>CAAKHD010013147.1:177553-210641 GCA_901007705.1 Fistularia tabacaria | reverse complement strand
TACACACGCTACAAACACATGGAGAGGTGAGCTCCCAAACTTCTGTGTGTGTGTGTGTGTGTGTGTGTGTGTGTGTGTGTGTGTGTGTGTGTGTGTGTGTGTGTGTGTGTGTGTGTGAGGGCGTGTGTGCGTGTGGCGGCACGTGTGTGTGTTTTCCCGATGCCCAGAGAGGCAGCGAGAGCCAAGAAATTACTTAAAAGGCTGCAGCTGTATTTCCATGGCAACAAGGTGTTTTAATGGAAGGACATTATGGGCTCGAGAACAGGGTAATGACTGCTCTGGCTGTCGGAATGCCTTGATCTTATCACCATGGCGAGAGGGGATGCTCCCACTTTCGGATAGTCTAATAGCCCTTACTCTAATATAGAGGCAGCCCAGGCCACTGAGGTCACCCGGAAACGCAGGACAACTGCCCCCCCCCACACACACACACACTTTTACAAGCACACTCCCCCACACACACACACAATCAACCAAACTCACATCATGGCTGGAACCCTTATTTTAGTTGTGTTTCATTTTCCAATGACATGCTATAAATATATTTTCTGAAATAAAAATGCATGTGGCAATTAAATCTATGACAGAAATGTAATTCAGGGACATTTCCTTCGAGAGAGGGAAGCACACACATGAAATGACAAGGCGAAAAACATGCAAGTGATAAGGGTGTCACTGAAAAAACCTGTTTGTCGAGAAATGGGTTGTCACGTTTTTGACAACCTTGCATAATCTCATTCCCATCCACCCTCACGAATCTAACTCTGCAAGGCAGAGTGTATACATCGACAAATCCTATAAGTCCATTTGAATACCCCAACAGTCTTCTTCTAATCTGTTTGTTTGAAATTTGTGATGAATCTGCAATTTTGACCAGACCTAACATGGGCTTTATCCGCACCTATTTGTCCATGTTGAGAGTTGAGTTACTTCTTAGGAGGATTGGTTGGATGCCAGTAAAGGAGCCTGTGTGTGTCCGTGCAGGCGCGCGCCTGCATTTGTGTATGTAAGTGTGTGTGTTTGTGTGTATGTGTGAATGTTGCTCTTTATCTTCCTCAATGAGTGAGTGGAGGTTGGCTGTGAGGCTATCTGTCCCTCTCAGACACCCAATCTGTCTCTGTCGCTGTTGCAGTCGACGCACATGCACACACACACACACACACACACACACACATACGGGCAAACAGACACAGTTACGCACACACACACGCAAACCTTGTTTCAGAAGAACCTTCCACGGAATAGTTGTTTGATGCTGTCTTTATAATTGTTTTACAAGTTCTATCGGTGCTGACAGTATGCACTGATGAAATCATTTTCATATGCTTTAGTTGAACTTAACTGAATCCAAAGGAAGAATCCTGATCCCCCTTGTTGCCCCTCTGTCATGACAGGGTGACGGGCATTACTCAGGGCAAAACCTGCGCCTGAGCTGAAGTGCCCCATTGAGTTTGCTGAAGTGGACTTATCTCCTACCATCCTTTTTGCTGGATCTAGACAGGGCTAAGCACAGCACTCATCCCACCTACCTCTCACCAGAGAGGCCTCGCTGTTGGGCTCAGTCAGACCCTTTAAACAGCACGTCCTCCTCCGATGTCGGAAAAAGTGCTGTGTGATGTTGAAGGTAATGATCTTGTGCGAGAGCGCCGGTAATGGTGATGTTGACAGAGGTGTTGACGTTTCCGTGAAGGATGCAGCAGGCTGTGAGCCGCACAAAAGACATATGACTGTGGATAGTTCCTGAATGGCTTTGCACCTCTCATCGCCAAAAAAAATAAATTTAAGCAGTCTTCAAAATGATAAAGTCCTGTCTTTAATTACAGATAACTTGGATGTTTGGGTTAACCTGTCTCGCAGAACATAATTTACAATTAGATTTTAGATGACCAATCATGTCAGACATGGACTGTACTTAGTAAATCTGATTTTGACTAAAATAAATATATCCGAATTTACTTGAAAATGTAGAGAAAGAAGGACAGAGGTTGCCATGAAAAAAGTGAAATCCTGTCAATAAAAAAAACAAAATAGTTGTCTATAAATGTATTATGTACCATTTTGATGGAATACCAGTTTTCTGAATTCAGTTGTGCACAGGGTTGGGCCTGCATCCGTCACTAGAGAGAAGCAAGCCACAAGCTTTATCAATTACACCAAATACATTAAATCCAATTCAAAGACCAAAACCACTAAAGTTGCCTTCAATAACATTGGAAGATGATCTGGGAATAAGCTCCACATAGCCATATCTTCAAGGAATGGTGAACCTTTTTTGTTTTTTTTTAAAGAACAGATATCTCACGAGGAATATTTCTCAATGTATTTGGATCTTACATTTCCAGTTGTGTAATGACTCGTGCTCACTTCGGGCACATGATGACTTCAGACTTGAGTTGGGAGTAAAACTGTAGATTGCTGGGTTTCATCTGGAGATAGGAAGAAGGGCCCTTTCAAGAATCCAAAGCCTTCGCAAGCTCCGAGTTACCGGTCCTGTCCTTCTCAGTCTAGATTGCAGAGTGATATAGTGTGCTGATGTGGCTGATTGCAGAGTTAGACTCTCCCAACGAACCCCAGACAGCACCCCTCTTCAATTTCATCATCCCTGACACCATATAACCTCAATAGTTTTTCATTTTGCTGTTGTTGCTATCTATGGTTTCGCTCTCTTTCTGGTAAACAGCTGTTGGTGTGTGCCGTAGTGTATGATAAACACATTAGACTCTTGTTTACCGCTCTACAAACTATCCCATTTCAAACACTTGACAGAGACAGAGCTCGATGCCAATTAATGAAAATGTGAGTATTGATTTACTTTTCTGACAAGCGAAAGCCCACAAGTTCACACTTGCCCAAATGTGCCTTTTAGTAATTTTCATTACTGTCTTCCATTAATCTGGATGATTACGCTCACCAAATGAAGCTAATTGCTAATAGTAATATGGGCTTTCCTCTGTATAGATGAATTTCCTGTGGATCAATATGTAATATTTACAAAGGTCTGTCCACTTTTTCTCTAAAGTTTGTTCCTTTAGGCACCAGGCTGGATACCAAGGATGATATTTAAATGCTTCTCCTCCACCCTGAGTTTTCATCAGTAATAAGGAATCTGTTGCACATCTTATTGTGAAATCTATGCTGACTTTATTAATGTTTTTATTGCCTTTTCATCGCTCCTGTATGATACGAATTTCACAGAGGAAAAAATAAACTTCACGTCACTGATTTGTCCCATATTTCATAAAATATCTCAAGTTAGAAAAAAAAATAATTTTGAAACAATTCAAAATTATATATCGGACTCAGGAGTCAGACAGAGCTGATTAGGTGGTGTGAAACCATTATTCTATTATTCAATTTCTATTAAACTATTACTCTTTTATGTCTGACTGAATGAAGCCCTCACTTGAAATGACAGCTCCCACAGCAGGTCCATATAAACGTTTTTATTATTTCATGCCGAAGTCGGCTCTTTTTTATCACTGTTTACTCAGAGACAGGGGCTGCTGCCTCTTCCCAATGTCAGCTGCCATTTTTCCTTTGAACGGTGACAATTTGGCTGCCGGAATCAGCAGACTGTTTTATTTCTTAGTTAAAAATAACATTTTCTGAGCGAATTTTTTTTTTGAGTATGGCGAGCAAAGCAGAGAAATCATACAACATAAACATAACTGATTCCACATGAAGAGTGTTTGTTTAGGTGGCGTGTGTCCGGGATTCACAAGTTAATTTTTGTGTATCTTTTCGGGTTTGTGTTTTTGAATGCGAGAAGCTTTGGAGACTTGGAGCGCAACACTGGCTCCAGTGATGTGGTAAACCCATCCACTCCAGTCTAACCAACAATAAATATGCAGTTTTGAACATGTTTGAGTGCAGGTACACTCTGAGACTCACTTGTTTATGTTTTTTTTTTTTCGTTATCAAGACTGAAATACAGCCTTTAGGTTAACATTTTTTTCATCCATCCATCCATCATCTGCTGCTTATCCTACTCAGGGTCGCGGGGGATGCTGGAGCCTATCCCAGCTGCCATCGGGCGAGAGGCGGGGTACACCCTGGACTGGACGCCAGTCAGTCACAGGGCAACATATAGAGAAAGACAACCATCCACTCTCTCATTCAGGGCAATTTTTTCCCAATTTTTACAGCATGTTTTCGGACTGTGGGAGGAAACCGGAAAACCTGAAGGAAACCCACACAGACATGGGGAGAACATGCAAACTACACACAGAAAGGTCCCCTGTCAGAATCAAACCAGTGTCCTTCATGCTATGAGGCAGAAGTGCTAACCAATGCGCCACCATGCCGCCCATTAACAGTTTTAGAAAGTAAAAATCTCCTCAACTGTCACATGGATGTCATGACATTAAATGGTTGATTTTTTCCTGTTTTGTTTCAACTTTAGTGATCCTGAGACTTTTCCATTTGCAACACCAGCAGATCAAGGGTTACAGTCATGCTGTGACACATGACTTTGACCAGATGAATATTAGAGAATTGGCGTAGGTATGGCTTCTGTGTTGTACATGTTGTACATCCCCATTTAATATTTATTTTAAGTATTAAAACATTTTGATGTTTCCGTCACTGAATTTATGATTCCGGGTTGGATTGCAGTGGCACATGACAAATAGGTCAATGAGCTATGCCTCTTCTTGTTCAACCAAAGGGCCTCCTACCAGGTGGATGTGCCCAGACTCCCTGAAAATGGAGGTGTCCAGGAGGCATCCTTTTCTCATGCCCAAACCACCTCAACTGACTCTGATGCAAAGAAGAAATGGTTTAAACTCCCCAGGCGTGCTCCCAACTTTATCTCTGAGGCTAAGCCCAGTCACCAATCTGAGCGAAACGCCCGGTACCTGCAGCAGCTCATGTGGCATTAGGAAAATAGGAGCAGGTCGGCGTCCAATCCAGGACAGCTCCCACCCACTCGAATGAGGCTGAATTCTCTGGTAGACAGTTTGTCACACACACCTCACAACAGTCAGAGATCCCCTCCCCATTTAATGACAATGGGGCAACCCTCTTGCTCAGTAGGAAGAACTCATAAGATACCCAATACCTTTCACCTGGAGAGTCCAACATCTCTCCAGGAGCTCGGTTCCAGAGCCAATGGTGTGCATGGAGAAGAGCCCCAACTATTTCCAGCTGGTACTACTCCACTTATCTCACCACCTCTGGGTCCTCTCCCACTAGAGAGGTACCATTCAACATTTGAAGCACAAGTTTTTGAAGCCAGGGGCCAGCAAGCCTCAGGCTCTACCACTGCCTGCCACCTGAAATCCACAGCGTGCAACCCTAGTGTCTATCCCTGTGGGTGGGGAACATTTGTCAGTTTATCCCCATTTTCCAATGAGAACTTCATGATAGGTGCAGTATATTTCAAAACTGTCAAGAAAAGGAAAAAGTACAGTGCGTTTTTTTTTTGACAGGCTAGTCTGTAATATTTACAAAATTATACATCTGTAATGTAGATGCTGTATTTCAGTGAAGCAAACACTGTATCCAGCATCTGTCTGTATAAGTGTATGTTAGAACAATGCAGAGGCACTGCATATGATAAATATTATTCCTGATGAATATTGTGATGCTGGCATCATTATCTGGAACATGTTCATGTGCAAATGCAGGTTTCAGAAAAAGCTGCAGGCAGCATCATTCTGACCAATTAAGTGTGAGTATGAGGTTGGGTTCTATATTGCGTGCATGCTGGGATGGCTAAGCTCAATCTTTCCGTGTCACTCAGGTAGCCATGGTATCTCTGTTAGTGTCAGCATCAGAGTGTGTCAGCTGGTATCACTCAGTGGTATCTATGTCTGTGAGGCCTACACAATTTGACCCTGACCCTGTATCTCCCCTATTTCCCACACCTCTCTCATTTTGTGTGTGTGTGTGTGCATGCATGTGTGTGTGTGTTCTGTATTGTCAGCCCAAACACCCAGATTCTTTGGTATGTTGGTGGAATTTCGACTATTTTGCCAGGTCACTGTTGTTTGCACCGAGTGAGGTGTGTCTGTAAATTCCCACACAAGGAGCAAGATAAACATACTCGCACTCACACGCATATACAAACCTTGTCACATTGAAGCCCACACCTTCTTTGATGAAGAATTCAATGTAACTGGCTATCGAGGTACCAGATCAAGTGCCAACATCCTTTGTCTAACCAGGCCTGTGAATGTCATGCTACACATGGGCATTTAGCTCATAGGGGGGATAATTCATTCCGCCTCCACATGGCTGTATGTCACTGAATTGAATACATTATGCAAGCTGTTTAATTTACATACAGGACATTGAGAGCTATGATACTAACGGAATTGTAATTTTTAAAATGGTTAATGACGAGGTTCAATCTTTTTCTTAGCAAGTGATGTTTGTGTCTGTTTTTTCTCAGGCAAAAATGATGATAGCCAGTTGGAGCCGGATGTAAAATCAAAGAAATGCCTTGAGAATGGCCATTAAAATGTTTTGCTCTGAATCATTTCATGGGCAAAAAAGCAGCGAATTAATGTGTTGGGACTTAAAAAAAGATGGGGTCACAGAGGTTTTCACTGCAGGTCCAAGTAGTGTTTAGTGTCATAATCCACTTTTGCCCACCATGTGTATGCCTCAGTTCATACCCATACTTTTCTCAAACTCATCTGTCTCTACACCCCTCAGGTCCCGGCAGGTCATGTAAATATTAGCTTAGGCTTGCTAATAAATCTGCCGCACCTACCAATCTCCAAGCCTCTCAATGCAATCCTATTCCCCAAAAAAAAGATACACACGAAATACTCCCTGGCCGACACTAACTTATCATAAATGCACAGTCCGAATATGGAAGACCAATGGAAACGTTGACACTGCAAGCAAATTAAATTAAATCTATGTAGTGTTGCTTGCTTTCAAATTAGTCAAGTAAGTTCATCTCATTATTGTCCAGAAGACAACATGTGAATGTTGAGGAAGTGTCAACGGGCATTAGTCATTCACAATGTATCCATATTCTCTGTTAATACACCCTGAATTTTTGACCCCTGACCTACTCTCCTTCTTTAACCTCCTAAAAAGAAGACACAGGTTGCATTGGCCCTGAGGGCTTAAGTCACCCCACACAAACACAAATATTGGTTTGCATGCACTATTCTGGTCATGACCAGTGAGTGACAGAGTGGAAAGGCTCGCTAAAATACTGGGGGGTTTCAAGACAGTTGATGGCTGACCTTAGGGTGTCTTGTCCTGGCCTGCAGGTATTTACATGTGAATATGTGTGCAAAACAAATCGCATGGCTGACAGCCGGACCAACCCGACCTGAATGTTATTGGTGGGGTCATCAGCCAGATTCCCCCAGACAGAAGCCTTGATCAGAGGTGGGAGGAGGCACGGGAGGGAGTTGAAGGGTGGCGCTCAGGGGGATGTGGCAGGTGGGGTGGGTAATGATGATGAATTGTGGGGAACATGGTTCATTCTGCACAGATTAAGATCTACTGATAAACATGCCCACCAGGACCTGAAGTAACCCTATACATTTCTCTCTCCCCTTTGCCCCCTCCAGTTCGAGTCCTTGTCTTCCCTATTTGTGCTTAGACACCTCTTACATTTAACTGACTGTATGTGTATATATGTATATGTATATGTATATGTATATGTATATGTGTGTGTGTGTGTGTGTGTGTGTGTGTGTGTGTGTGTGTGTGTGTATTTGTGTGTGCGTGCATTTGTGTGTGCCTTTTGTGGGTGCGTGTGTATGAGAGAGAGAATGCACTTGTGTTAATGTAAATGATATACAGTTCATCCTCTATCTATTGTTTATTATGATTAATTGTCATTATTGTTTTGCAATCAGTGCAGAGACTCACATAAATTCAACGGTAGGTGAAACAAGTTGTTGTGGTTGAGAATACCCTTAGCACATATAATGCTGTGGGTGCCATCTTAAATGTAAGACAGTGATTTTTGCTCCAACTTAGGAGATGTTATAAAGCTGTGAATATACTTTTCATTTCAAATTTGTGAAATAGTTTGAAAATTGAACCAGCGCATAACTTTCGCATGTCCAGCCTTTTTTATATAGTTTTCTTGTTTGTTTTTTCAATTAAATGACGGTGCAGTTGTTCTCATTTAGTAGTTGCTACGATAAAAAGTGCAAAAAATGTCCCATAATAACTGAGTTACATCAAATAACTGCAAGCACTGCTCCTCTGTAATTGTTGTTGCTGATGTATTCCTTAATTTCGAGTCCCATGTTCAGTCTTGAGCCACTGATTTTTGTTACAATTCACTAAAAGGAAAGTCCTATGTGATGCTGATTCAGGACTACTCTTTAGGCATATTAAGAAACTTGATTTGAACACACATGACTCTGCTTTCAGAAACTTGACTGTTTTATCCATAATCCAATCAATGCACGATATAACATTATTTGGGAAACACTTAATTATGTCTATGAAATGCAATGGTAGCTAAAAGGTCTGCTTTAAGATCAGCAAACAAGACCTTTGCCTTAAGCTCCTCAATTTGCATTAAACCCAGTGTGTTTCCTGACTTCAGTCAGTGCGATGGCCCTCTCCTCTTCATCCCTGCCACCTGGGAAGGAGAATGCTCTGCTTCTGATATACTGCAAAAGAGGATGTTTTCAGCCTGGCATCCAGGACACAGATAACCAGTGGATACCATAGGACACTGACATTAGAAATATATGCATCAACTGGAAAGACACAAAAAGAGCTTGTAATTACTTGTAATTGTTACATTTTTTGTGGAGTTCATTAGCTGTCAAGAAGTAACAGGTTGTGTATCTGGACAATTAAAAGTTGAACCCTTGCAGATGTGAGGATAGCACTGGGGTCAAAGAGGTATTTATTGCTCGCCTTGCATTCAGGGTGGCTCCCAAGAAGACACCTCTCTTTTTCGCTCTTGGAAACACTGTGGCAGAACACGTGTACTTTCTACCCTTCAGTTCAGTGAAATATGGGACAAACTAAAAAATAAAGCATCCCGATTTAGGACCATAAATTAGATTATTGCAATGAATGTTATGTTGTTCAGTGATCTGTATAATTGTGCTCACCCTTTTCCCTTCCTTTTTGATCTACGATCTCCTTTTCAGTGCACACTATCAGTCCTTATTCAACTCGAATATCAGCGTGCATGGACTGGATTGAGTCTGGGGACCAAAGGGGGCTGTGGAAGGGAAGATTACTGGAAAGTATTCCCTTTGATAAGCCGGCTAAGAAGCCTTTGATTAAATGTGGTCTCAGCAGGAGCCCACACTAGGTCCTCTGTGGAAGGACCATGTCCAATCACCAGCTATCAACAGCCCGGGGTAATTATAGCCATCTAGTCATTAGATTGGGACCCACCTGGAATTCCACATAGCAAGGGGTGGGATGAGGCCAGCGAGGGTTTAGGTTTAGGTCCAGCCTTTAATCAAACACTTCCCTCCCCTTGACTAATATAACACACCCCACCCAAACTGACACTGAACCAGCCTTTGTTGCTTAACACAGATTGTATTTTTACTGCCGCAGTGTCTCATCTCTTGCAGGCAGGGAGAAGACGGGTAGAAATAATGGATTAAGACTTTAGCACAAGTTTTTTACCACTCTGATCAATACCATTTTGCTCTATCTCCATGATCCAATCTCTTGCTTCCAATGTCTGCTTGTGTATCGGTCCAAACAAAAAACAAAGATTCCAGCATCATACTAATGCACCATATATTTCATATGAACATCTGTTTAGATAAAGCGATATACAATGTAATACAAGCAAGCTGGAGAGCAGAGAAGTGAAATCTATTTGAGGTTGTGCTAATTTGAGACTGAATGACCATCCAGGCCCTTTTCTTCTTTTTTTTTTCTTCTCAACAGCAGGTTGTTGTCTTACACATTGAAAACTGGAGGACACTATACTTAAAGCAATATGAGAACTCTCCTCATGTCAGTCAATGTAGTGCACTCTCATCCGCAGATGAGAAATAAAACAACACTTTACAATTTTTTTAAATAAAATACTTTAAACAGCTTTTTTTCACATTTGCATTCAAAGTCCCAATGATTCGTCTGTCCATTTATTCATTTGGTATCCATCTCCCTGTCCTCTGATAGTCCTCCACTTGGACTTCTGCTTGTCAACACAGAGCCAAACTTACATGTAGATGTCCACTTCTCAAAGTGCACTTATTGAGCTACTTCCCAGTCCGACCAAGCATTCGATTTGGTGGATAATAGGGTATATCCCCAAAAAAAGAAAGAAAATTACGTGAGTATATGATGTTGTTGTAATAATACGGGATATGTTTCAAGGCACAGTTATTGTAAAAATGTGTCTTTAAAGCATCATGAAAGCAGCAAACCATTTTAACCCACAACCACACATATAAAAAAGTCAGAATGGACTGAATCTTTGAGAAAAGCTAATCCATCTGAAGTTTTCACTTGTTTCACTGGTCATCATGAGATCCCAGCAGCTCAGTCTCAGGGGCCATTCACAAACAGTGGCTAATGGCTAGTTAATAATATTGATGGGTACTGAATTTGCTTTCACAGAAACAGGTAGAAAAGCCATGCAATGATGAACGGAGACAGGGGGTGGGGGAGGGCGGAGATGCAGAGCACTTTTGGACAAACTTTTCCAGAATGCCTTGTTCCACAGGATGACCTGCAAAGGGGAAAAGGGATGGGGTCGTTGTACGGAGGGGATGTATGCTCAGGTCTGGTCCAACCATTCAGCTCTTTTAGGGGCCTTGCACGTGTGTATGTCCACCGCTTCCTCGCAGTCCTTACATTCCACAGCACAGCACCATTTGAATTTGCACTCACACTTGGTGATTTGCTTGATTCTCATGGTGTCGTACCCCCGCCCACAGCACATGACCTCACAGCCATCTGTGCCGCGAGATGTTTTGTTGCAGACCCGTCCTGCAGTGCCTAAGGACCCTGTGTGAAATACAAAGAGTAATTTGATTAAAGTTAAAATAAAACTTTTTTCAAATCATAAAATTCTTTTGTTATCTGTCAGATATATTGAATATGCCACAGTAACCTTCTCTCCTGATAACTACTTTAAACAGCAAACACCTACATTGAAAATCTTGTATTTTAGTATTCTTATCTTTTAGTATCATCTCTGAACTCAACGATTGTCTGGTGTAGAATACTCAACATGGTTAGCCCTCATTGGACAGCCCAAAGTCAGGGCCAATGTCCTCAGAGGCTTTGCATTCACAGCAGTCGTTGAGAGCACTCTGACATTTCCTTTTCTTTTGTTATAGCCAAACCAGGCTTCCTAGTTTAGCTTTTATGATCCAAAGATGAGTCAGAAATAGTGTTACTGTATCAGCAGCCATCTGAGTTTTGAAGCATGAACGAATGTTGCCCCTCAATTTGCCTCAAAAATTGACCTGAACGAGCACAAAAGCGACCAGTCTGGTTATTACCTAATGCAGAAGCATATTGTCTGTGTCTTGTGTGAATCTCATCCCCACAGAGCTCACGGCTGGTGTTTGGTTTGAGAAATTCCCTGTTTGAACTGCCACCTATCACAACAAGCTGCCCGTAGAACAACAGACCCACATACACAACTATGCAGTGTTGGTAGAGTAGCCTATAGTTACACTGCCTTTCCCAAGCCACTGCTCCCTTTGAAGCCACACTATGTGTGTGTGTGGGTGCATGTGTGTGAGAGGGTTAAATGGACAGTGGAGCGTGACAGACAGACAGGCTCTCACACTCTGAGGCCCTCTCTGCCCTCCAGCTACGCTTAGTTCAGACAGGGAGTGAGAGAGACTATGGTAGACAGAAAGAAGTGATTTTTTTTTTTTTCCAAATTAGCTGCTTGTGTCCCAAGGCTGTGAATTCCAGCTGGGAAGGTGAGAAAGAGGGGGAGGAGAGGCAAAGGGATGAAGTGAGTGGTAGACAAAGCAAGTGAGGGATCGAATGGAGCTTCTGTTCCTGAGTGATTGAGGTGTAGATCTCGAGTCCAGCAAACCATTTCATCCATTAATCAGCCAATCCGAGGCTACGGTAACCGACCACTCGCTTAACGCATCCTCTGTGCGCAGGGTGCATATTGGCGTATGTGTGTGTGTGTGTTGACAGAGACTAACGGAGGTCACCACGTCCCTGAGGGGACAAGAATATAGACATCACAGGAAACTCACTGTGTTGTGCGTCCGCCATTACGCGCATGCTGACACCCGTACACAAAACACACAAGTAATCCATGAACATAAACACAACACGTCTAAAGCCCAACACAGTGAATGAATGCGATCCATCAACAGCCATCAGACACTGCACCTCAGCCTCAGTCCAGTCCATCATCATTTTCCCTTACCTGCTGCCTTATCTTGCAGGCAATAGTCCGGAGAGTTCTCAAAGTAGACCAGGTCATTCTTGGTAGCCTTCCTAAAGTCTTTGTTTGCTACGGCAAAGCCCGTCCCGTCCTGGTTCATAGTCACCTCAATGGCGCCGTTGTACTTCCTCCTCAGGTAGTCACCTGTCTTCCTGAAGTCTGACATGGCCATCCAACATGTCCGCAATGTGCACGAGCCGCTCACCCCATGACATTTACACTCCAGCTTCATGAAACGCTTCACTGCCTATAAACACATAGAGAGAGGTGGGTTAAGTGTGTGCTGTTTCGACCATTGTGAACTTGGGGATTGAAAAGTCACTGCTAGAGCAGGGATGATTCTTAAAGTACTGGTTTACCAGTACTTCACCGCCTGAATTTCTGAGAGCTCCAAAACAATGACAGCAGGTCATTTAGTGCCAAATGGTGAGCCATGATGGGAGTGAATTTTGTTATTTCGAACAGTTGATGTTGTGAAAGTTGTCTAAAGAAATCTTGCTGGCTTTTTGGGTGCATTTTATTTGTACTAGAAACTAAATTAATTCCCTTCCATTTTACTGGGATGACACCATTATGTATTTTAGCAAATTGTTTCAGAGATCATATGTGTGTTTGAATGACAGCATAAAGGTGTTACTCCATACAGGACACCCAAAGTTGTTGTTTCTAGTCCATGCAAAGTTCAGTTTAATCAACTTTTCCGCAAAATGGCAAATTTGTCCAAAAACAGAGGAGGTTTGTTTTTTTTAAAAAAAAAAACTTTCACATAGAAAAATAATTTGATTTATTTGTTCTGAATAATGGAGCTTTATTTGATGTATTTGTTCTGAATAATGGAGCTTTACAACAGTCAGTTACCTGTCCATGTTGGAAAGCTGCTATGAGCATTTGAGTTTAATCTCTGCATCTGCTTCTTCTGGTCTTGTTGGATCATTTAGCTGTTGGTGGGCTAAATATAAATATCCTTGTAATTATAAGTGTGGTTTGGTAAATCATGCAAACTGCAAGTTTGCAGATGACTAGATACACCCTTCTGTGACTAACGGAAGTTCAGATTTTTAAGGGCATCACTTACCGTTCTGCCACAGCGATTATTGTGTAGGTTCATCAGCGCCCGTGCGTCTCGAACAGTCCTTTCCTTGGCATCTATGAAGGCTTTGGCAAATTTTATTCCATAGTTTACATTATCACTGCATCCACCCCAGTCGAATTCTCCTCTCTCATCGCTGAATCGTCCCCGTTTGTGTGGGTCACAGTTACATGTCTTGAGCTCTCCCTGGCTGCAGGCACGAGTAAGTGCATACACCACCCCTGCTGAGGAGATGGCATAGACAAATGCTGCCTCACGGCTGCCTGGAACAAAGAGATGAAGGGGAGAGAATGTACAAAAGACAGAAACAAATTATTCTGAGTTTGCATCATATCATTCACTCAGTGCACAATGTAGAGCCGTCCTAAAAGTATCACGGAATAGAATATGTTTTCAAAGTCCAAAGACTCGAAGTTATGCTGCCCACATGTGAGCATATGAGCATAGATACACATACTGTCATGCCTAGACCTGGGTTACATCCATCAGACATTGAAGGTGCAGCTGACGGGGCATATCAGGCCAGATGCGAAGTATAGTACAGCTCTGTTTAAATATTATTATGGAAATAATCCTAGCAGCGGGACTCTCCTCTGCTCACATAAATTGTTTAAATCCATACACAGTGATACCCCATTAATCAGCACCATAGTGATGTCATGACAGCATTATCTGCCATCGCACTGCTTCCTTAGAACATGACTCATCTATTATGTAGCCAAAGACATGGAGAATTAGATATAGTTCTAGCCACTCTCTGTAGCATTTGATAGAAAAAATACACACATAAAACATATCTATGGTCTTCTCAACAAATTCTGCCATAACAGCACTGCACCGTGGTCACCTGAACGTCTGACAAACTATCCAATAGAGAGAATGCTTTGACCCCAGACATATGTCTTCAGAATCTAATTACGGATTTTTCCATTGAAGTTTTTGTGGATATTCTTCCCAGTGGTTGATTTCCTCATAACCACATGTCCCGATGAATTAACATCACCCTCGGGCCGCAATATCATCTACATTTCATTCTGTTACTGGCAGATTGTTAGACCCACTGAGCTCATAAGAGGATAAACCTGTATTTGATAAACTCCCAAGTTCTTTTATGAAGTGCTCCATGATAACTTTATAATATCGATACCTCTGTTGTAAAGGCTGAAGCAAAATGCCAATCGGTGCGTTGTTCAGTGAAATAAAATGCATAACAGTGGGAAATGTGGACATTTGTATCTGAATTTTTCATTGCCAACCATCTGAACTGGTTCCGAGCCAGAACAGTTTGTGTGATCCAAACTGTGGGTTCAGCCTTTGCTGGAATGTCTCATTTCGTAAGTGGGGTGAGGACATGGGGGTAGTAGGTGCTGAGGGGGTGTAAACGTGTGGGAGGGCTGGTCATCATTTATACCTTTGCTGTTTGTGACAGTGAGAATATCTCTCTAAATATTTATATCTGCGTTACTGTTTATTCCTTTTCACCACACATACACACACACACAGACTGCGCCTCCATATCTGCTACTTTTCTTCAAGCATTATCGGACCCCACACATCCTTGAAAAGACTGAGGGATGGACAATATTAGGCCAGTGTTAGTGACATTAGACACTAGATTTGCATAAAAAAAACACATTATTTGATGCACTTGGCTGCTCAGAGCTTTCAAAGGAGCCACAGTAAACGGCAGTGGAGTGTACCATTTTTCCTATGTAAAAAGCCATGAGTAGGGACAATCTGAACTCCATATCCACATTTAAAGTGCAGCAAAAATAATTACATCGGAACGCTGCAGTGCTCTTGCACAATGAATGATTTATCACAATATCTTTCCTAACAATAAGGCAGAGGACTTTAAGGCACAATCTCGAAAGTGCAGTGATTGAAATCTACCAGGTGTATATATAAATTCCATGTTAACAATTGTAAGAAAAGATTCTATAACTCCAAATACATGTGCACCTGCAGGTACGTATATTTGCAGGAATTTGTTGCAAAGTTTAAAGGTCTGGCGGGAGTGGAAAAACTGAATGATGAGGCATAAGGCACGATCTTAGTGACCATAAATATAATAGCGGCGCAGCATATTCAAATATTTGAAGGAAAGCTCGTAGAAAACAGCACAGTGAATTGAGAAGGACAGAATGGAAACATGCAAAAGGAAAAATGGGAGGAGAGTTTGTGATGATGGGATGGCTGAGGTCAGAGCTTGATACTGAGTCCGCTCACTTGATGATTACACGAATGTGTAAAGGCACGCAGTACTTACTTCGTAGTAGGACCCGTCCAAAGACGGTGTGGTCTCGTTCCAGTGTGCTGCAGTTCCAGCGATGGTGTCTGAACTGGTGCTGGCACTCTCTGATCCACTCCTTCGTGCCCTCGCCAATGGCCTGCATGATATCTGGGTGGCGATGGCATAGTTGCCGTTGCTTGTTCACCAAGGCTGGGATGTTGTCGCAGATCACACGGGCACCCAGTGCACCAATGTACCTGAAAAAAATGCATGCAGAAAAAGACACTCATTAGCATCTTAGGAATAGGGTTTTTTTTTTTGTATGTCTGTCCTTTTTGTTGTTATTATGCTCACGCATTTCAGAGAAATTCTCCTGCACTTTGCATTGTGTACTGTAATAGACATGCAGCACAGCGCTTGCTGATAGATTGCTTTTAATAAATACGCAAAGATTCCCTCAGATTTAAAGTGTACACAGTAACGCAGAGATGCAGGCACTCATAGATGATGAACGGCATGAAGAAAAACGTCAGCAACTGTCTGCTGTGAATCATAGTTCACAACACTTTACAGTTCAAGGTTTGCGAGTCGGAGCACGGAGGAAACCATTTTCTCCGCTCTCAAAATAAATAAGCACTTAACCTCTCCCCACAAGACCTGCTTGTGCATGGACGTTAAATGCCTCCCAAAGGATTGTTGAAATCGCTTTATCACAAATCAGAGGAAGAAGTCCAAGGCTTCTAATACCTCTGTCAATCAGAGAACCCTTTTGTTCATTTCACTCCCCTCCGTCTTTTGTTCATATACCTTTTATTCTGTTACTAATACAACAATCAGGAACACGGTGCTCAGGTGTTTTAAGGTAAAACGTTGCCTCAGTGTGAGCCCAAGGGCAATGTTGCCTCATTTCGAGCGGTGTGGTTGTTGCGAGGGTTGGGGCAGTTGAGTGAGTGGAGGTCATGGAACGCGTAGCTGTGTGGTCGTGTTTTACGATGTCAGGCAAGAGGATGGAGATTCGAGGCTCTCTATTCCCCAAAGTGGGATTAGTGAACAGAATAAGAACAGAGTGCTCATCAAAGGAAAGGGCCAAAGTGGCAATTCACACTTCATTCCTTTTCTCCCTTTTTTTTTCCCTTCCGCCTAGAGTCAAGAGGACTTGAGGATTTTATTAGATTGTAAATCACTAACCACGGGTCTAAAACAACAAGCTTGTAAAGCCCTGTGGCTATACTGTGAATCATAAGTGACGGAGACAAATCATGTCGGGGGGGCTCGGGTATTTCTTCTGCCATGCCATCTTTTACAAGATAACTAAAGATCATTTTTTGACATATTCATTTGCTGTTTGTGAGAGATGAAAGTGATACGCTCGCCCAAAATGACAGGAGATTGCGATTTCAAGCACATTGATATAGTGCTTTTACGTCACATCAGAAAATGCCATTGTCATTTTGCAAAACCTGCGCTTGTTTTGGTTGTTTAAAGATCCATATCTGCCCATGAGACCAATTCATTGTAGAAAACACTTATACACTGTATCTCTTCCACTCCACCACAAGCCAAATCCTTCACACACACTCTCTCCGCCATTCCCCATAACTGCTTTTAATCTACACAAACTATTAGGCATTCCATCACTCTTATACCCGCCCACACACAGGCACTTCTCCTATAAACACACTCACACACACACGGACATTTTCACGTATGTTACTGCAGTGGGTTATGAGATTTTTTTTTTTCTCACCCCTCACCTATGCTCTGGATTGCTGGTTTGGGGTAATGTAGTGAAATCATTTGAGAGGGAGAGAGAGATAGTGAGAGAGAGAGAGAGAGAGAGAGAGAGAGAGAGTACCTGGTGGTAAATTAATGACTGTTCTGCCTTGTCTAATGCAGGCTCCAACTGAGCTGAGCACACGTTCCGCCATAAATGAAATTTATCGCTTTATTATTGTCATTATTATTATTGCTCAATATAGCAGGGCAGCAAATTGACAGAATTAAAGAGGAAAGAAATAAAAAAATGACTTTTAGATACACAGTGCTGTGTCTTATCTCATCCTCCGACTCACAGCTTGGGTGATATTTTTTCTTTTTCTTTTTTTTCCCAGGTTACTTTACCGTTCTGCCTTTCTTTTTTCTCAATAAACTGGATCTAAATGAAATGATGACAGAATAACACTTTTTTTTTCTGTGCAGTCATGACCCCATAAATTAAAACAAAAATAAAAATTACAAGGCCGTGCTCTCATTCATGGAAAAACATTATTCGCCCATTAAGGTGATTTTAATGAACTCCACTGCGGTAAAAAAAAATAAAAATGATTTGCCTGAAAAAAATGTTCCAGTCGAGCAAGAAAAAAATAAAATAAAAGTTTGAAAATGTGACCACCATCAATGTCAATTGGAGATCACAGTGATGATAATTAATTGAATGCAAACCCTGCTCTTGAAGAGACTCTGATCCCAATTTTCTTGATCTTTGCTTTAAAGAAGGCCCATTAAAATCAACCATCATATGGAATTGTAGATCAGTTAATATCTAAAAACTTTCAGAGTCAACATTAAATGTTATAACTGATATTTACTTCCTGAATCACTTTCTACTAATAATAATAATATTTGGGCACATCGTAAATGGTCTTTGCTCAGGTTCGTATTCGTGCAGGTAGGCCTGTGTTCGTGTGATGGAAACAGATCAACTCACCACCACGAAGAGTCCACTCGCGGCGTTACCACCAGCAGCAGCAAACACGCGCAATAAATCCTCGAACCGGCACCGGCGCTCTGGCATGACGAAGTCCGGGATGGGAGTCGGACCCCTGCCGAGCCGCACCTCCGAATCCGCGCCGCCCGCAGGCTCAGAATCCGATTGAAGCCCAGCATGGTTCCCCTCGTCCCACTGCACCACCACGGAAAAGAATTGGATCGCACTTTGTTTTTTAATTTTTCTCTATACGGCTGAGTTTTGGGGTGTGAAGTGGGTTCAACACACAAGCAGCGGGCCTCCCGATCCGGTGTGCGGCTCCATGATGCGTCACCCTCAGGCGTGAGAGACGCGCCTCTCCGGTGCCATGTGCGCACCGGGCGGCTCTCCGTTGAGCTTCTGCACAACAAGTGCCTGTTGGGGTTGCGTTATCCGTTCTTTTTCTTTTATTTTTTTTAAATTTTATTCGGCCCAGACGTTACGTAGAAATAGGGTCCGAATCACAGAGTGGAGCCTCCTCCTCTACTTAAAAAAAAAAAAAAAGTTGGTAAAATGCCGAGACAACCGCAGTTGTGTCTCCTCCGCGCTGGATCCGATGCTCGGACAGGACCTCTCCTTTATCAGCGCGCCGAGGCTGGAGTCAGAACTGAGAGAGAAGGAGAGAGAGAGAGAGAGAGAGAGAGAGAGAGAGAGAGAGAGAGAGATGAGGGAGGGCTCGCCGTTGACAGATCCTCTCGCCCATTGGGTAGATAGGGGTTACAGAGTTTGACTAGGAAGGCGATATTAAAGAGGGATGGATGGAGGGGTTGTGGGTGTGTGCGTGTGGTTGGTGGTGGGGTGATGCTAAGGTAGGGAAGACTTTGATGCCCGAATGATTTTTTTTAAACAAAGATGGCTGGCCTCAAATATTAGAATTCCTGATAACGGATGAGAATAGTTAACAGGTAGATATTTAAATCTACAATTATTTACCTCTCATATATACATATATGCAATTCCGACTACTGTTCCTAATGGAAATGTAAAAAATAATACAAGCAAATAAAAAATGGCAATCATAATCTATTCCCAATTGGCATTATGGTTTGATACATTATATCTCCATGTCCAGGACCTGCATGTTGTTTAGAATTCTGCTTAACTTCAGACAAGGAATAATAGGAATATTAGTATCAGTTGATATGTGTTTACCCTTATGAGTGGGTAAAAGAAATGAAGAAACTGAACACGAAATTTGTTGGAAAACTTTGCTTAATCATTATGATTATTTATACAAGTAATGGCTGCAGCCCTGCACCACCTAAAGCACAGCAGGAGTATAAGTTGGAGAAAAAAAAGCAGGGAATGTGGGACTGAGAGAGCAGAGCCAAATCGTCCAGTGGAACAGCACTATGGCTTAAATATGAACCACATGTGTAAGACAGAGTGCTGAGACAGCAGTGAAATAAAGCATGCATACACACATACAGCCAATGTCCATTGTTCCCAGAGGACGACCATCCTTACCTTTCTGTGCTGTGAAAATGTGCATCTTTTCAGGTCCTCCTCGGGCTCGGCAGCTCGCGGTCATCATCCGCAAATCACCATGGTTTACGTATATCCTTGAATGGCTCCTGACAGAAAACCCAATATGTGTAACCACCATCAAGTCTGTTTATTGAGGCTGGTTGATACATACTCTTCGCCGGACTTTTCGGGAAAGTTTGTGACATCGGATTGAGAGTGCTACAGGTGATTAAGCTGACCCAGTAATTCTAACCAACAAGTAAACAAATCAGGAAAATCCCTATTGGAATTGAAACTATTACAATTAGCTATAGTTGTCGCAAACTGCCATTTCATCAAAAGCTTGAGAAAACAGTTCTAGTGTTTATGCCAAAGCTGGCGTTTAACCTAAGCTTCTTTTAGAGACATTTGTATTTCTGCTTAGAGCTTGGCAAGCTGCTGTCAGAATGGGGCACACGCACTCACACATATGCGCTCATGCAGACAAACACACTTTTTCAAAGGCAGGCACATGCACAAACACAGAGACCGGAGTGGGTACAGGTTTGCAAGAGGCCATGAGGTGAGGGAAAGAAGCTAAGCTCTGGTGAATATTTTTGCGCCGCAGCTTAGCTCTCAATTTTCTGCTAAATCAAAAGGAATTAGGGGAGCACAAACAGGGCTGAGTTATGCTCTCTCATGGGGCCAGTGCTGGAACAGACTTTCTCTCTCTTTTTCTTTCCCAGCCTGTGAACTTGACCTCATCTTTCTCTTCATAAACAATAACAGAGTCAAGTGCCTTCTTGTCAGTTGCAGGAAAAGTTTGCCCTGATGTACGAGGTCCAATCTGGCATCCATCTGATATAGGGGGGTTGCTGCATCGAGATGCTGCACGTGGGAGTTAAGGGGGGGCGGGATAAAGGTGCGAATTACAGAGGCAGGGGGTTTTCACCTAATCCAGTTGATTTCTCTGTTGATACATCGTAATCACCCGGGATTATTTCTGAAAGGAAAGCTGCAGTAACAAAATGAAATATGTTGAATGAACCAAGGTCCTGATGTGAGGTTGCGGTGGAAGACTTGGACTAATGGCCCGGTGATGTGTCCCCTGTGGGAATTATGCTTGCGGGCTGTCACTAGTCCGGCAGTCCAGGGATGAGCTCAGCGTATATTCCCACTGCCTGGCAGGCAGCAGCAGGGAGGACAGTCTATTGTCAAGCATGGCTCGGTTCCCGTGCTGATAGACCCGGGGAGGAGCAGGTGGAGGCAAGTGAGGGAAAAGTGCCATTTCAGTATGAAGTTATTTCATGTCAAGTATCAGCAAATAGGGGGCGCCGCAGTGGTTCGCACTTGTAGTTTGCATGTTCTCCTCTGTGTCCACGTGGGTTTTCTCCAGTTTCCTCCCACAGTTCAAATACATGCGGCAGGTTCATTGGAGATGTGTGAATGAGAAAGTGAATGGTCAAAAGTCTCTATATGGTGTGTAATTGATAGTGAATGGTTGTTTTTCTCTATATGTTCCCCAGCAGTCGCTTGGTGAGCGGTCTAGGGTGTACCCTGCCAGCTGGAACAGGTTAAAGCACCCCCACGACCATGAATGCAGGGTAGGCTGTAATGAATGAATGAATATCAGCATGCAAGTATAACACAAAAAAGTTTGATTTTCACATTCGTGCACATGAGTTTGTGACAGTGCAGTGACTGTGGCTATCTAATCACTGTTTATTATTATTCCTATTATTGCTATTATTTCTATTTAACCATCACACTATTGTGTATCGAAACTGCAGCAGTACAAACTCTAATCTTTAATGAAATTGTGATAGCTTTTTCACTTTTTTGTGAGAGATAAGCCCGAGATTTATTTTACCAAAACTTAATGCGTAAAAGACGAGTAATTGAATGTTGTCTTTAGATGTGATGGTGTCATAGGAGGACATTTTGTACGCAATCGATCCGATGTCAACCTCTTATGGTTATTTTGTGTAAGGTAATCAGAGAACTGGTGAAGGAAAAGATCAACACATGCTGTTTTCCGAGAGAAAACTTCAATTAAGTTTGAATTCCTGCCATATTATTTATTGGAGACAGTTGTCATATTGTCATAAACTGTGTAAAGCCCTGTGAGAATAAATTAGTCAGAACTAG
Organism: Fistularia tabacaria; assembly: GCA_901007705.1. Taxonomy (NCBI): domain Eukaryota; kingdom Metazoa; phylum Chordata; class Actinopteri; order Syngnathiformes; family Fistulariidae; genus Fistularia; species Fistularia tabacaria. The sequence goes on along the minus strand of CAAKHD010013147.1, from coordinate 188,638 downwards.
TTTTTTTCTTTCTTTTTATTTTCTTAATATTGAAATGATGGAAACCCAGGTATATTCTTTATAGAGCCAACAAAAGGTCAGAATATAACACAAACCCTAAAAATACAGTGCCCTCCACGATAGAACCGCCTGAGAGTGTGTGTGTTTGTGTGTGTGTGTATGTGTGTGTATGTGTGTGTATGTGTGTGGGCATTTTGTTCGCATACATTCTCGCGTACAAGCCAGACCACCAGATCTGTGATAATTTATTGTTTTGTAAATTTAGATCTGTTGACAGAATTGAAATGGCTAAAGCAAACACAAAGACTAGGGGATGGGGGAGGGGGGTCTCAGAGGCTTCCGAAAGGACCGGTGGGCTAACGGAGCAGGTCGAAGCCTGATGACAATCCCCCACCTCCCCCACCCCCCTCACAAAGGATGCTATGAAAGGCATGTGTATGAAGATAAAGTTTGTTCTGTTGCAAGTGCAAAAAACAATCTCTCTCTCACTCTCCCTTTCTCTCTTCCTCTCTCTCTCACACATATACACACACAATTGTTGCCACACTATGTAACCTATGTTACATCATGGTTGGCCTCTTTAGAGCTAAGCTCTGCATCCATGTGACCCTTTCTTTCTTTATCCCCAGGATAGCCTGGCAGTAATGGATTTTAATAGCTGCTGCGAACACACAAAGTTTAGGTATGTGACGGTGATAACTCTATAATAAAATGTTTACCGGGTCATCGGTGGCTGCTGTCATGCTGAATGAATTCAAAGCATTAATGCGCCTGAACTCGCACAAGCGCAAGCACACACACCGACACATACTGGGACTAAGACTGTCGAGCAGGTGACACAAATGAGATCAGAAGGATATTGGCGACATTGTGGCTTCTTTGATGTTTAACACATCTCAGAAACTTCTTAGGGGGGAAAAAAGCTGGCCTGATCCCCTGACAATAGTGGTACAGTGATACACACTGACAAAAATAAGCAGGCATTCATCATTTATATCTGATGGGTTAGACTGAGATAATGGAAATCCCATGGCCTTAGTTCACATAGCAGTGCTAAACATTTAACATTTCAAATGTGATGTACACCAACGGTCGAAGTTGAGGTTTACCTTAACAGATTCATGTTTTTTTTTTTAATTGGGTCTCCTTGCTTGTGTTGAACTTGGTTTGTACTGAATGGTTTGCTGTGAGACGTTGAAGGGAGTTTATCGAGAGTGGGACACATGGCGACTGGCTGAGGTAGCGCGGTGAATCACAATTCCGACGTGGTTTGTTTCCTGTTTATCTTATTTCTAGAATAATCAATAAGTTTATTTTAGGTAAACTGACCACAAAGCTCTATTTACAATTCCCAGAGTTGGTATTCATGCAGTCACCGGCCTAGTAGTGTAACTGTCTTTTTACCTAAGTAGACTAAAATAGTGTGTGCCCCCATCAGTGCCTTAAATTACCCAGGACATGACGTCTGTCTATACCTGAGGCTGAACCAGAAAGTGTTTTGCAAAGAAAACTTATTTAAACTATTTAACCATTCACAGGCCACATCACTAACTATTTACATTTTATTTTTTGTATGTGCACATTTATTTGTTCAGCATGCGGGCCAACCAACGATCAACATTATGACATGTCCAGAACAAAGAATATGCACTTACAATATTATCATACTGTAAGAGTCCTTAGTGCCAAAGACAGACAACATCCATTCAGCTACATGTTCCTCAAGTTTTTTTTATGTGAAACTGCTTATTTATTACAGCAACTATATGCAGGATTGTTCATGTCCAATTAATCATTTAATTACTAGATCTATTACATTTTTATGTTTATAAACTGGCAGAGCATGTTACCCATACTGTGATAGGCTCCAGGCCCCTGCAACATTCAGGGCAGGATAAGATAATTGGTAATGAATTAATGATTTAATGAATGAATAAGTGATTGTTACCCATGCCTTTGGTGCTCTGATATATCCAGAATCTTTATGGAAATGTCCCTATGTCAGATCATTCCGGAAATTATTGAAATTAACTGATGTGATGATGAACACCTGGATTCACTGTGCAAACAATGAACAGTCAAACAATGGATGCAAAAAGCAAGAGTTTCTAACTTTGGATACATCGGAAAGTTAAGATAAGATAAGATAAGATAATACTTTATTGATCGCCATTGGGGAAATTCGGATGTTGCAGCAGCAACATTAGAGAAAGGGAAAAAAAACAAACCAGGAAAGATAAATACACACATATGACAATGCAAACACATATGCACATAAGTCACCATACATTCCACACACACGTATACATACATTTTCACACATATACCCATACCTACATAAATATATATATATACACATATACACAATATACACAATATACACATACACATATATACATACGCATTTACGCATAGATAGCACAAAATAACATGAGCAGAAATAAATAGATTGAAAAAACTCAAGTGACCCGTGGTAGTTATGGGCACCACACGTGTGAGTGGGTGACGGAGTGATGGGGTGGCGGTAGCACAGATGCTCCCCAGGCAATCAGAGTTGTGTCCCGTCCAGACTGCTGTTATACAGTCTGATGGCCATGGGCACAAAAGAGCACCTGAAGCGTTCAGTTCTGCACCGGGGTGGGATGAGCCGCTGGCTGAACGAGCTGCTCATCAGCCACAGCTTGTCGTGCAGGGGGTGGGAAGGATTGTCCAGGATAGCTCCCAGTTTGTCCTTCACCCTCCGCACAGCCACCGACTCAAGATGGTCAAGGTTGAGTCCCACCACTGAGCGAGCTTCCCTCACAAGCTTGTTGAGCCTGTTGACTTCACCAGTCCTGGCACCGCCCCACCAGCACACTATAGCAAAGAAGAGTGCGCTGGCTAACATAGACTGGTAGAAGGTCTTAAGAGCACGCTGCAGACACAAATGAAAATGCTTACCATAGTAGCCTGAAAGTGAATGTTCAGCATGAAAAGAATCACTTTTATTGATGAACCCCACGACTTTTAAGTCTATAGCTTCACTTTCGTCACACTAATTCGATCAGTCTGCTGATAACTTGAGAAGATTTCACTTCTTTTTTCTTTAAATCTCCAATATACAGTACTTTAGGTTTACTGCACATTACGAAAAAGGACAGATAGTTACCATTTAACTAAAGGTTAAATGTTCTCTTTAAACTTTAGCACTATATCAAACACATCAGAGAGAAAACAGTTTGTCTTGTGTCCAGAAGGTCAAAGACAAAGAGGTACTGTTGGCAAAAACTGAATTGGCCATGGCTTCAAAGAGGGCCTCAGCTATAACTTAGTGCTGATATTGGTTTCGGCTTCAGCTGCATGTTTAGGCAATGCATACTGACAATCCCTCTAGAAATACAACTTTAGCATATATTTAGTCTCGCAAAACCATATTTTTCTTCCACATCTCCTCTCTTAATGAGGCTGGCTGGGCTGTAAGAGATTCTTGCGAAGTTTCCAGGAAGTCCTGAGAACGAAAACTGAAAACACTTCACTCTGTCAGACCCTTTCTTCACTGAGATAAATCTTCGACAGCGTCAACAGAATACATACGGATACAAATCCAGATGTCAATGCATCCACTGAGGATCGATTCACATACACAAGACATGATCAGGGACACTTCCTGGTCCCTATTCATAATGTTGTATGAATGCCTATAGATTAAATATTTTAACTAAATTGATCCACATTCCTCCTCCCTTGGCTCATAAATTAAATTTAAGAATGATAAAATGTTGATAGTCAATCTGGTTGATGCAGTCAATGCTAAGTGATGTGACATATTTTAATCAGATGAGAACTTTTATATTAAGTGAGTGGTGGATTTACAGTACTGCATACTGAGAGGGAAACAAAGCTTACTGCCTTACTGGGATTTATTTTCCATATGAAAAATGGACGTAATTTCAAACATGTCTCTGGATGACATAATTTTCCCTGATAGTTTTTTTTTCCCTTCAAATTCATCGGTTGCCAAAATGTAATAATTAACTCCAACAAATAGTTACTACAGTATTCGAACAAAATACTTTGATAGCTATCTGTGTGACTGATTTATATATATGTGGTATAACTTTGTGTGACCTATGATGTGATGTTGTAACTACACTGGATGTTCTCACACTGCTTGATTGACATTCATTCCTGTCGTGAAATTTGTATGGCCTGCCTGGCGGTTTCAACTGAATATATGAGCATGGGCCATTATGGCCCTTTGGTGAAACGATGTGTGGCGCAGGCCCTATGTTGTAGGATGGATCCCTCCACGCCCTGAGTGATGAGAGCAGCATTTAACCGGCTGCAGGTGCGCTTGAGACAGGCAGCTAGGGTCTTTGAAGTGGAAGCCAACTGGGACCCCTGCCCATCTCTGACCAGCAGTCAACACATTCGCTTTCAATTAGCACTCTTTCTTCACTCCCAATTGCTGCTCTTTTGTTTTCGATCATTCCCGTTCTGCTATATGTGTCCCAAAGTAAAAGGTTTATTCTGAAAAAAGGCCTTGTGTGATTGCAAAGTTGTGTCCACAGTATAGTTACAAGGGTTTTAGGATTTTTCACTGGGGAAAAAAGTAATAGTATCACGATATGCCAGATTGCTCTCTTGCAATTTTCAGGTACAATTACTTTTAAAGGGATGAAAAAATCTTTATTTTATTTTATTTTTTTCTCTCAGTTGCAAAAGTAAGCAAATGTACAGAGTACAGAGTACATTTGCTTACCACAAAGTTGTGATGTTAGTCAAGATGCTCACTGATCGGAAAATTTGTGACTGTGCGTGTTATTTGTTGTTGTGTGTTTGTTCAATTCTTGCATCACCTCTCTTTTGGCTTTATGAGTCGTGATCGTGTCTCGGGGCCAGGATGAGCATCCAAAGAACTGTAAGTTCTCAGAGCTCTGACACCCTGATCTGTTGTTTTTCATTTATGAAACATGAATCATGGATCTCTTCATTCTTACACTCTGAATAGGACACGTTTGGCGCAACAAAATGAGCAAAGTCATACCAGCTCTGGAAAGATGATGTAAATTTTGCAGCTGTTTATTCGTGCTTTTTACACAAATGTAAGGACACACAAGCATATGCATGAGTACTCTATGTTTATAAGCATGCACACATCTCATTAAACATAGTGCAAAAGAGAAATAAATGGCTGTTTCGATGGTAAGCTCCCTGGAGGCAGCTACATCTGGCTTCTGTTAGCCACAAGCGTATAAAAATCAAAAGTGGTTTAGTTGCAAGTGTGCGTGCACACACACACACATACACTGGGAGGTAGGACTCCTGCTTGGTGGTCACCCCCACCAGTCCCGGTCTCTTTTATACCAACCCTCATGAACTCAGCAGTTATCAAGGGGCTCAGACAGGGACTAGCATTCCTGGCACAAACAGTAACAACAACTCATATACAGCCTCTTTCCAAAATATTAAACCTTTAAAACCCTATGGATAACTGCCTGCCAGGCATCTTCTAATATGTCTGAGTTATAGTGGGGGGTGTCAATCACAATAGAATAACTTGTCACAGATGAAACACTGGCACTAAAAACCCTGGTGTTTTTTTTTTTGTCCATAACCACAAATATTTTTTTTCCCATTTTCATGTTGGATGCAAGTTCGAACCAAGTGATAGTTTTTGAACCGAGAACACAAAATGGGCTCTCCAATATGAAAGACAGAGTTTATGGGAAAGAAACATTCGCATGCAAGCAAGTGAACTTGTCTGCCTCTCCATCCTGGATGTCCAAACTAGTCTGTGTACAGTCTGTGACATTTGTGAGTCAGTGATAAGGACATCTTCATATTTGCTGGCGATAGAGAAGTAACCAACACATTCTTGAAGCATGTGCTTTGGTGTCTCAGTGTGTAATCCATTTGTAATTTGTGATTCTAACGGCTGATGACATATTTGGCAAAATCAATCTAAGGATGTCTGTCCCGAAGGAAGGTGTAGGTGAGCAGGTGGCAACTTGAATTCATGATTAAGGCGATCCCGTCTTTTCATTTGAACTATTTTGCAATTTCTAGAATTTGTCTAAAATTCTCTAGTGTTCTTGTTGTGTTTAAATGTCACTGAGGTCAGAGCCAGCTCATCCTGTGTGTTCCTCCAAGCCCAGCAGGCATGTCTGAAAGGCTCCAAAGCTCTATGAATATTCCCTGGCCTTCAATTTCCTGCCATGTTAAATCCTGGACAAACCATCTATCTTGATTTCTGCTTGGGTGGGATGGACAGCACTTCAATAACTCCTGTATTATTGACATTAGACCGCAATGTCAGACATAGCAAACGTGGTCCAAAAGTTTGACCAAACAGGGTGGCTACATGCTCAGATATGACCATTTGTTAAAGTGTACGTGCTTTTTTCCACCGAGGGTTTCGGTGTACGCATGGTCAAATCTCTGTTGCGCACTTCATCAAAATGAAATCGCTTTCTCGGTAAAGAACATCATAGATTTTATGTGGCCGGCTGAAGCGGCAGAGTCGAAGCTGGCACATCCTTGGCAGCAAGCTGGCAGTTGTCCTGGACTGTCAGAGTGAAATGTTGCCCATGTGTCAGTTGTTAGTAAACCCTACTATCTATGACTGTGATGGACAGGTTCTTTTGGGTCTCTGGATGTGCAACTAAGGACCATAAAAAGAAGTGAACAAAGCTACCATGACATCATTGATTGTTTTTCAGACAGCCTTTTTTGAAACCTCAGGTTTGGGTATTGAGCCAGCCACCATAATGAAATATAGGTACCAGGTTTGGCGGGAGCAACACCTCTATCGGCCCAAGCGTGCCAGATGTTTTCAGCTGTTTCGTATGTCCTCTACCAAGCAGGATACACCTTTGACATCACCTGACACATCAAATGCTTTGTTACACAGAACCATCTGGAAAGAACAACAGTGAAACAGTGTGAAGAGGAGCAGGCACATTTAAAAATACTTGGCAGCTGATTGGACACACCATCTGTCTTTGACCACCTATCACAGGCCAGCTTTAAACCAAACTCCTGCCGAAGCCAGCTGAGAGAAGAACAAAACCATCATTTCCATGGAAAAAAAAGCTTTGCTCCCTTTCGTCACCTAAAACCACGACTATAGTTGCCAGTAATTTCTTCGAGGCAGCTGATTGGCTGGAATTTTTTTAATGTATGCATAAATGGATGATTTAAGGTCATGCAGAATGGATCCATTACATGAATATCGTAAATTACATCACTTGTGTTTAAGGGGCCATATAAAAAGAGGGTAATTTGACTTGTATCTCTCTTTTAGTAATATAACCATCCCTTGATGGTTCATGTAACAAAATGAAATAAAATAAAAATTCAACTTTGTCGATATTGACACAGTAGTTACTTGAAGGTGCTTTCTTCTGCTCCTCCAGCAGAAATCCCCAAAACGGTGGAAAACCTCATAAACGTGCAGATCGAGGAAGACAGAAATGTTACATAAATATTTGGGTCGTGATCCGTAATCATTCAACTTATTGACATAGAAGTCAAAATTTTTACCTGGCTTTTAACATGACAATCTTTGAGTTGGGATCAGGATAATTTGTGAAAGGAGTTTACTTTAAACAGCTAATTTCGTCATTAAAAAATTGCTATGGCCAACATGTTGCTACATTTTACAGAATATAACATCTTCAAGTGATCAGACTTAAATGTAACAAAAACATGATATCAAGAAATATATAATTGTAGATGTCTAAGATCCCTCTCACCTGATAAACGTCTTTCAATAGCGATCCTTACTCAGAAATCTTGCAATGCGTGAACATCTGGCCATGTGCTTCAAATTGAACTACGGGTCCTCCTTGGTGGTCTTCTATCTCTCATTTTTCCTGCCCTACGCGCTCCCTCTCAGACTCTGCACCCCACACCCTTTAACCATGTCCTACGTGATCTTTCTCAATTCCACCAAGCCCTTCGGCTCCGTCCCGTAACATTTATTGCCTCTGACACTAATTCTCCTCTTCACCTGGCACATATCTGCGACTGCTCATGTGTGATCTTTGTCTTGTCTCATCTTCTGTTTGTCTCTCACTGGTTTCAAAGTCGATCAAATTATACTCAGGCATGAAAGATTCTTGAAGAGGAATGTGTGAGTGGCAACTGATAAATTTAAAATTTACCAGTGGGTTCGATGAAGTGGTGAGTTTTCGCCGTATAACTCAAAGACAGTGACAGACAGACAAATTCAATGGGTGACAAATTCAAAATCTCGTAAATTCCACGGAGGGTCTTATCAGCCTGCAATCAGAGGGATTCAAAACAGACGTAGCCGTCCTCGGTAGTTTGTGTGCCTTTCGTGCGCCGCAGCAGAATGTGCAACAGAAACACATGTCCACATGAAGCATGTTCACTGATCACGCTGATATGACCGGGATTGAAAGAACAGAACGGGAACACGACCGCCTCCATGCTGTGTCAGCAACAATACTCAACGTCTGCCAATGCTATCATTAAAACTTTGTGAAGTCAATGCTGTCGCGTATCAGGTGGCATAAATAAGAGAAATGATGATTGGAGTAGATTGCATTGATTTGGATGTTGGTATTTGTGATGCATGTGATATTAATTCCGCTTTCAACACAAGAAAGGTCATGAGGTTTTGTGAATTTCTCCAGAATGAGAACAATGAAGAGGAAAGAAATGGAAGGAGGAGACCTGAGGAGTGACTGATTGCAGGGCATCACACCAAATGGGAACCAGAGACTGTGAGATGTCAGAGCTGCAATAGATTTATACCTTACCTGCTCCCCTGAGATCTGCCACACATACACCCACTCTTAGCAGAACAAAAGAGGTGGAAGAGATGTGAAAAAGTATGGGCACAGAGTCAAAGGTCAAACGGTGCATGAGGATTAGTGAGACAGGCCTACAAAAAAGAGCGAGATCTGGGAGTAGAAAACATTAACGTGAGGTGAGGACTAAACAACATTGTTAGTTTGAGAATTTTTTAGACCAGCATTTTGAGCTCTGATCAGAGCGCCGTCCACTCACCTTTACATCTGCCCTCCGCATGTTACTCAGATGGGTGGGCTGCCCTCTTCTGATTCCACTCTTTTTCTCACACTCCCTTGTACCTCTCTCCAGGGTAGAGGCACACACACAAATACATCAAAAGGTAGCTTGTTAGGAATGAAAAATACTTTTAAATGTATCCAAATGACATGCAAAATAGTTAAGACAAATAGAAATACTGTACAAATCTTTAATTAGTTAAAACTAGCTTGGCAGGGCAACAGCTGAAATTTGCAGGATTTACATTGTGACCAGCAGATTACGGGGGCAAAGTGGTCCTGTTTCTCCTATTTGCATTCTTTGGACCCAAAATGGAGTAAGCTTTGAGAGACATCTGTTGCAACACCGTTTCACAACTAATGCTGAATGAAGGAAAACAGGAGTCTTGAATGAGAAATGACATTTATTATCGAGCACCACGATACCACTATACACAACTTCGTATTCTTCCGGGGCGCCTATATATAAGCCTCCGGCCTAAGCCGCACCCCCAGCCCCTTGTCCCGTGGGGTGAGAGGCCACGCCCCTCAGTGTCCACCACAGGACTTACATTTCATCCTGTATGACCCACTGCTTGGCTCCACACCTGAAGGAACTCTGAATGGCGGTCAGTTGGAATATACACTGCTTCAGATCATTTTATATTTCCCATATTTTTTGGAGATTATCCACTGAGTTAAATGGTTCATTTGTATGCAACTGGTATCGCAATGCACCATGGTTATCATAATGCTGAAATGTGACAATGCGCATTATGAAGCTCAAATCCATCCTGGTTGAACCCCAGAGACTTAGCTGTAAGTGCTTCAGTTTGACTGACGTGTTGGTCCCCCCCAGGGTTAAGTGGAAAAGAGAAAATGTAAAGATGACATTTAGCATTTTGCAACAGAGTTATGATTAGAAAATAGAGAAGATGAAATGAAAAAAACAAACATTAAGTAGCCTCCTATCTGGTATACTATAAGAAGGAATGTGTTACTTTTTTTGGTTTCCTCAATTTGAATTATATGCTTGTAACAGTGAAACGAACTGCAAGCCTTGTATTGTTGATCAAATCTGATCTTAGATTTTAGAATAAAATTCCTGCATTTAAAAAAAGACATATCAATATTACCAACCAATAACACAAATGTATCCCAAAAGAATTGATCATTTAGCAGCATGCATTGTAGTCTGTGTTTAATATGTATCATAATACACAGAATTGTATAATGAGCGTTAATCACTAGAAAATACATGTGAAGGCATTTAGATGTTGAAGGAAGTCAATTTAAGATATTTTTTGTAAATTGATAATCATAGCACCACATCACATGACATATAAGTGCATCATACTGAATGTTTGACAAAATGATCCACAAAATTATTTTAATATCTAAATGATTTATCTAAAAGATAGTGTATTAGGGAGAAAACAACAATATACCTGTCAGTGTCGGGGAGTCAGAATCTTGGGGTGCATGGTTTATTTGGAGTACAGATATCAGCAGGTGTGTAAATCACTGAAATCTGAACACATAGAGGTTGCTGTCTTTGTTCACCCACACACAAAGTAACACAGGGGACAGCACAAACAGATATATAAGCTGATGTCCTCCCCTCCCTTTCTGCAGCTACTGTATCCGTGTCATTCCAATGATGTTATGGTATTTACCGACAGCTACTGGCAGGCAACTTACCACCACCCTGCAGTCTGAAGATAGATACAGATGGGGATTGTCCCATCGGAGACATCTCACTGAGAACCCTGTATGAAACCTTCAAGAAGAACTGACAGACACACATGACCGTACATGCTGACAGACTGCCGAGGTGCAAACAGTTACTTTGACTGGAGGCTGGTGTGAATTACAACCTCTCAACAGATTTCAGACCCAGATCTCAACCTTGCTCCTGTATAAATCACAAGCAGCTAGGTGAGTTCGGGATCCATGAGTTTGTTTTTTCCACCATGTCCCTCACCTTACACCTCAGCCCCCCCCCCCCCCCCCCCCCCCCCCCCCCCCTTCTTCCCCCCCCAACCTATACCTCTTTTATATACACCCC
>CAAKHD010013147.1:123897-177533 GCA_901007705.1 Fistularia tabacaria | reverse complement strand
GGTCCCTCCTAAAAAGGCTGTAAAATCTTTATGGATATGACAACCCAGCTTTAATATCAAGCCCCCTCATTGGCTGGCTTATAAAAGATGGTACCTGCCAATGTTATTTATGCTGTTGTCAGCTCACGATCAGCTTTGTAAGAATCTGCAGATATCACAAAGCTGCGAATGTGTATAGGAAACGGTGAATGAGCGCAGCGTTACATGAAATGAACAGGTGGTATGGAGGTATGCGTGCAGATGCGGTGGTTACTCACTGATAGTTGTATATACCACAGAGAGGTCTAACTGGTGTTATCTAAAGTGCTTCGCTGGTTTTAAAAGTTCACATGGACTGCCAGACTGTATGTTGGTATGACTGCGCAATGAGAAGCATATCCAGATGTTTTCTTGTTACCATGCGTGCATAGGCCTAATGGCTCACAGTGACTTTCTCTGATCACGCACCACACACACACCACAGGAAAAGAACACATGAAAGCTCTGTCAAAAGAAAGTCCTCAGGCCCCCTCACAGGAAGATCCCATTACAGCATGTGCATTGATAAAAACGGTCCCCCCATCTGCCCTGTGGCTTGAGATAGCCATCTCCTCCCCTCACTGGGTTCCTACCAAGGCTGCGCAGGTCCGACTGTATAACTGTCCCCCAGAGAAACAATATAATGGAGCTAAGGACCCTGTTTATGCGCCAGATAGAACAAATTTACCGTAACGTAATGCTGGATTCCACATAGTGCTGGTGGGTACGCGTATTATAATGCTTTATGTGTTCATTAATTGCAAAATGGTGGCACACTTAGCGTAATTCGAGTCTGAGGCAGAGAGCAGATTAAAATTATTCCTACAGACACGCAAAGGAGGTCCAGGAAATGGCGTCAGATGTCTAATTTGTGTCTTCTAAGATGTGAGAGACCACAGAATAAATTAAACAGTGGGAAATTATATAGCTTTTATAGCAAGTTTTATGCAAACATGTTTAACAGACCTGTCAATACTTGTTTACGTGACAAAATAAATCATGAATAATACAGACAAATAAAAAGCAAACAGAAATGTATGTTCATAAAACTAAACAAACAATGGACAAAGTCCTTACGTAAATAAATCAATCTGGAGGGGTTCCATTTAAATTGCTGTATTTAATATTGATGTGTGGCTAACAGCGTACAGTTATGATGAAGTCTTGCTCATCTCTTTGTCTATTCGTTGGATAGTGTATTTTTGTTCATTTTGATTTGAGCCACTGTCATTTATTCCCATTCCAAAATTTATAATAAATAGATATTGAAATATAAATACAGAGAGCTCTGTGTCAGATCAAAGGGATTCCAAGCACAAACAAACATTTGTGAATGAACAGGCTGGTTTCCTGTCACATTTGCATTTAATCATTTAAAAAAGAACTTGTTGCCAGAAAAAAAGAAAACATTGAACACGTTACATGGCGGATTTCTCTGCAGGTGATACTGATATAGCCGAAAAAATTCCTGAACTGAAATTCCATCATAACTCTGATGAACTCTTCAGTTCTTGGTTTATTAAGGACCTGGAAGTTACCAGGATTTTCCATCATCATAGAATAAAGTGTATTTTTTTTCAAGAAGAGGTCACTTGTCAACAATGAAACAGGTGGGAGAGCAGATTAGAGATTAAGGTTCATTCAACAATCACACATATCCCAAAAAACTAGATGCCACAAAATCTGAAAATCCCTTTCACCTTTTTCCCGAGCCTTTTAACAGTTGATCGACCAGAAAATCTGTTGATTAAATGTAGACAGATGTTCATCGTCTTACAAGAAGAAATATTATGGTCTGTTAAGCTGCCTTAACGGATGTGAATGAGTGCTCTCATCATTACATTATAATGTAGATGGACGGCCCCGACCAGCAAAATCCACCACTAATATGGAAGAGGAAGGTCAAAATTCACAGACTGTGAATGTTGGCAATCGGGAGTGTTGTATTGATCAGTCAGACCATAAAACCGATAATATTGAGCTGATGAATGCATCCCTTTTCTCACTCTTCATTTTTGACCCCATCTTCTCAGTGGAATGACTCAGCCTCAGGATCAACCTTGATCCCCACTTGACCTGGAAACCTCAATAAATCCACTCGCTCCAGACAAAAGTACAGAAAGAAATGCAATAAAACTTGTTTTGATTCCAACGTGGATTATTGTAATGACATTGTTTCAGAGTGAGGTTTGGGACTCCCATTAAAATGGGACTCTTATCTCCACTAAATTCAAGCAAATTAATAATTTGGTATCAGCCCTTTTTTAATACTTAGAAATCAAAGCTTAAAAAGAAATGCTGTTTGTCTGTTATCTATTTATCTGCCATTTTGCCATTGGATAAATTCCATTTTCTCACTTTTGCAAATTGTTTTACAAAACTCCTATTTAATATGAAAAACATTGGCCGATGAAACACATTCATTTCACAACAATATAGCTAAAAAAAAGACAAAAATCAGCACGAATTTAGCAGGGTCAAACGTATTGCATTTGGAACATTTGTATTAGAATATTATGACTTTCTAAAATTGAAATCAGATGGAAATATAATTCAATCCACATGCATACAAACGGCTCTTTAAGTGTCATCTCTGAGAATAGCTGGGATTTCAAAGGTTGGGTGGGGGTGGGCTGGTCCACTTTGCTAATACCGTGTGTGGGAATAACTTAGCTTCTGCCTTTACCCTGAGTTTACTTTGTGAAGTTGAGCCTTTTGTCAGTGTTTCGCACTATAAACAACAAACAGCCTGTAGGGATTATGACTAGATACAGTTAAAGTGCTCGGCACACACACAGCATCATGCGTGGCGGTCCCACTCTCAGAGGAATAAACACCCTGTAGTGTGGCCCGATCTGTTTACGAGTCAGCCTCTGGTTGGCCAGGGTCGCGGAGGGTACGTGTGTGTGTGCGTGTGTGTGTATGTGTGTGTATGTGTGTGTTAGTGTCTGAGTGCGTTAGGGAATGTGTGATAGAAGAATTACAGGCGATCAGGCCGCCCCTTTCACGAGCAAAAAACAATCACGAAGACAGGCTGAATGTTAAGTCAAGCTCGTTGTTTACAGACTTCGGTGGGAACTTGGTGTCACAGTATCCTTCTCTCTGGCTCTCTGGGCTTTTAGGAAGTTATAGTTCAGATTCAGATCCGGCCAATCATGTCAATGCATGTCGCTTTTCTCTGTGTAAATTGAGTTGATATCAACTGCCATTGGGGTGACAGCGGTCGGTCAACCTTTAGTCTCACCACCTTCAAAACACCCATGTTGCACTTCTTTTTCTTGACTTATATAATCTCAACTGGTCACTGCAGTTAAGGCTGAGGGACTACTAACGTACTTAGCGGTACTTTGGTGATCAGTTAGTAGGTAGAAAAGAGAAACACAAGATGAGACGAAGCGCAGAGGTTTAAAGAAGAGAAGTGAGAGTACTTTGAATGATAACAGAACTCACACAAATCGAATGAATTGGTTCTAATTCTGTCAGGGAAAAACTATGAAATCAAAGCAAATACTGCAGCTACATAATCAGTTAAATTTATCAAGCATATACATAGTCTGAAATTTAAAACAATAACAAAAAAAGGGGAATTTCAGGTGCCTGTTGTTCACAATATTGAATATAAAATCACATCTCACATGATTCTCCATTGGGCTTAAAGGGGGCCGACCCTACTTGTGAGGTATGTCATTGCGGTTAAAAATAAACTTTAAACGGGGGGGCAGTGGACTTGCATAAATAACTGAGGAAAGTCACGACATGTTCATTCTGTGCCATTCACATCGATTTCAGACGAATGGAAGGTGACAGAGTTAACGTGTCAAGGGACTCTCAGCACACTCACACGCAGCAATGTTACAGGACGTCATATGTGGAGGTCATTTCCATGACCCCGATTTCAGAAGACCTCTGGTTGCAGTTTTGCTCAAGGTGTTTGGTGTTCTCTGTGAAACAATGTAATTTGTCACATAATTCAGGAATTTTTAAAGTTTTCATGTTTAGACAAATTATCACAGATCACCTCTTGGACAACCATCTCCCACCCTTTCTCAAGGTCTGTCTCTCTATAAGACATACGCACACACACACATGCCAGTAACATGCGTAAGATATTCCTCTGATAGACCCTAATGGTTCCAAAAGATAGAGCCCTGACTCGTACTGACAGGACAGATTAACACATAGGCTTTAGACACGAGTGGTAAAAGTCAAAGGTCAATACTCAGACAGAGGTGTAAACTCTGATCGTGTGTGTTTATGGATGACAATCCTGACAATAGTAGTAAGTTGCCAGAAACAAAACCCTTTTTGTAAATTTCTTACATTCACAACTGAACTCTGGTTCAAAGCCACCCAGTTTTTGTCTAATTTTAGAAAGGGGTTCCAACGCAGCATATCAGTCGTTTAAAAATGGCCAAATCTCGAACACTTGCATGTAAAGGATATTGATTACAAATCAAGAAATCAAACTGTGTCAAGTGGCATTGAATCTTTGGCAAATTTTTTGATGTAGTTAAACATATGTCATGAAGAAAGTGACTCAGGTGCAGAGAATAAATGCCTTCATTTAAAGTGAAAAGATAATAGTTGACAGAAAAAAAAAATATCCATCAGCTATATGCATATCGCGGGGCTATAAACCATGTTTATTTTTGAAGTCACGATGTGAGCAATTAAACGTAGAATCGAAGGAGAGTCTCTTGTTTGTGGAGGTTCTCAGTCATCCAGGTCATGGTAAATTGTTGTTGAAATCTTCTTGTCATGGCAACTGGACTTGAATTTCTTTACTTGCAGAAAATTCACCCCTCATGCGAAAGGCTTCTCAGTTTGGAGTTCAGTCCCAACTGGAGAAAATCAAGTCCAGTTGCCGAACTGAGACGCTCAAATGAGAGGTGCAACATTTTTTAACAGAAGAAATTCAGGTCCAGGCGCCACAACAAGAAGATTTCGACAAGACGTCTCTTGTTTGTTTAGCTTATACAATTCTGATTGTGTTTGGGAGACAAGTGAGGTTCATGCCAGCAAAGATTTAAGGGGAGAAAACCAGAAGGACGACAATAACCAGAGCCTCCTCTACTTTCCTGCTCACACATTTTAACTTTTGTGCTCATTTATGTGCTGCATATTTCACTGGGCTCTGCAACAGCACAGTCAGAGTCTCTGTCTCCACCTGCAGGAGGACGACGACACCACAATGTGGGTGAAAAAAATGCAACTATTGAGAAAAAAACAATAAATTTTTTTAAGAATGGAGCCACTTTAAGAGGAGGCAATGGCTGTGCAGTATGCATTGTATACTATTACAGAAATATATTGAGATATTTAGACAGTGTACCTTTTTTAGAATGATTGATACATCTGAGATGTACAAAAAGGCTTTAGCTAGATTTTATATACAATTATATAAATAGTTAAAAATGCCAAAAATACTATATAAAATACACAGAATGTAAAAAAAACCCACTGATACATTGAGGCGTCTCATAATGTTGCATCCTGAATTTTGACATTCCTGCAAAAGCTCGTGAGCCTGTTTGTTTGATCTCAAATAGTCTAACTTCTCTTAAAGTTCTTGCTATTTGGTGTTGTCATATGAGTCAGTGCATGTTAAAATGATTGGGAAAGTTTTAGTCGACCCTAATTAACACCTAAAGTCATTGTCACAAACCGAGACTTGGAAAGACGTGTATATATTTTTTTCCTTCTCAATTAGGCTCTTATCTGTTTTCAAGCTTTGTGTGGGAAGACAGGGGGAAAAGTTTGTGCAAAGTACTGGCTTAGTAAAGTATATTGATGCAATATTAAGATGCACAGTAAGATGAAAAGAAATGAATTTATCAAAATATACCCTGGTATTCATTGACTGTGGAGGCTCTCAGTCATCCAGGTCCTGGTGAAGTCTTGTCAAAATCTTCTTCTCGTGGTGACTGGACTTGATTTTCTGCCCTTGAAGATGTTTCACTTCTCATCTGAGAGGCTTCAGTTTGTTTCTCCACCGGTATTCATTGTGTTTCTTTTTATAAACAGCATGTGTTGAAATCCCATTATTTCACCACATGTATAGTGATTCCCCCTGCTCACTGGAGATCACAATGTCATCTGCGAGTATGATAGTCCACGGTGATTCCTGTCTAACCTCATCTCTCAGCTTGTCCATCACCACTGCAAACAGTAAGGGGCCACCTTGAGCTCCTCCGTCACACCTGTGGTACACCTCACCACTGTCTCACAGTTCGCATACATGTCCTGCACCAGTTTAACATACTTCCCTTGCGACTCCAGACGTCTTCATACAGAACCATAGTTACTCTCTTGGCGCCCAGCTGCATCCTTTTTCTCAGTTAGAAAAGAATGAGTAATTCTGGAGTGAGTTTGATGACGTGATGCAGAATATCCCCGGGGATGAGAGGGTGGTAATCGGTGAAGACAAAGATGGACATGATGGTAAAGGCGACACGGGTGATGCAGAGGCGACTCCTCGAGTTCCAACAGTAATACACACTCCTGCTCGGTAGGTGGCGGTATACAGCACTAATGATACCAACTAACAGAGCAAATGAAGAAGAAACAACACTAGCAGAAACAGGCGAAGAAGAAGCAACGATTCCGGTGTTTATTGTGTTTTAATTCAGTGGTGCAACGTTTGTTTATCCCCTCGAACTCGTCGGCGTTTTCAGGTTTGATGGGGAAGCTGATGTTTGTCGTCACGCCTGCTGAATGACGTAAGCAATGCTTTAATATTACCACACATAGATAATGTTCATTACCATCTGTTTTGCACCAATATCAGTTTCTTAACTGCTAGCAAACGATTCTACCGAACATTCAGTACCGCGGGCTTGCTGCTATGTAATTACACGATTATTTGTAGATAGGTGTCTCTGCTCGTGCACAAATATGAAACGTGCATGCAAAAGACGAAGTCAACAAAATTAATGCAAACATTGATACCGCCTGGAAATTCTGGAAAAACAGCTTTTTATGTTTGTAAACTTGCTATTCATAGTCAAACAATCTTCGTCCCCTCCTAGATTGTATCGCAGCTGCAGGACAAGCATGAACTTTATCCCTCACACCACACAAGACAATGGATTATATCCTGGCTTTGTGAGCCATTAAACCATTACTTCTTTGCAGCTTCACCCAATTGTCAAAGAACCCAAGAACTTGTAGCCACACCAAATTTATGAATAATGTGTGAGACACCATTTACCATGCAAAAAATATGTTGACGCGCAAAAAAAGGAGATGTGAACTTTTCTTCATGGCATATTTCATGAGCACAGTGATGGATCCACTTCACCCTCTGGATCAGCTGCACAGCGATGCCGACAGTGACGGCTGTGACATCATCTCTTGGGTGGCGGTGTGTCCCGGAGGTCCCTGGAGGGTCCAACAAAAGCTGAAACACAGAGGGAGTCAACAAACTCCTTCCAAGTCTGCAGAAGGTGCCTGTGTGGTATCTTTCTGATAAATTCCAAGATATCATGTGATCAATGAATGATTATCTTAACAATCGTTTACATAATCTTTTCTAGAGGGGTCATCCACATGCTGTCCAAGGTTGGGTTCACTCTGCTGTGTCCGTGCACAGCTCAAGGCTAATGCGCTGGACACCCACAGTTCGACACCGGCAGAAGGAGAAGAGGAGCAGCGAGCTGAGTTGCCGCTCCCCACAGTTCCAGACGTTGCCTTTCCAAGATGTCAGGACTCATTACTACAGGTCCCGCTGGGCACATGGACGACGCTCAGGCTGGGGGAGGGTCAGTGCGACATCACGGAGGCATCTGTGGAGAACATGAGAGCTGGAGAGACAAGTGAGGTAAATGTGGTAAATATATGGCGCACTAGTGTCAATTTAGTCTTTTATGACCTGTTTGTCTGAACTAAAATATTCTCAAATTAGAAATAAACACGGGAAAAACAATTTCAGTTTTTTGTGAGGATCCAAAAGTCATAGTTTCATAAAGTGTGTTGTGGTTCATACAATACTGAGTCTGTTGTTTCAGCAGGGTTATATTAGAGAAGAGCCTTTATTTCCAATTCCCTTCATTTGATATTGACTCATATTAATGGAAATGTCCTGAACTAAAAAAAAAAAAGCAAAAATTTGTAAGATGTTTCCTATAGATTAACAAGATGTTGGGATGAAAATGAATAGAAAGAAAAAAATGAAGGGGAAATTGCATGAAATTAGCAGGAAATGAACCAATTCTGCTAGTAATTTGATGAAATTGTGAAAAAAAAATTATTAGAAAAGGGAAATGGGAAGCTCTTTTTTGAACCTGTGTTCACTGTAGTTTCTTTGCTTTGTTTCCCAGATACTGCTTTCTCCCATTGGGAATGAACGAGACGTACTGCTTGCCCACCCAGCGGTGGAAAACCTGCCTTTGCGTGCCACGATTGAACTGCAAGCATTCACTCCTGGCAAGGAATCGTGGGAAATGTTGCCCCATGAAAAGTGGGAGTGGATAAAGTCACACAAGGAGAGAGGAGGGATGAGATTCAGAAGCGGGGACGTTTGGGGAGCAGCAGACAGCTACAGCCGAGCCCTCAGGCTCCTCATCCCCCTGCAGGGCCATGTCAAAGAGATGGAAAACCTCCTGCATGGGACTGAGACACAAGGAGAGGCAAACGCCTCTGATGAAACACAGGACCTTAGTATTGCTAAGGAGTACAAAACCATTAAAGCCGAGCTCCACTCCAATCTGTCTCTGTGCCAGCTCAAACTGAAGCTGCCCCGGCGAGCAAAGGCCAGCGCCACCAAGGCCATCCGTCTGGAACCTCACGCACCGAAAGCCTGGTATCGGCTGGGCCAGGCCTGCCAGATGGTGAACGAGCTGGAGGAGGCCAGAAGGGCCTTCACGAACCTCCTGAGGCTCCAGCCTGAATCACCTGCTGCTTTGAAGGCACTCAGAGATGTTGCAAGTCGAGAGAAGGAGACCAATGCGCAGTTGGGGCAGAGAATCCGAAAAATGTTCAGCTAGTGCAGTTATTGAATGTTGCCACAGCATTTGAACAAATTAAGTCTTAATAAATGTGTGAAAGGTTCGTTGTGCGTCATCGGCTGAACTTAACCCCTGGTCTGTCAGATTCTGATCACCTACGTTTTAGAAATAAAAGGGAAAGTAAAAAGGAAATCAGCTGTGCAAGATAATGCTGTAGCTTATGTATTGTTCAATGTGTGATTTAGACATACTGTATATGTTGTTAATCACTAAAAACTAGAGCGATAAATAGATTATGATTTGTTCTATTTGAGCCATTTTTTTCTTTTATACACAAAAAATAAATTCTGTCAATTTAAATTCTGTCAACTATGTATATTTTCTTCTTGGGAAAATGTACACACATATATATGTGTGTGTGTATGTAAATATAAATGTGTATGTGTACATTTACTGTGTATTTTCTTCAGGAGTAAATGTACACACATTTATGTAAACATACATATGTGTGTGTGTATATTTATGAATTATATATATGTATATACAAGCATGAAATATACTTTTCTTTTCAGCTGAAAGGAGAGGTGTGCAAAACAGTAGTGAGACCAGGTATGTTGTGTGGTTTAGAGACAGTGGCTTTGAGGGAAACACAGGAAGCAGAGATGAAGATGTTGAGGTTCTCTTTGGGAGTGACAAGGATGGATAGGCTCAGAAAGGAGTATAAGAGGGACAGCGCATGTTAGATGTTTAGAGATAAGGTCAGAGAGGCCACGCTAAGATGGTTTCATCATGTACAGAGGAGGTAAAGTGAATATATTTGTGGAAGGATGCCGGGGTTGGAACTGCCCGACAGGAGGCCTAGAGGAAGTCCATGAAGAAGATTCATAGAGGGAGTGAAAGAGGACATGAGGTTGGTTGATGCGAGAGAAGAGGATACAGAGAATCGGGTTAGGCTGAGGTGGTTGATCTGCTGGGCGACCCCTTGAAGGTAAATGCAAAGGGAAAAACAACAAAAAAAAATTATATTGATATATATAAGCAACTCTTTATATTTAAATCTATAAGTTGTTTCTTTTAATTCTGTTAGTATGTATATGTCTGTACGATGTACTTGAATGTCGGGTAAAATGTATTATTACGTATTATGTAGGAAGTAGTGGAGGTTTCAAAAGAGAGACGATCATGTTGTTTCAGCATTCAAGAATCTAACAAACCAAAATGCCGAAACCCGGGATCGAACCAGGGACCTTTAGATCTTCAGTCTAACGCTCTCCCAACTGAGCTATTTCGGCACCTGCGTCGTTAAATGAATGCGCGAACTATGTACTTCAGCTGTCCCTTTGTCGTGTTGGCTGGTTATTTAATGTCGGTTCTGCGCGCAAGTCGTCAAAATATCATTGCAGCCTTCCGTCTTGAGCTTCAACGGAAATAAACCAGTTCTGAGGCACCGTCCCTGCAGCTCCCGTGTGTCGACACACGATTGCATTGTCGCACAAAGAAAATTAAGGGCCAGACCGGTTATCTGTCGTTTCTGAGTGAGCCTTAATGTTTTCTCCTAAATTGGCCTATCCGGCATGTTTCACCGTTGCCTTTGCCTATCAAACGTAAATTGTATCTTAGGATACTCAGTATCTCATTTTGAAGCAGCACATAGACCCATTTAAAACAGGTCCACTTATTCCGAGAAATGTGAATTTTCAACAATACACACTACACACATTTAACACAATAGGGGAAATTGTATTTATTTTGGTCCACCGCTTTAGGGAGATTCACATTTTCACACAAACAGAAATCAGGTTTTCCCTGCAGCATTTCCTTGTTTTAGTTCCCAACTAAAATAGAATTCAGACTTTGAATGATTAACAGATAAAAATGATTAAGAAATGGTTGACATCTTATGGTTACATTTGTTTTGCAGCATCTGGTCTTTTTTAAGAAAAAATCATTGAATAATGCGAAATATGCACATTCCCTCCTCAGTTGTCTTTTGGCCCTTTAACCATTGAGTTGTGTCCTACTGTCACTACTTCACGGTGGTGTCTCATTGCTTCTTAGACTTGTTTGACGTTGTGCTGTCTACTTTTGCCTGGGCGGCAGAGAGCTGTTTCCAAGCATCCGCGATGAGCGTCAGTGGAATGATGACCCACAGTGCATTCATAAACACGTAGTAGAACCAGAAGTAGACTGGGTGGCCCAGCTGGCTGTGAGCATAGCCATCTCTGTGCTCTGTGTAGAAGTAAAGCAGGGCCCCATAAACCTGACCTACAAAATAAAACATAGGTAATAAATCATACCTTGTTAGAAAATATTTTCAGAGATTGTGAAATGTGGATCTATTTACTCAAAACACTACAGGGCTCAATTTAATGTAACAGCTCTCTGACTATAAAACCAAGAAAATATGTGTAACTGGTACAGCTTGGAATGTGACAAGTGGAATCTTCTACACTTCTGCTAATACAACAAATTCATTCCAATGAAGGAAGTTTATGAATCTATCCTCATACCTAAAGAAATCATAAGCTGGAGAAGAAATCTGTAAGGCTTGTTGGTTAAAAAGGCAAACACGGTCCAAAAGCTGGATGGTCCCCATAGCCATGCAGTCACAGTCTCCATACACACAGTGAAGTTATCAGCTCTAGGGAGAAATGAAAAAAACGTGTACTATCAGTCAAACCAATATTTGCTCAATACCAAACAATAATTTTGATCATTTCATGATATAAACTCACATCATGTAGCGACTGTCTCCTTTTCCATACTCTTTCCCTGTTCAAGGGAAGATGAAACACATCTCAAGTGTGCAACAGAACAGTACATGATATTTGCATGGTAGTAGTTATGATAGTGTATTTCGTTTTGCACTCACAAAGTTGAGACAGGAGGTTCTGATCTCCTGGTAGAATGTCATAGTACAGTGAGAACCAGCCCTCAAGGACACAGTGGATAAAACCGCAAACTGCAAACCAGCACAATGCCAGACGCCGCCATGTCCCCAGCCTTGCAGAGACCCAACTACTGCCAGATATCATCCAGGTCAAGAATACAAACACCCCAGAAGTAGAGAAGAGAAACACCAAGATCTCTGACATGGCTCGTTCGTTTGCCACATAGTTGGGGATTACAAGGTCCTGTGGCCAGTAAGGATGAAGAACAGTGGCTCCCGGGGCACCTTCCATCACCTGAAGATGGATAATTAAAAAAACAAACAAAAAGCAAACAACCAGATTAAAGTTCGATGTCATCCACTGAATTTAATTATTAATATTTAATATTACTTCATCGTTTTAAGGTATAAATAATGGTGAGAGGCGAGACACCAATCTACTGTGAGCCGCAAATCTGTCACTTTTGTACTTTCTTTTCTGATTACCTTTGTATGGAAAAATAATTCCAAGCGGGTTATTTTCATCAAGTCTTGCTGATTGTCAAGATAATTTCTTGCAAACTTTTACATAATTTCTTAATCGTAGGTCATTGGTTGGTAATTTTGGGGGATAATCTTGCAAGCTCCTCATTATTTTTTCGACAAATAAGTCCATTAAGCTTTACAATGGCAGTGTAAAAAGCAGTACAACTATTGCCTGTACCGTAGATGTTTCCAAACCTGGAGCGCCCGACTGCAGATCAGCTTCAGCGATGAAGGAAAGTATTAACGTGGATTTGAGACACAGAGCCAGAACACACGCCTTTTCCCTTTCATTTCGGTGGCAAAAGCGAGGAAGGGGGGGGGGTGTTGTGGGCGGACACTTGTGATCACCACGTCCAATCAGGTACCTGAATGCATTGCGCAAACGCCACTTACGAGGTACTCATTCGCTGATTGGATTACGGCCTCGGAACATGATGTCGTCGCCGACGGATATCACCAATGAAAACACACCTGTACTTCAAACGCCCGCTCCCGTTTTTATGTCAAGGGATAAGGAGTTTTAAACCTGTTTGTAATAAAATTCAACTAACTTCCTCATATTGAACGTTAAAGTTTTGAACCGTTTTTTTTACTTCTCTAAATATTATCCTTTAACTGAAATTGATCTCCTCAACCGTGGATTATAAACCCATAGTGCCGGAGTCCCCCCCCCCACCTTCCGAGAGATGGCAACAGTGTTTCATTGCTTATCGAAGTAATAGACTGAATAAAGAAATGGAATAGAAAATCCGAATGGGAGTTGATTTTATCAAAGTTGAGGCTACAACATACTGTCTTTAATCTCAAAAATAGTAAAAGAACTCTCAAGCCGTGCCAGGGTATTACCCCTGCCGTGACCCGGATTCGAACCGGGGTTGCTGCGGCCACAACGCAGAGTACTAACCACTATACGATCACGGCGAGCTACAGAGAGCGATGTTTCCACCTAACGCAGTAGGCTTTATGAAGAGGGATGCGGAGCTGGAGAGCTGGAGGTAGGCATAAATTTACACAGACAATGTTTCCGATTCTATGCATGTACATTCACAACAATGATTGTGAATAGTAGTGATAAATAAAGTATAGAGAAAAACGGCCACCATCCATGAAAGTCAGATAAGATAATACTTAATCGATCCCAATTGATCAAGGTGGAAAGCCGCAGCAGCGCAAGGCAAGATGACATGTCACAAAAAGACATTAAATAGGACAGTGTCAAGATATAAAAACAATAGAAAAGAGATTAAGTAGAACAGAGAAAACGGGTGAAAATAAATAATGGACAAAGACATAAAATAGGGCAGCGAGCGACAACTATAAATAATATGATATATGTATCTTGATATATGTATTATATAAATGCAGAGTTAAGATTACTTAATAGTCTCTTCCACCAATGATAAAATTTGCACAAGTTCGTATAGTAATTTCTTATACCTATATATTTGATATATATTTCTCTACTCGAGTGTGGTCCCATATGGTCTAGCGGTTAGGATTCCTGGTTTTCACCCAGGCGGCCCGGGTTCGACTCCCGGTATGGGAACTTTGATGCTTTTGTGATGTATGATGCTTTTTATGATGTACCTGTTCTAATATTAGCTTGCTGACATTATTCATTTTAAAACTTACAGTAAATATAGTATCAAACAGGAAACAAGTTATTTTCCTTGATACGGTTATTGGGAAGTATTTGCAAAACAGTTATGATATATGAAAGTAAGAGAATCAGTTGTCTCCATCCATGTCCCCTTGGGACTCTCTTATTGTAAAGGGACCAAGATTCTTATCCATAATAACAATAATTTAACGATCTAGTATATTCAATTAGGATTGCAGAACAGTTTTTTCGCCGCGCTTCGAATTTCTAAATAAAGTTGTTTTTTTATCATTGGTAGCGTCATATGACCGTGCATCACATGATGCTACTCGGAAGCTAATGTAGCAAGGAGGTTTTGATCCCCAGCTTTCGTCCAAACGGCTGAGTACTATTGAAGCAGTCACTTAACACGAAGACTTTATTCGAAACGCCATTGAAGTGGTTAAAAACAGAAAGCAATTATGGGTGTTTCTGATTTGGAAAAGACTTCGTTGTTACTGGACGAGAGGCTGCTGGCTCTGATGGATCAGTTGGAGCAACTGGACGAGAAACGAGCCTCTCTCAACTCTCTCATTGAGCAGGTATAGCTATAGCTAGCTTCTTTGTAGCTAGCATTTCTGCCATCATCAAAACTGTCTCTAATTACGCTTTAATGTCTTCATTTTTGTATTCCGGAGCAAAACACAAACCTTAAAACAACTACTAACAAGAATCAATGCTCAGTGGTCAGCTAGAACAAAAATATTCAACAACATTCAACATTAAGAAATAGGCAAAATATAAACACACCTGTTCTTGTCAACATTCACATACCTTGTGTTTTACAATGATTTGACGTCAAATAATCTATCTATCTATCTATCTATCTATCTATCTATCTATCTATCTATCTATCTGTCTGTCTGTCTGTCTGTCTGTCTGTCTGTCTGTCTGTCTGTCTGTCTGTCTGTCTGTCTGTCTGTCTGTCTCAATTACAGATTAAAATGAAAAAGACAAAGTACACAGGAAATGAGTGTTTACACTTAAACTTGCAATATTGGCATTATCTGTTAATCAGTAGCTCTCATAGAAAATACAAATGGAAGACAAAAATGTATTTACTGAGTTATTGGCTTATTAGTTTAAGAATATGATCATATGGAAGTCATCACAAATGCTGAAAACTGTTTTCTGGTTCAGGAGCCTTGCATTTATGATGACTCGATGAAGATTAATACATATTTTACCTTTATAATCAAGATGTCTACAATTTTTTTTTTTTTTTTTTAGGATTTTCTCAGCATGTCAGTTACAGAATAGTTAATTTGTAATGATAGTTGTCGTACTATTTTCCAGAATCATATGTGATGAGTTTCTCCAATCGTTTATTTATGATTCTGTTATGTTAATAATGTAGCCATACAACAGAATGTTCATTATTTTATCTTTGATTGTATTTATGCCTTTGATTTAATTTTTCATTTCAATTAAGAAAGTGTGTTATTCTTTATGTCCCCACTACCACCACAACTAAACATTGAATGAATATCTAATGTATAACAACCACTTTTCGTTCCATAGGGATGGTTTTCTATGTCAAAAGCCAGATATTCCATGGGAACCAAACAAGTGTCAACTCTTCAGTATGCAAGTGAGATGACACCACTAGTCTGTATTAATGCAAGGTAAAGAACAAGTCGTTATTCTGGGAAATGAATGCTTTCCATTCCTTTTTGTAATGGTCTTGTCTTACAGAGCACTGGAAAATGGTGAGATGGAGTTCAGCACAGAAAGACATTCAAATAAATGTTGTCATCACTCGAGGAAAGATACTATGACAGTTGAGGATGTTGGTCCCCAAGAAGAAGGTCAGTCCATGACAGACAAGGCAATATTATAATAATAACAATAATAACATTCAGACATTCAGGAAGCTTTTCTTACACTATCCATTTATATCCCCAAACCTGCTCATAGATGGTTAATCATATACAATACAAGACTGGTTTATAAAAAAGTTGATTTCACCAAGTATGTCCTCAGCTTCACGAAGAGTACTTTAATTCCACTTTAAAACAAAAAAATAAAAGACACAAAAAAAGTAAAGTGGATTAGTGATCTGACATTATCAATATGCACTTTCAATGATGAGATGTTTTTAGAAAAAAAAGAATGGGTTTCATAGAGTTTGTAAACAGTGTAATAACACAAAAATGATCAATTTTGCAAAAATGACATAATGATGATGAAATTATGTCACACAGATTTTTGTACCATAAAAAGCTCCACCATTCAATATCACAGTTGAATGATTTTTGATCTATATCACCATATAAAAAGCTAATTTATGGATGTAGTGAGAGAGGATATGACGGTAGTTGGCGAGAGGGATGAGGATAGAGAATTGGGTTAGATGGAGAAGGTTGATTTGCTGTGGCGACACCTGAAGGGAAAAGCCGAAAGGAAAAGAAGAAGAAGAAGATAAAAAGCAAATTTTAAGTGTCAACTTTTTGCTCTCAACTCAAATAAACATTTTCATCGATTTATTTTGTTTCACAGGTGTCAGGAGAAGAATAAACACTAAGAAGGCTTCGAAAGAACAATCAACTAGTGAAATAGCTCCCGTTGTTCCTGTGATAAAGAAAAGTGACCAGAATCCTCAGCAGGACCCCCTAAAATGGTTTGGGATATTGGTGCCGCAATCCCTTAAACAAGCCCAGGCTTCTTTCCAAAAAGGTGTGATGTCACGGTTCAAATTACTTGACTTGACTGTTTTTCATTGAAGGAGAGATCATAATGTGAAATGAAAATATATGCTTCACCATCATGCATTACTTGTGTTTGTATTTTATTCACATGTGAAAGATGAAAGTCCTTGCACTATCCTAAGAATGTATTTCACTAAAACCCAGTCTCCTTTTTTTGTTTGTACCATTTTACAGTAATAGAGCTTTCTGCTGAGATGGCAACTCTTCAGTCTGCAGTTCTGAGCAGCAGACAGGAGATGAGGAGTCTCCTACAGGACAAAACCTCAGCTGCTCTGCCGGACAAGATGATGGACTAAATAATTATTGAATACAGGCCAGAAAACGGACAGAGAGGGTTCTGTTGTTCTCCTCCCCCACCTGGCTCGTCACAATCTGAACAAGCAGCATTTCAAGTGATGACAAAGTTCTCCCCCCAGGTCTGATGTCATTTATTTGTAGTTGCAGGGTCATTTTGGAGCCCTGCGTTTTTTTTAAGTACCTGAGGGTGAATCTGCAAACGTCCAAATATACTGTGCCATGGACTGTTTATTCACCACAAGCCCAAGATGTGTGTGTGTGTGTGTAATAAAAGGTAACATATTTGATAACCTTCCCAATACAAAAAAATAAAAATAGAAATAATAAAAAGAAATCACTCCTATCCAGACAACTGTTTTCCTTCTGTGGAGACACACCAAACCTCAGGTTCGAGCAGCCCGGTTGCTAAGGGAACAGCCGAACATTGCCGGGTGCTGTCAGAAAAGGAAGTGAGACACCCGTTTGTGTGTGTGTGTGTGTGTGTGTGTGTGTGTGTGTACTTCCTGGTCCAGTTATAACACAATCTTTATTCCTCTGTGAGACGCCCCCCCATCCCTCCTCCCCTCCCCTCCCCTCCTACTCCTCTCCTCCCCGCCGCCGCCGTCACCTCTCCTCTTGAATCCGAGCGGCGGATGGTAGCCTAGGAAAAGCGGATGTAGCTCCCTCCCCCCCCTCCCCACGATCAAATCATTGATGTTTCCCGACAACCGCGGGAGAGCCGGTAGAAACGTCGTAGCCGATCGCGGCCGTTTTTTGTCCGTCGCGGATCCCGCTCGGCGCTCGCTTCCCTTTTGTGTCTGCGCATCGGGCGTCTGCGGCGGTGCGGAGCGGGGATCGGGAAGTAAACACGGCCGGCCCGCGCTGACAGGCGAGCCGCCTCCGGATCGCCCTTGATCCGTCCGAAGTTCCCATTTCCGCGGTCGGGGCAGAGCCAACTCTTTTTGCCCCCCCCCCACCCCCCCCCCCTCATGGCGTCCGCGTCGAAGGTGTCCATCCTGGATTACTTTAACATCGTGTTCGAAGGGGAAAATGGCAAGATCGAGTCCAACTGCAAGGCTTGTGGCACCAGGATCCAGGCGAAGCGCAGCGTCACGTCCAACTTCGTAACGCATCTTAAGGTAAACGCGTTTAGAGAATCGAACCCTCCTCATCCTCGCCTGGCCGAGATGACGAGAGCTGGTCGTCGTCGTCGTTGTCGCCTCTTGTATTCTGAACGATCCGGCCTCCCCGGCAAAGATCTCACCCACTGCATTGTCACCAGTGTAAACCCTTGTCAAAAT
This sequence comes from Fistularia tabacaria, assembly GCA_901007705.1. Lineage (NCBI taxonomy): Eukaryota > Metazoa > Chordata > Actinopteri > Syngnathiformes > Fistulariidae > Fistularia > Fistularia tabacaria. Next base: position 159,231 of record CAAKHD010013147.1, on the reverse strand, counting down.
CTTCTCGTGGCAACTGGACTTGATTTTTTTTTCTCTTTACGACGTTGCACTTCTCATCTGAGTGGCTTCTTCCGTTTGGAGTTCAGTCCCAATTGAAGAAAGTCAAGTCCAGTTGCCACAAGAACAAGATTTTGAAAAGTGGAAACCCTTCCAAGTTCAACACTTGGAGAGATGCTGTGAACACACATGTATGACACTGTCGTGCTCCTCTTCCCCCCCTTCCAGCGCAAACACCAAGCCATGTACGACGACTTCGTGAAGAGAAAAGACATGAAGAGAGAGGGCTACTCCTCCTCCGGGTCCCTCAACACTTTTGCTGCCAACGGCGGGAACACCCGGTACTCGCTTCCCGCCGGGGCTGGAGTTGGAGTTGCAGGTGGAGGAGGTCCTGGAGGTTTGGGGCCCCTGGAAGGTGGAGGCCCGGGCGGAGGGGTGACCAAGTTTGAGAGGCACGACCCACGTCAGGTGCGCAGTGGGATCCATCCGTGCAAAAACAACCATACGTGTGAATTTCAGAATCTTCTCCTTCTGGCCACTGGACTTGATATTTTTGTCCGCTTCACTGTCCCAAAAAACAATTTAGTTTCATTTGTTGTCGCCGTAGGTTCTGATTTCCGAGGCTATAGCTAAGATGATCGTGCAAGATCTCCAGCCAGTGTCCATCGTGGAAAATCAGGGTTTCCGGGAGCTCCTTCAGCTCCTGGAGCCGCGTTACACCCCCGAGCCTCAGCACTACATCCAGATCCAGCTCCTCCCAGCCTACGCTTACCAGGCCCAGCTGGCGACCCGGCAGGCCCTGGCCTCAGCGCAAGCCCTCAGCCTGAGCCTTGACATATGGGGCGGGTTTTCTGGAGCAACATCAGGGTAAGGACATAAAAAATAAAAAAAGGAAACATAAAAAGTCATGGCTCGGCTTCTTTACCTCAGTGAGTCCGCTTCTCTCCTGTCGCAGGTACCTCGGCGTCACCTGCCACTTTCTTACATCCGGCTGGCAGATGCGGTCGGCTCTCCTGGCGTGCCTCCCTCTGACAGGGGGTTTCTCCGGGAATCGAGTCCTGACGGATTTCGATGAAGTGTGCCAGGCGCACGGCGTCTCAGGGCGGGCCTTCCGCGTGGTCGCGGATCGTTTCCTGGCCACCACAACTGTGAAAGCGTGCTGTCTCCCGGCTTTCCTGGTTTCGCCGCCCCTCGCCGATGGACAGGACGAGGACGATGAAGACGAAGAGGAAGACGCGGAGAGCAGCAACGATGTCGAGGAGGGCGTCAGGAATGGTCACGGCGACGTGGAAGAGGACACGGCGTGGGAGGAGTTGTGGGAGCAAGGGTTGGGTGTTTGCCGCGTGAACTCTTTCTCCCACTCTCTGGGACAGTGTGTCAGGGAGGGGCTGCGCTCGTGCCCGCAGCTCTCGTCGTCGCTCGCCAAGGCCGGCTGCTTTTACAACTACATTACCTCTGCCGTTCCGCTTGAGAAACTCAGCCAGGTGTTTGACGGTCCTGGGTTGATGTTGGGCCAAGGAAATACACCCCCCACAGTAAGAGACTGGACAACCCAGCTTAAGGTACGTAGAAGATGACGTTCAAGTATTTTAGAAAGCTAAGGGTGTTTCAGTAAACCACTTCTTGTTGTGCAGATTCTTCGGCGGCTGCTGGACTCGGTGGAGTTCCTGGAGGAGATGAGCGGTCCGGGTGAACTCGCGTTGGGTGTTTCGGAAAGAGCTCTCCTGAGGGAGCTCACTGACACTTTGGAGCCCTTCTCCGAGGCCTGGGACATGGTGTACGGGGAGCGGCAGGCGGACACGCAGACAGACAGACACGTGTCCATCAGTCTGGCTCTGCCTTGCGTTCTAGGCTTACGCAAGCATCTTTCTGAGATGTCACCCCACCAGTGTCCCTCACTCCTGGTGGGCCTGAGCCAGGCTTTGGAGGGCCGACTAGCCCCCATCCTGGAGGATCCCCTGTACATCACTGCCACCACCCTGGACCCCCAGTTCAAGCTGACGTGGAGCAGCAACCCCGACTGGCACAGACAGGTTCTCCTCGAGGAGTTATCTAAACATTCCAAAGCCACCAGCCCCATGGACTCCAACACAGATCTACACCCTCATTCCGATACCCCTCCGGCCCCGGCGTCGTCACCAGTTTCCTCGCTCTCTAGGCCCTGCAAGCTGTTCTCTTTCATCAAGCAGAGACCCACGACGCAGGCCAAGACTTTGGAGCAGGAGTTGGCCATCTACTTGCGAGAGGAGCCCACGGATGAAGAGGCTTTGCATTACTGGCAGCGCAAAGAAATTGACTTTCCTCTACTTGCCCAGGTGGCCAAGAGGGCATTCACCATACCTGCTTGTGGCACTGTGGTGGAAAGTATTTTCACCAGTGCCGGTCGCAGCCTGCAGCCAGCCAGAGGCCGAGTCCTACCAAAGAATCTGGAGACGCTCATCTACCTCAAAGCCAACTACAGATTATTATGGAATTAAAGAGAAGGATCAAAAAAGTCGAGTAAACTGGGCAAGCAATGCATCATATTCCTTGTGCGGCACCTGTCGTGACAGACACACCATTCCATCCTTTTTCATTTTTTTTTGCCAGAAACAACACATTGTGGATCGCTGCCTGTTAACACAGACGCTCTCCCAACGTCCAAGAGAACCTGAAGCAGAATTGTACTTTCGCTCTGGCATGATTCTGCCAATCAGAATATCACAAACGCCGCCCTCTATCTCTCCAATTCCAAAGACAACTTGTGTCTGTTTTCTACTGACTTAACTCTCTGACATACCAATGATAACAACGATAGCCATTCACTGCGTTCTGTTCCTATTTCTTTCTTTCTACTGGTATAAACTAATCCTAAAGGTTGTGATTAATTTATTTGACATAGGTCTTAAAGTGATCGAGGGGAATATGGTGTCAGCTGCTTAACCGTATGACTGCGTGTGTGTGTGTGTGTGTGTGTTTGCCTCGTCACTCAGACATCATAATAAAAACGAGTTTCACTTTCTACTGCGAAGATGTGCGCAGTTTGGAGCGACAAATGCATGTCTATATTGTAATCAAGAATATTTGAAATCTATGCTTTCCTCTCACAGTCCTCGATTCACTTGTGTGAGTGTCAGGTTAGCGCCATCTTTTTTTTTTGTTTTATCCAATTTCTTGTCTGATCCGGGACGGAGCTTTGAGGATATGAAATGGGTTTGACCACAGCTCTGCGCCGGGGTGTGTACATGTGTCACAGAAGAGGCTTTAGCTTTGTCTTAATTCACTGAATTATTTCAAGACACTTGGGGCATCACTTTGAAGAGTCAATAGAGTCTGTTATTTGAGCCGGACCACCGGGGAGGGAGAGAAAGTGCAAGAAATTTCAATTCAGTACAACTCCAGTCAGGAGGAAATTGAGGACTTACATTTTGCAAACTAAACTAGAATCAGCAAAAGACTGAACAAAAAATCATTTTTTTTAATTCAGACTTTTTAAATGCCTTTAAAGAAAAAGGGTTAACGAAAAAAAGGAAAATCTGCCCGTAACCCTCAATAGTTACACACAGTTTGCAACACAGCACTTTATCCCTGTCTTGCTGAGCAACATAAAACAGTAAGATTTCCTTTGTGTATCATAATTAAGGATTGATGTGATCCTAACGATTATCACCCTAGGATGTCCCCGATTTAGACGAGTCTTGATTTCCACGTGAATATGTTTTATCTTTGAGAACCATGTTTGCTGCTCGTATCATGGGTGTGTTATTGGTGTGAGTGTGGCAGCTTGGACCCCCCTCCCCTCCCCCTGGCTGTGACAGCTCATCCATTTGACTTAGACCAGCCGGCTGGGCTGGGCTGCAGTTCTGCTCGTAATTGCCTCTGAAATGAATTACTTGGCAGCGAGAGAGAGAGAGAGAGAGAGTGAGGGGAGGAAATTGTAATTGAACTGCCCCCGCCTTCTCCCTTATGCCTGAAGTTATTACATCTGCAGTGCAGAAAGCCATTTTCTGTCTTCACATAGACACACAGGCGCATACACAGATTCCCCCCCTCGCTCTCCCCCACATAACCATCTCAGCAGAGGAGCATATTGATGCAGTGTGATTTCACAGATTGATCGCTCATAGGCCCGTCCAACCCAGGGGCCACGCTATGCTCTTTCTCGCAGCACACACAGAGAAACTCCTCCCACATGTTTTGTGTTTGTTTATATCGCAGCACTCTATTTGGAGCAGCATTTGCTGAGCTGCGGGACAGAGGAGTTGGCAAAAACAAAAGTGGTGTTCAGTGTCAACCAAGTCCTGGTTACTCTGTACACACAGACATACAAACAGCTGAGAACCGTTATTAATAATCTGCCTGTTGCTGACCTGTTGACAGTTGGGAAATCTAATGGATTATTGTGTTGGTTTTGGTGGCTCCTTCATACACGCTAGTAGTTTCCTCTCTAAATTTGGTAACTTCATAAAGATAGGAAGAAATTCACATCCCGTTTTGTCCCTCTATCATGTTTCAATAACGCACACTTATCCCCGTTATCTTTTGCCCTTCCGAAAGTCCAGGCGATGGAAAGAGGGGGAGTGGGCTCCCTGAGCCACCTACTCAAAGCCCAGCACATGCACATGTTCTGACTCAGACTGTAGCACACAATAGCTTCTATTTCGGTAGATGCAACCGGGGTTATCGCACCACTTCGACTCTCTCCCTCTCCGCCTCTTTAACGCTCGAACCTGCGCAAAGTCATGGCTGACAGAAACAGTCGGCCCAGCATGAAGAAGAAAGAGAAGAGGGTGGAAAGCAAAGCGAATGAGGAGAAGGAAAAACTTTCCAAAAAGCCTGAGAAACCAGCGAAAAAGTCAGAGAAGGCCAACGTGCAGCCGGAGACAGAAGGGGAGCAGAGCAATGCTACAGGTGCAGCAGAGGCGGAGGTGAAGAGCACCGACGAGAACGGCGAGTTTCAACCCATTGAACTACCACCATTTGAGATCGTCAAAGGGTGAGCGTGATAAAAATATTCACAACCGACTGAAGAAGTATTCCACTAGAAAGAAAAGTTACTTTATTCAAAACACTTTTGGATTACATAGAGCTCTGTTCTCTTGCCTCATGCATATTTTATTTATACCTTATTTCAGCATGAAAGAATGGCAATAACTTGCACCTGACATTCTCACTAACCCAGTGGTAAGAATAGCGATGAGTCAAAGAGGCAACACAGATGCCAGACTCCGCTGTGCCTCTATGCTTTGACTTAATTATTTGTGTATATTATCTGCGCTGACATACAAAGACATGTGTGAGTAATGGTCATGGTGTATGTCACTCGAGGCTTGGAATATATACAGTTCTATAAATGAATTGTTACAGAAATAGCATAAATGTATTTATCACGGCTATCGCTCATCTCAGTGTCTTGACTGATTCACAAATCCTTGCAAAGTGAGCATACCAAGAAATCAAACACAACTTTTACCAAGATCTCATTGCATTTTTATACAAGGCACAGTTGAAACTGCTGAGAGACACATCACGTTGACACATACTCGCCTTTTTGCACCGAATCTCCTTCTGCTAAGTCATTTTAAAAAATGCAGCGTTTGGCTTTTGCTCAAAAGATAAGCAGTGATTTAATACAGCGCTAATGGAAAATACTTTCCCCTGCAGAGAGCAGATGAGCCCATTCTACTTCAAGTTTCAGTTCAGGAATGTCGAGTACTCGTCTGGGAGGAACAAGACCTTGCTGTGCTACAGAGTTGATACAGCAGGAGGCAGCGTAGAGCCTCTCAAAGGTTACATGGAAGACGAACATGCCACTGCTCATGCTGAGGAGGCTTTCTTTCAGCAGGTAATTTCCCCCCCCTGTCAGCTGTTGTACTCTAGTATACTTTCATAAATCCCCCGGTGCAATTAATCATTCTTCCCTCATTAATCTCATTCATCTCTTCTCTGCTAACATAACCCCCCCCCACCACCACCACCACCACCACCACCACCACGACCAACCCTCTCCAGGTGCTCCCTAACAATAACTCTACCCCGGAGTATGATGTTACATGGTATGTATCATCTAGTCCCTGTGCGAATTGTGCAGCCAAGCTGGCAAGCATCCTCAAGAAGCGCAAAAAGGTCCGTCTCTGTATCATCTGCTCTCGTCTCTTCGAGTGGGAGCAGCCAGAGATAGTTGAAGGGCTGAAGGCCCTGGTGAGTGCAGGCTGCAAGCTGAGGATGATGAACCCAACTGACTTCCTACACGTTTGGGAGATGTATGTGGAGAAGGAGAACGAGTGCTTTACACCTTGGGAGGACTGTCAGGAGAACTACGACTACTATATGGAGAAATTGACAGAAATCCTCAAGTAAATGTAAGTCTTGTATATTGGTTACTGTGGTGAATACAGTGGACCTCTTTTGTGGCTCAGTAACAAGCTCTGAATTGAAACATGTGTCAATAATAAAACTATTTCTCTCCTTTTCTTCTGTTTTTTTGAGCCTGGGTTTCTTTCAGTCCCATTTAATGGTGCAGATAATCATTGGTTTAGGTGAATCGTTGCGGCAACACCTACTGTTTGGTTGGTTGTCGCTTTATAGGGTGACATTGAATTATTCAAGATAATTGCCATTATGTATCAATGATTATGATTATTATGATTATGACAATAAACTACAACTACTTCTGCTAATAAAAATAATGATTTTGGACTGTGGGAACGCTGCTGTTATACTATTGCTATTATTAGTATGACATTGCTCATGCTGTCCCTCCCATGAAGACAAGAGAACATGCAAACTTCCCACCTCTTGCTGCAGGGCTGCAGCACTAACCATTTTGCACAAGATCAATATTTGTGATGGGCATTGCAACAACAAAACAAAACATTGGTTTTACAAACTTTAAATAGTCTTTAGAGAAAACTGACTTTTACCTCACACTGTCATCCATCCGACTGAAAATTAAAACTGAACAAACAACAGGCAGATCATCACACATTTATAGTACATCCCATATTATATTAGGTTAAAAGAACGTCAAGCAGTTATTGTCTTTGTTCATCACATAGAAAACAATTTTTTCTCACCGTTTTTGTTACAATCAAAACTTTTACTTATTTTTTAACAAGCTATCCCAAGGAGCGGTACATTAATTTCAACAGGTTTACCCAAGAACCATTTTTTTTGTTTCAGAAAGATATAATAATGGTTCCACACCGTGAATCTCAACCTGACTCTTACCATTTCCCCCCTGAGTGATTATTACCAACTTTTAGGAAGAGGTTGTTTTATGGTCCATAACGACAGATAAAGCCTCATTTGACTGTAGTAAGTTTTCATATCTTTTAATAACGGCATTAATCTTGGTGACTCATTGTTTAAAGGAAGCCAGTCCAACGTTTTCTTCTGATTGAGCAAGACTTTCCATTTTCACAGCTAGAATGACACAAGAAGCGAATCAGAATCAGTTACTACACTGCCACTGAATTGGTGAATTTGTAGTGTGATTATGTTACCTATATCCTCTTGCGTGGTGACCAGTAATGGCAATGTTTCATTGGACTTCTTGACATCCTCTTCTGCAGGCAAGTTTGGTTTTCAAAATGCAAAAAAGCAAAGATGCACTGTTTGTGAGCTCCAATCCCAGGAAACCTATAATAAATTCCTGTACATTTAGGTTCATTACCTTTCTCTGGTCCATTCAGAAATGCATTGTTGTCAATAAGAGGACAGGATACATCTGTAGGAGGGAGGGATTCACTTAAACACCAACCAGGACACTTAGAAGAATAATATGAAAGTGAGACTAACACTCAAAAGTATTATCAGGGATTGTCACTGTCCTTTCTAAAATAGCTCAAAAATTAAGTCATATTTGTGCAGATAATCTGTATCACCGTACCACCACTGTTCTTCAGCTGAGTCATGGTGAGGAACAGCTCAGGCTCGTCTGACTGTTCTTCATCATCCCCTATGATCAGAACACATGCTCATCACCTTGACATGTTCACAAAAACTGCGTCACATGAATAATTTGTTGGTTTAAAAGACAAGGCAGGTAATCACTAAGATTTTCTCAGAATCAGTGCAATCAAAAAAGGCCCTTGTAACCTGGTTTGCAGAAAACTCTGAAAATAATGCATCCAAGGAATACTGCGATGATGCCAAAGAAGATACAGCCAGAGATGGAAAGAAGAATCCTCCTCTTTAGAACTAGAGATTTAATGATGATAAAAAAAGTTAGATACAGTACCCATAACTCAAAATCCCCCAAATGTCTTGTTCTTGCTGATACTCACGAAGGTTCTTGGTCTTGAAATTTTCACTCTGTTTTGAATAAGAGGGTGTACCATTGCGAATACCCTTGCAGGAATATTGGCTCTGCTCAGGGTCATTTTGAGGTGTAACTTTATATGTCTCAGATTGTGTGGGATTGGTTATTTGATTCTCTTTGTACCTGTTTAAAAGTAGTATGCATTTATTTTTTTAGGAGGCCAAAACCAGGTGTGCAACTTCCTCACAAAGACTACAGCTTTGTCTTCCTTATATATATTTTACCATGTGTAGTTCCACTTGTCCAGGCTTTCCTCTACCTCACACTTGAGCACAAGTGTGTCTGTGTAAAAGACCTCCATCACCCCAGTCATCAGGACTATACTTGCTGATGGACGCTCTGAAGAATAAAAACATGGAATATTTAGCAAACACATAAAACTGATACAGAAATATCTGAGCAGAACGTACATGAAAACATACCCACGACTGTAAGTGTCATTGGCTGACTTGAGTCTGTCTTAAATGAGGTCCTCCTTCCTTGGCATTCATATGATCCAGTGTCTTTTATCTCAGCAGCAATAATTTTGAGATCCTTCCCAGACGCGGTAAGAGGAGTGCCAGACATGGCTTTGCCATCTTTGTACCAGAGAAACTCCCATCCAGAGGAGACATTAATCTGGCAGAGAAAGATGACGGAATCTGCGGTGTGCATTAGCTTCTGCTCAGGTTCCTGCTTCAATATGACACTTGGCTTTTTATCTGAGGGTCAATAATAATAACATTACTTTAATGATTGCATTTTAATGTAACTAACACTTGACATGCTAGCATATGAGAGAGATTATGGCCTTGGAGAGTATTTTGTTATTCTTTAACCATATATCTGTATAAACATAAATTTGCTTTTATTGAAAAAATGCATCATTTGAGACAGTTAGTTTAGTTTAAAGACTGGACAAATACAGCTGTTGCCACACCTGCAGATGAGAAATCTTATTTTACCCAAACAGGTAAATATAAATGGCCTATGAAGTGAATTTGAATGGATTATGACTCTAATTTCTGCTGGAAAACTTAAGCATAAAATGTACTCAGGTTCATCTGGCAAAAGTCAGTGTTTATCTCAAGAAGACTAAAACACTACAATTAATGAACCTTATATATGAAACTAAATATCCATATTAGCATATGAGGAGACATTTTAATGTAATCAGTTTTCCTCAAAATCTAGGCGGAAACTCTGCAAATTTCCCCATGTTTATAATGAATGTGGACCTCATGGAGGCTACAGTGAAATGTTCCATTAAGCGTATGTGACAGATGAAATATGAAAAAATATAAAAATATAGCCAAATATATCTATTCAGCCCTAACTTTTTGTGTCCATTTTCTAAACGGTTATTTAAAATAACACAAGCTGTAGTTGGTGGTCCTTCGAACAGGCCAGCAAAAAGCCCTTCAACACTCCACCAAAATAAAATAAAATATATGAATGTTCAAATCTGAAGATAGGTTCAACATAATTTGATTTCGGCTATTATTTCTATGAGGGAACTCTTAGTCAAAATTTGATTTTAAAAGGGATATCATATTGGATTAGACTTCAGTTGATGTACTTTGGAGGCCAGTCTGAATGGCTTGCAAATATGTCTGTAACACACATTGCACTTTTTCTCCAGCCAGTGTCATCCATACATTTATGTTAAAGCACTGTAAAAGAAGAGGATCAAGGACAAAAACCTCACCGTAAACCGTAAGCGTTAATTCTGGAGAGCGGTTGGTGTTCACAGACCTGCCCTTCAGTTTTCCAGAGCAGCTGTATTTCCCAGCGTGCAGGGCAGCAGCAGACCCGATGGACATGGTCCTTCCACCTGACTCAAAATTCACGGTATGATTTCCCGTGATGGCGTGATTGTTTTTGTACCATGAATATGTCCAGTCAGAAGTGTTTACCATTTCACAGCTAAAAATCACACGCTCAGTGGGGAACACATCAAGCCACTGGGTTCCTTGCTTCAAAGTTGGAACAGGAATATCTATTGAGACACATTTAATAATCATCATAATCCTCTTGATTATTAACAGGCATGAAATTAACAAAAATATTAGGCATAACAATGAAATATCTTCCGTTTCCTCACCAATGACGTGCAGGTTTTGTTCTCCTGGAATTGTTTCAAACATTGAGTTTTCTCTTTCAGCCACGCAACTATAAGTCCCGTTGTCTGAAAAAGAGGCAGCCTCGATCGTGAGCCTTGTTCCATTGACCGGAAGTTGTTGTGAATCTTTGTACCAGCGATACTTCCAACCAGATGAGATTTCGACTTTACAGTCAAAGGACACAGACTCCCGCGCATAGACACGGTCAGCATCTGGCCGTAGAGTTATCAAGGGTGTAGGTTTTTTCTCTAAACACAAGAGAAAAACCCAGAGAGATTTAATTTTACACATTGCTTTTGAAGCTTTTTCGATGACAGTTGGATGAATTCAATCATCAGTGCAAATCAATGGATGTTTACCTTGAATATCAAGATATATAGACTGAAGATCAGTGGAGAACTCTTTCTCCATCCCTCTTTTTGCCTTGCATGAATAAGGTCCATTATCCTGTTTGCCAGTGAGTTTGATTGTTCTTTTGTTTGATGAATTGGAAAGTTGTTGGTTGTTTTTGTACCAAACGTATTCCCATCCAGAGGAGACGCCAACGTGACAGGTGAGGGACACCACTTCCCCTGCAAACATCACCTCGTACTTCGGATCCCGCGTCAAGATTGCGCTGGGTTGCTTCCCTTCAGGGAGATTAGACATGCCACTTTCATCAGGGTGTTTAATTAAACAACACCCTTTGTATCAAAACATAAATATTAATAAGCCAGTCATGACAATATTAGCCCTGTACAACTTCCCTGTCAAAAACCTCCTGATGTCTGTAATTATACTTAATAAATTATTTTTAAGAACCCCTCTATCTTAATGAGTAAGCTCTTACAGAATGGCAAAGCTAAGAAAAAATGATGAATATTAACTCACCATGAACTTTGAGAGTCACAGAATTCGAGCGGTTGCTGTTGACAGTTCTATCCTGCAGATACCCCATGCAATAATAGCGCCCAGCATCTGTGACTGAGGCAGATGAGATGGAGAGAGAACTTCCGCTCGGGGAAACAACCACTTTCTGATTAGCCTGGAGCTTCTGCTCATCTTTGAACCACGTAAAAGCCCAGCCAGAGACCTGGACTGATATCTCACAGCTCATCCTCATGCTCTCAGAAGGGAAAATGTCAAGCCAGTTGTTATTTGGCTTCAAAGTGGGGACAGGTATAGCTGGAGAGAAACACACAGACACACACACCAATACCAATGTAGTTATTGTTATTAGACTGGGCTTGACTTCTTCTTATCTACTGGTTTCACCTACTCTCATGTACACCCAGAGATAGATGCACCCACACATAAACTAAAAATATCAATAATCAAGAAGAATATTAACCCCCCGCCCAAGGATCCTTCACTTCATCTAGCAAGTAAATAAAAGATCTTGAATTCAAATGAATTTTGAATCTTTCCTTTGGTTCTATGAGAGTGGGTAGCAATTTGATGAATGCACTGCATTGCAAACACAAATTTGTGCAAAATTAAATTTGCCTTGATTGAAAAAAAAAGTTTTTTAAAGTAACAATATATATAGTGTTACTCAGAACTTAGAAAGTATAAAATGCAGAACGGTGATTGGGATTCATCTCAAACTCCACTTTGTTACAGGGTTTGTCAAAACCAGCATGAAAGTGGCTTAAGAAAACGATTTTAATTTGTAATTCGGACTTTCTCACCATGCTAGCTGACAACAGCACTCCACCCTTCATTGAACAAAAAATCATGTCAACCGCATACATGTCCCTCCCTCTGCAATAACCACAACATCCTGTTTCAACAGAAAATACACCAGCTAAAGAAAGCATGGCCTCAAAATGCTGTCTCCTAGCCTTTTTTCAAGGTTTCAGTAAAAGCTAGATGATCGCTGTAAGTGATGAATAAATAAAACACAGTACATACCCTTGTTCATATCATTATATCCAGATATATAAATGTATACTGCATCACATTTAATCGAAGGGGCAAAATCCCTGATTTGGAGACAAACAAGAAGTTCTCACATTCTGCCACTGTGAAGACAGTTCTTTTTATACCTACCTTCGACAAGTTGACTCATTGGGTTGCTGCTGTCTGTCGATGTACTTTTGCCTCTGGTAGCCTTACAAAAATAAACCCCTCCGTCAGAGAGGCCAAGATGGATTTTGAGAATTTCATTCGATGCTTGAAGTTCGTGTCTGTCTTTGTACCACTGGTACTTCCAGCCAATGCCCACACTGGCTTTGCAAATGAAGGTCACAGTTTCTCCAACGTACATTGTATCAAAAGCAGGATTCTTGGTGAGTGATGGTTTAGGTGTATTTCCTAAAACATACAGTTTACACAACATTACTGATTCAATTCACCTCAAACTTGAAATGTGTTCAAACAACATTTGAATATACAAATGCAAAAAAAATCCATGAAAGACTAGTTTGACATCACTGTGCATAACTTTGCAATTTGGGTACAAAAAGAAGTGCAGGGATGTCTTGGTCTGAGAAGTGTAGCCACTGGGGAAGTACCTTAATGAGATTTCGTGATACACAAATGAATCTAGCCTGAATGATTGGGCACCGATCTTTCATGTCCAGTGCTATTCACCAGGTGATGAGTCAGACACAAGTCTGCGATGGCCACCATGGCATTTCTCAGTTTCTATTAGATACAAAAGACTTTTTCTTTGTCTGAAGATGAGACTTGAACTGTAATTATCTAGTACTGATTTGCCCCCTTGTATATATTGTGTCATCCCCGGTCGGCCTCTGGTGGGATGTGATTGACCAAGGGATGAAATTTGCAAATGAGGCAAGGACAATGGGATGTGGGATATCAACCAAAGGTCTGTTGAAAGTGGTTTTGCAATGTGTTGGGGGTTGTTCAGTTATGTATGTGTTGTGTTATAATCATGTCCTCAAATGTTCGGAAGAGGTTTCGCAATGTGTTGGGGGTTGTTCAGCTATGTATGTGGTGTGTTATAATCATGTCCTCAAATGTTGGGAAGTGTCAAAGTAGTAAGTGAAGTAGACGGCCAGTTGAATGGACTTTGGATGTCCTGTGTTTTGTGTTCAAAATAAATGGCTGAGTTAGCAACACTCATGCCTTGTGACATCTAAAGAGCAAAAACCACAGCTCACCACAATATATACATAAATAATGTAATGTAATGATAAATGGAGAGAACTGCACTTGGGGTTGGCCTTAATTACCTTGTTTACATTTTTTTTTAGAGAGGATTTAAAGATTTCATAATGACAGTCAAATTGATAGGTTTTCATGAGAGAGGTCTCTTGACTTTTCTTCTATTTCCTGCCTGGTGAGACGGAGTGATGTAACTTTGGGTTATTAATTCCGGCTTTGGGGATGTGAGCAGTGCACAGTTCCGGGGCTTATTTGTTAAATTTTGCCACTAATTTTGTAATCTTTTTCTATTCATATTTCTATGGCACACATGACACTTTACATGTAGAACACACTTGAATGATTTACAGAAACCCAACCCTCATGAGCAAGTACTAAGCAACCACTCGGACCAATCTCAGCTCAATGTGGGTGACCCTCTACCTCGACTGATCAGGGGAAAAAAAGAGAGAGCTAGACAGAAGGACAGAGAGATAAAATGCAGGAGTGAGATTGAAACAGATTGGACGTGATGGTTGGGAAGGACAGGCATACCATCACACGAGCATCAAGACCCCGAGTAACCTACACCGAAGCGTCACAGGTGTGCATCCATATTTAGCTTGTGTGCTTTAAGCCCAGAGATACAATTTGCTTAATTGGGAAAATTAGAGCAAAGGATTGTCGACAAGGCGAGTGAAGTTATTCGCTGCATTCAGTGTTTATGCTAATTGTAACAAACCACTACTGGCTGTGTCAATTTGGTCCTTTCAGTATGAAAGTTCTGCAAAAATGCCAGAATGAATGGAAGGTTTATGTGGAATGGAGTTTACCATAATAAGTGACATCCACTGTGTTGCTGAAGCCTGAGCTGATTCCCCGGGTCTTGTGCTGGCCTTTGCAGGCAAAGCTCCCCTGGTTGGTTTGAGAGGCTGAGACTGTGAGAAAGGCTCCCCCTTCACTCAGTGTCAGGCCCGAGTGTTCGTGGATCATCTGTCCATTTTGGTACCAGGTGAGGGACCAGTCAGGGCTGCGGGTTTCGCAGCTCAACTCCACTGTCTCATTTTGGAAGACACCAAACCAGGAAGACTTCAGCCTCAGAGAAGGTGCAGGTAGCTCTAAAATGGTGCACAAGTACATAATGCATGAGGCTCCCTAAAATCAGGTTGTAAATACTTCATGTTTGCGCAAGGAATATTTGTATCTTTGTGCAGTGAGTAAATTAACTAACAATGACAAACACAGAGAATTTAGCAGGTTGAAAAAAATCATTGCGAAAAAGAAATGCATTCATTATCTACTGTTCACCCGGTCACCAGTCGGTTACAGGACTACCAACTGAGATAATCAACCATTCCCTCTCTCATTCACACATCTGGGTAATTTAGGTTCTCCAATGAAACTGCTGCATGTTCTGGACTGTGGGAGGAAACTAGAGAACCCAGATGATACACACTCAAACATGGAGACACACTCCAATCTGAAAGGTCCCGGGTTTCGATTGTAAAACACGGACCTTCAGAAATAAGTTCAGAAAACGTGAGAAGTGTGAAAAAGATGCTAACCAGACACATGCAGATTTGCTCTTTCACTCTCCTCTGTGTCGAAAGGTCTTTCGCCTCTCCTTGCTTTGCAGCGGTACTCTCCGCCGTCAGAGGAAGTTACAGATGCAACCCTATAGGTGTTGTTTTTTGATTTTTGAATTTCTGTGCCATTGCGGTACCAAAGATAATCCCATCCAGAGAGTGTTTTAAGCACACATTTGAAGACGATGGATTCCCCGGGAAACAGACTGTCACTGTTTGGGCTTGAGATTACAGTAGGCTTGGGCTTGTTTGCTGGTCAGAAAGAAGTTTCTTCTATGAGTGGCATGTTACTTTATCTGTAGTACAAATATGAATGAAAGATGCATGAAACTTACGAGAAACTCGAAGCCAAAGTAAGTTACTGTCGATGGTGCTACCCTTTGTTTTGTGATGACCTTTGCATGAATAATTCCCAGAATGAAAGCTAGCTGCTGAAGTGATTGTAAGGGACGATCCTCCTGGACCAAACTTCATACGCTGCTCTGGATCGTGCAGCTGCTCCTCATTTTTAAACCAGGTGAAAGTCCAGTCAGAGCTGTTGATGATGCAAATGAACACTACTCTCTCAGAGGCGAACACATCTGGCCAGGTTGACTGCAGCTGCAGAGATAGAACTGGAGGCTCTGGAAGCGTGTTAATATAGAAGGAAAGATAGAAATAGATACAGTATGCATTGGTCCTTGGAGTTCATTCAGTCTTAATGGGGCTGAGATGATGATTAAATGTAGCAATGGTACACCTCTTGTCTCGAATGACATGTTCTAGCAGAAAGAAATTAAAAACGATGCCTTTAGGCACCTCTAAGATTACAAGACAAGTAAATTACTTTTAAAAATGCAGTTACAAATAACTTATGTCTCAAGATGTTTTTGCTTTTTCTTGGATGCCTTTTATTTAGTTATAGTTTTAGGTGTGACACCTGTTCTCTGTACTCTGTAGATATTACTCAGTTCATCGGCATGCCGCTGCATGGGAATGCACCTTACTGGTAGAATCATTGACCTTTCAAGTTGTTTGTTTGTGATATAACAAGCGATATGTTTGTGCTCACCAAGGACAGTTGAAGCCGCCCTTGGCGGGGGATCTGTTTCAAAGGCGTCATAGCTGGCAGTGGCTACAAGATGGAAGAAAGAAGACGGCATCATGTAGACAGCTGACCTGTATTCGCAGTGCTGATTTTGCACATGATAAATGAATTGCAGAGGACACCACTTCAATCACAACCTGCCAAATGAACTAATCGGATTTGGAAGGACTGTTCCAAATCAAAATCTGAATTATTTTATGTTTGCAACAATACAAATGTATAATGAAGTGTACATCTGTACATGTATACAGATGGCTGTTCATCTATAAACATCTGTATAACTATACAATGAGCAGATACAAAAACTGAACATATTTGCAATGCACAGTACATCAATAAATAGCGTGAACAGTTATACACTAAGGTGTTCGGGAGGGGTGGTTCAAGGAGTGTTTGGGTTTTGAGGAGCTGGACTGCTCTGGGAATAAAGGTTGCGCTCCTCCTCTAAGTTTTGCAGCCGGGGCAACGGAGTCTGCGACCTGAGGGCAGCCACTCAAATGCTGAGGGATGGATCAGAAGGATCCTGCTGGCTGTCCTTATGGCTTACTGGTTGTAGAGGAGGGGGAGAGATCTGAAGGGGTGGCTGTTGATTTTAGAGCAGACACTGGCAGTGTTAATGCAGCTTTATACTTTATCGTTCTGTCCTCAGGCGCTTTATTCCTGGATTAGTACTTCATGTTCCTTTTTTTAACGTTTCCAACCTCCTACTTCCTAAACTGTTTGTTTGGCATTTTGATATTACACATTTACTTTATGAATGTTTTCTTGTTAACGCTCTTTTATTTTGATTGTATGTTTCAGTCCCCAAGAATATTACTAAAATCAGAATTAAAACCATGTATTAATTCTTAAAGCAAAAAAAGGCAAACCATGCATCTTTTAACCACACTCCATTCCATTTGAAACTGACTTAAAAAAAAATGGTATAAGAAACTTTTCTCACCATCATACGTGACTTCAGTCGTGCAAACTGAAGCAAAATCTGTAAAGTCAAAATGTGACAGATGTTCAATCACATGGATATGAAGAAAATTGTCTGTTATACACAGCAATCTGTTATAGACACACATAAACACATAAATATTTATAAAAAAACAAAACAAAACAAAAACGTACAGATGACACCGAAGACCTTGATGAATCGCATTTTCCATTTAGCTCCAACAGCGCAGGATATGTTCTAGCGTCAACTGATATTTCCGTAGTGGAAATAGACTTGGGTGTGCGCGAAAACACTTCAGGCCAGTAGCGTTTCCTGTTTTTATGACGTCTGATTTTCCCACCCTTTTTATTGTTCTCTTTGATATTGTTAGAGGAAATTTCAAAGGTTGGTTCCATCAACTTGAATATGAATTACAAACATAGTCTGTGGAGCAGAGCGGCACAGAAGAACACAACATATTGTTTTACCTACAGTGAAGAGATACAGCGTCTCCGTATTCAGCACAATACCACAATATGTCATAGATAAAGAATCTGTGTGATTCTACATTTTCAAGTTTCTCAAAAATCTAAATATATAAATACATTTGTGTGATAATGGGCTTGACTTGGTCAATACTAAGTCTCTCTCATATATTTAAATACATATTAATCTAATATCAAATCTAATTCCTAACCCTTTGTCTCTCCCGTACCAAAGTAACTGATTGATATCAAACTGTTATAAATCTTATCATGACCACTGTGGAAACAGCTCAACTCAACTCCTTTCAACATATAAATGATAATAGGTGACATAATAATTCAAAATAAATAGATACATAAATAAAATATTGTGCGACAACAATTTAGTAACATCTGACCACCTGCCTTTCTAAATGTTCCACATGACAGAGCCCCAATTTCCTTTTGCCATCAGGTGTCAGTATAACACAGACAATGATCTCCATCCATTTAGTCCAAGTGGTAGAAAATCCATTGACAAAGAAATTAAAGAAAAACACCCAAAAGAAATGTACACAGTTGCTAGATAAGATTGGGACATAACACATACTTCCCTATGATTAAGGATGATTACTAAAAGCCAATCTGGTATTTAGAAATAGAATTATATGCAAATACGGATTCAGGTAGAACCCTGCCTCTTGTCCAATGGCTCCGGGCCCCCCAAGACCCAGTGACCGGGATAGGCGGCGTGTATGAATGAATGAGCGTATGACTTACACACAATATGTGCAGTGACTTCTGAATGTTTGTCTGAATGTATTTTTCTGATGAAAGAATAACTTAAGTCTGCAACAATAAAGTGAAAAAAAAAATCAATGAGCAATAAGTCTGTCAGTCTATTAAACAGTGGTTTAAAAAACAAACAAACATGGTGGCTCATATGATGATTTGTCAACACCGTGTGGAAAAACAATTGCTCATTTGTTGTGTCTAATTATAGACGGTTGTATCATTATTCAGAGCAAGTGTTTTCTGTGATTTTATCCATAGTCCAGTCTCTAACATCAAATTAAGGGTATTGTGATTGTGACAGTTAATATCTGACCTGTGATTACTTTGATAATCGACTGTTGAGAATCAATTGGGCATTGGCTTCAAAAAGTTAATTGAGAAGTTACCAAACATAATTAATGAACCGCTATTTGTTGTATTTAGATGCCAGCATACTTCTTTCTCTCCGTAGTGTGAGTAGTTATCCTCATTGTGATCAGTATATTTAATGTGCTGCCCATGCAAACATAAAGTCATAATATCAAAAGCCTGCATAAAATCTTATTCAGCCGACGGGGAATCTATAAACGAGTATTCTGAGAGCAAACAGGATATTGTGACAGGTTATTGAGGTTCTTGATGGCTTGAAGTCAGGTGTGCATGTGAGTAATTAATCCACTTATTATCATTCATTCCCTCATTCATTATCTATACTGCTTATCCTGTACTTAGGTTTGGAGAGGTGCTGAAACCTATGCCAGCTTGACATTAGCTGAGAGGCGGGGTTCACCATGAACGAGGCGCCAGTTGTTTGCAGGGCCATCCATCTATCCATTGTCTGCCATTTATCCAATTCAGGGTCGCGGGGGATGCTGGAGCCTATTCCAGGTGCCATCGGGTGAGAGGCGGGATACACCCTGGACTGGTCGCCAGTCAATCCCAGGGCCACAAATACAGACAGACAACCATTCACTCTGTCATTTCCATGTCATATAGAGACAATTTAGGGACTGATCATTGCATAAGGATATGAACTATTCAGACAATTGGTGATTCACACATAGAAATTGAAGGTCTTTCTGATGATGTAGATGATAAGATCTGGTATACTTTTCATTACTGGCAGATGTTTTTATGTATTCAAAACCAAGAGCGCCTTTTATTTTTGTAGTTTTGGTTACAATTATCGCAGTGAAAATATTTTTAAATTCATTTAAAGTTCAGCACCAGACTTTTCACTCTACTACCCGTCCGAGATTGTACCCATACTTGGGCCAAGGTTCTGATGGATTCAGTTAGATTCGTAAATATAAAAGCTTGTGGATCCTTTTCTAACCAACTGCATTGACGCTGTTTCGACTAATTTGGGTAATGAACCAGTCATATCCCTTGATTCTCTGAAAATCATCTCAGATGTTTGGATATAAATAGCCCAGAAAGTGTTTATAACCGCAGTTTCAGTCTGACATGCCTGACAGCAATGCATCACAGTGTTTCTAACAAGAAATGTCATTTGGCATGAACTGACCATTTATTCACAACTTAAGAGTACATCTTACACGACTGAATTCTCAAAACTTTGTAGCTCCAGACTTTGAATTTTCATTTAATTTTACATCTCAATCTGTGTAATAATAATATATGTAAAAACTCAAATAATGTAGTAAAATACATTTTTTATTGTACTTCAAAAGGATTCCAAGGATTCAGTGTTTTATTGAATTGCACATTTACTCTTACAAACAGCACGAACATGGGTAGATGCAACGTTGTAAATATAGCCTTACATCATGTCTCCAACTAGAAATAATATGAAACATTTGGCAAATTGGGAAGAGATGGGTGGGGGGCTCGGGGTCTGTGGGTCTTCCCTGCATACTCGAAGAGTAGGTTGAGAAGGGATTGGAGGGCGGTGCTGGAAATAGATACATAGATGTTGGTAGGTCAGGCGCTTTCCCTTTCTTGATTACACAACACAGCCTTTTCCTCTCGCTATCTCAAACACTAAACAAAATTAGACATTGTGTAGTGTGGAAAAAGTTGTATGCATACATGCAAAAACTTCCCTTACAACATAAGACATGATCTTCTGTTAATGCTTTAAAGACTATGGAAAACAAAGTGAAAGTGAAGACAGTGGTAAACCAGGTGATGAGGGGGTTATAATCACATTAGTTAGGAGTGTTTTTACAGATAATATGTGAGGGCGTCGATCTCTCTCTTTTATATGTGCCTGTTTTTCCAACATGGATTGTCAGGCTCATTTTTGGCTCTTTTTCCTCTCTTCTCACCACACAACACTTTCTCTGTTGACTCGTGGTAATGTGATGAGTTTGGCAGTGTGTCAGATCATCTGGAGTCAGTTTTAGAAAACCGAGGAGAGCTGCGCTGACATCACCTCTACCCTCATATTCCCTGAGCCAACCCAAAGGCGCTCCCTCCTTAACCCCCCCCCCCCCACTTAACCCTCGAGAGGTCCTCCCATGTATGGCTGTGCTTGACGGGAACCTCACAGAGGCCAAACACGTGATCACGTCATCATATGGATCCACTTGACACTTGGCATGAAGCCACGCCTTTGGTAATGTGATCACTCATAGACAACTGTAAATGCAGGCGTGAATGCATCCAACTTATTGAAGACACGGAAAGACCTGATCACCAGAGCCACACTCTGAGGAAAAGAGGGGGCGGGGGGAGACATGTGACCAGGCCTTTAGACACACTTCGTGTCCCTGACTGCACTGAAGGTCAAATTTGTGCACTGAGTCCAACAACTGTATTCAGAATATTGCTTTATGTCAAGCACCAATGAGGCTGCGAGGGCCCAACATGAAGGTATAAAATTAATATTCTGATGCTCACATGCCCAAACAGTGTGTGTGTGTGTGTGTGTGTGTGTGTGTGTGTGTGTGTGTGTGTGTGTGTGTGTGTGTGTGTGTGTGTTTGTGTGTGTGTGTGTATATGCACACGTATATGTATGTGTTGTTTTGATGCCTATTTACCTGAACTGGTTTACTTATTTGTCCTTGTCCTTTTCACCCTCTGATGTAAGCACCTCTGTTGACAGAGAGATAGTTTGTTAAATTTCGATCCAAATGCAGAGCAGTTCTAGTCACATCTATCCACCTCTCCTTTACTCCTGACTTTGTCCTGTGGTTGTCTGCATACGTACGTTTGACCTCCAGTTTGCAGGAGACTGTGGCCTCTCCTTGAGCATTCTTGGCTCTGCAGGTGTACACGCCACCATCAAAGCTGCAGGGCTTCCGGATCTCCAGAGAACAAATGCCCTGGTTTGAGATCTGACGATATTTGGGGTCATCACCAATGATCATTTGATTCTTCAGCCACTCAATCTTAGGCTGAAAGTAGACAAGGAGATGTTTTTTTTAGCTATTGTAATGCGTCATAGCTTTAGCACACAGGTTCTAAACGGTCATTCTGATATTTTGAAAAGGAAGCACTTCAGAAATATGTATGACCAGTACATCACATTATCAGAACAAAGAACTTTTTTTCAAAGCTCTAAAATGTTAATATCAGTGTTGCAGAAACAGAATATTGTATAAAAATAGAATTACCATGGTTAGCTTCGTCTGCATTTGATTTAGAAATGCAACAGTTAATCAACACATTGTCAATAAAGGATTTTTTTTTTCTCTGTAGTTGTATGAATAGTGTAATGTATATAGAAATGTGACTTTAGAAAGGGGAATTTAAAGAACATGACAATTGGACATGACAAAAATCTCACTACCGTACGTCATATTCAAGTACTTCAATACTTGGACTGCTGTCTGACCAAAAATTTGGTTTTCTGACTTGTGGCAAATTCGGTTGATTATTTTTTAAACATTATGGAAAAAAAATGTTGCTTTAGTCACCCTGTTAATTAGTCACTTAAATTTTTTTTTAAACATTTTCAAGAAATCTTGAAACAGTTTTCATGTCGGATTAGGCACTGTATGAATATTTTTTTTGTTTTTATATCAACAGAAAGTTCGAGGGGACAAAATTCAATGTGCTGTCTTCTGGTCATTGGTCTGTTCATGCTGAGGACTACAGATTGGTAGAATAGGAGTAACCTAAGACTTCTCCTGACACCGGGTATGTACTGCTTTGGCTCCGGTAACTGTCTGCCTGAGTGGATTTCCTGCTGGAACCCATTGGTCTGGCTTCATGCGAGGTGACTCCGGTCATTGAATTACACTTCAGCTCATGCATTTCTGAACTGTTAGGCTCGACCATCAGTGATACACGAAACAGATGAAGTCTTCTTCTTTTCTTTCACAAATGAGACGCCATCTCTATTTTTGGGCAAGTTATGGAGTTATGGAATGATGCAGTGATGTGGTGGGTTAAAATAAAGAGGCAAACATTTTGTAACTGGAAAGTTAACTGTACCCTTACAGGGAAGTGTATTTCTGAATATCTGTTTAATTGACTTAAAAACGGTATAGTAATACTAATAATAACAACAATGATAATAATAATCATTGTTATTGAATTATTAATAAGTTACTTAATTGTATTATTATGATTATGATGATGGTCATCATCATCAATAATCATAGAGAAATTAGAGAATCATAGAAAATTATTCATCCCTACGGTGGGGGTCCAGAAACTATTAAAATCTGTGATAAGGCATTTTAAGAGTGATCTGATGTGTCATGACGGCCCAACAATTCACTACAAAACATTTAAGAGTTTTTTTCCCTTTTAATCAAGCATTTAGATATAACGATATGCAATGCACTTTACATAGCTCGGTCCCCTAAATAACAGTCTAGAAAACCAATGAGGGGCATCTAATTATTCTTCTTGTACTTTGCCTGCTATATTTGTGTTCCACCAGGTTTCTGTCTTGGACACTGCCTGTGGATGTCACTGATAGGTGCTGCAGTAAATAGTACCTTCTGTGACAGAGCATCATATCCACTTAGTCGTGACAGGACAACACACCATTCCTATTATCATATCAGTGTCCCCTCTGCTGATCTTCCTCGATGCAACAACCCTGACTGCATACATGACAGCTCTTTATCAGAGGCCCTGGGGACAACTTATCACACGACATGCCTGTCTGCTAGACCTCAGCACAACTCTCAACAGCCTGTGGACTGAGCCAAAGGATACAAAGTGGCTCAATAAACACATGCTATATATCACTCACACCCTGCATAGGTGTAACATTATTCAATTACCTGTCTGTCAATTGAAGAAAAAAAAGAAATGGGAAGGATGCTGACCGGGGCTATATATAGTTTAGTACAATAGAGAGAAAAAAAACAATCAGTTGCTCTAAGGAACATTTAATTTTGTGGTTTGCAGTATAATAAGTTGGGATCAAGTGTGCATGGTGACAGTGGGGATCATCCAGCTAATATAGTCTCATATGTATGTGAAAGCAGGGCTGAAGTATGTGCTTCTGGTAATTGAAAGGGGTATTAAATGCTTCTCTTTCCATGGTCCCCCACAGACAATCAGCGGATTCATTTTCCCACAGCTGCTTCTAGTCCATTGCTCTTATTGCAGAATTTGAGACTGCTTGCCACAGAGGACTCATTTAGACATGTGGTGGTCAGATCCTAATTTCAGACCGAGGGTGTGAATCAGTAACTGCATGCTTATCCACAAACACGGGAATCTACTTGATGAGCTCGGCTCCCAATGTTTATGTCTCATTCCATAAACACCCTCTTCCGTACAGACATGAAGCAGGAGAAAATAAAAAAAGACATCAGCATGACCATTTGAACTGCCTCTGAAACATCTATCTGCTCTTACTCATTTGTTCACCTTCAGTCCAATGGCTCCCAGTCTTCTTTTGAGATGGTTTTTCAAGAAACATTTTCAGTGAGAAGGTAACAAGTATGACAAAAATCTCCTCCAAGTAAAGTGCATCAGTATATCATGGAGCAATTGAGTATTATACTGAATGTATCATCCATTACTTAAAGAAAACATTTATATGTATGTCTAATCAAATGTATGTCAACATATACAAGTATAGATATAATTTCAGAAACATCATAGAGTTTTAGCATTTGGCTATAACCTTCCAACTCTTTAAGATAGCAATATTATCCGTGATCTGTTTTAGATAAAATCCAGAACAGTTTAAATTTCTCTAATTCAAAGTGGTGTAAATTAGAGGGAATGGGTCAGGCTCATTGCCGTACATGTGAGAAACCCCAGATACATCTGTCCTTGCTTCTTTTATCAAACTAAAGCTCTCAGTTGTGCTGAAACCTATAACAATTCCTGTGATTTGTGGTGACAGGAGTGACAACTGAGATGCGTCCAAGTGCTGCTGTCATTGGGGGAGGACGCAAGGTCAGCCAGGACGCATAATCTACTGTATCTTCATCATGCCCTGCCACCTATGCCATCTGCGTCAGTCAGACAACTGTAAAGTTATGTTTAACCGGAGGAGCAGAAGCCAAGAACAGGGAGACATACAGAAACTGCATACCAGTGTAAGCCCTACCCCTGTACTACACTAATACTTAATTTTAAGTGGTATCTAACACTCAAATGATTTTATCCTAGGGTTCCTGAAGGCATCTACATTATCCCACGGAACATTAAAGGAATAACAAAAAATACATTTGTGGCTGCCCTTCATTTTCCATGACATAAAATCGAAAAATCGTATCGCTATTAAGACAATGTGAAACATGAACTGAGCCATTTATCAAAAATTTATGACAGATCAGTAAAAGAAATGCATTGCAATTGTGTGCTTAAGTCCAAGTGCCATTTAAATAAGGCCTAATGAACATTAGAAGATCCAAACAGAGGCCTAATTCTGCCTCTGTTTCGATCTTCGAATGAAAAGTACATGTATTTGTTTAAAAAAAATTAGAAAAATATTCAAAGGTTAAATCCTCTTGTAAGGCTGATGCCCCTGAGAAGCCTCCGGAGGCCATATGTGGATAATTCGGTCAAGTATACAGATGACAGAAAAACAAAAATTGCATATTAACCTGGAAAAGGATATGGCACAAAGCACATGCATCTTTATTAAGTGCATTTATGGATACCGAGGGAGTGTCTGACCTTGGGACAGCCGCGGACCGAGCACAGCAATTTAGTGGTGTATCCAACTGTAGCAGCACGGTCGCTGAGAGCAGTGGTGAATTTGGGGGCCTCACTGAAGTCGTGTTCCTGGTATTCAGAGGGCTTGTGGACAATTCCTGAGATGAAAAAGCAGGAGGCAAAGAATATCTGACATTATTTGCAAATTTACTGCATAAAAATACTGGAGTATGTGCCAGTACATGCTAATAAATAACCACAACACTCGAAGGCTGCTGTCCTCAAGTGACATACTTGAACTGCTGAACAGGAACAAGCTTATTCAATGTACAGTTTGCTATGAAGATATTTTTACGAGCCTTGTCAGATGTAAGTACTTCACATATCTTTGTATAATATTTCTGCATGTTTACGAATTACTTCCTACTTGTAAAGAGATTATGTATGGCACTATTGTTACAATAAAAGCACAGGTTCTCCAGTTAAAAAATAGATAAAAGCGCTGAGAGGTGCATTTCACTTATTGAAAGAAACATTATACCTAATCATTCCTGGTTAAAAAAGTCAAAAATATTTTCTTTTCAGGGGTTAAACATTTGGGCATAAGATGTTTCTGACATCAATGTTAATGTGACTCCTTGTGTTTGTGTTCTGAGGACTTCCATGCCACCGTAGTACGAAACTAAGATAGGTGTGCATGTATTTGGGATGTCACGAGTTTTGGTAACAGCCCTGACTTTTGGGAAATTTACAAAATCATCCACAAGAAGTTGTGGATGAAACAATTGTTAAACTCAGCACATACATTATTTTACATACAGTAACTTAGCTTAACATATAACAGGGGGCTGACTCATTGGAAAGGGCCGAGACAACTAGAAAAACAAAACTATTTCACAGTCCCTTCGCATTATGGACGCCCCCAATGGAATACAAGAACACAGATGATAAATCCTTCTGGTCAGAGACACACACACAAACACACACAGGAGCACACACGGAAGAAGCAACATTTGCCTTGTCGGCGGTCTTTATGTTGTCTGAGCCTCTTAAATTTCATTTAAGCAGTGGTTGAGGTCCTGCCAAGAGTGTTACCCACTTATAAATAAAACAGTGCCACAAACATTTCCGTCCTCAAGTCTCCCCTTGAACCACCCACACGCACATGCACACGCACGCATAAAGCTACCACAGTAGCTCATTAAAATGAAGTCACTGCAGTGTCCACTTCACAACGGCATCTGCTGTTAAAACTGCTCAGCTCATCAAGCGGACAACCCAAAAGAAACCGAGGACCGAATGAAAAGCCACCTGTCTTCTGGATGTTGGCCACGCCCTTAGTGACAGCGCTGCTCTCACTGACGCCCACTTGGTTCTCTGCGAACACCCTGAAGTTATATGAGTTTCCCATGATGAGGTCTGAGACGGTGGCACTCAGTCTGTGGTAGTGCTCCAACACCGTGAACCATTCCTGGAATATACAGACAAATTATACCGATGATGAATGCAAGAATGTAAAATTGAATTATTGAGTTATATTACTTTATTTAAGTAATGTGCAACATTCAGTCAGTTAATGCTACTTATTTCCTTAAGTCCACCTATTTTATTAAAAAAATTGCACTTAAAACGGTCTCTTCGTTCCATTGTTTTACATAAGAAAAATAAAGCGATATTTTATGTTTGTGCTTTATTACTGTTTGGTTTTCTCAGTTGCAAAAAACTCAGTAAAATTGATGTTGAGGGTTCAATTGCAGTTGTGAAGCAGAAAAAGTGACCGACAGTGTCACAATATTGTGTCATAACTGCTACATCAAAACAGCCCATATATGTTCAGCATTATTATTAAAACAATAAAAGTTCATGAGAATATGTTTGTGTTTCTAGTGAGTTAGTGTTTGTGTTTCTATCTCAGGAAGAAAAGAGATGGAACGAAACAAAGTATGTGTTTGTTTGTGAACTCATACCCCAGTCTTCCTGTCAGCCTTCTGGACAGTGTATCCAGTAACATCTGTGTTACCGTTATCCCTCGGAGGGGTCCATTCAAGAGCAGCGTTGAATCCCCAGGTGTCCACCAGCTTTATGCTGGTAGGAGGCCCAGGCAGCTCTAAGGAGACAGATTCATTGACACTGTTCATTACAAAAAAATTAGATTATTAAAATAATGTGTTCAACAAGGCAGGCTCCAAAAGTTTTAACAGTAGAAAACGGGTTTGTATGGGGACCTTTATAAAATATTACCAGAGATAACATCTGGAGCGAACGCCTGAGTCGCTGGGCGTTGCTGTTAGAGTGTGATCTATATCGATGAGTGTTTTAAATTTCTCACGTTGCAAGTCACCGCTCTTATAACTCACCGATCAACGTGTCAGCTGCAGGGCCAGCTGGGCCTACCTGCCAGCTAGATCTAAAATCATTCTGATGTCGCATCCGCTCTTATTTCCCGCTCTGCACATGTTTGCATAAATTCTTTGCCGCATATAAACGCCTCGTGTGACTCACCAACAATCTGCAGGGTGAGGGACGCTTTGTCCTCGAAGCTGTCCACCTTCACAGCCATCTCGTAAACACCGGAGTCCTCTCTCTGTGCCGATCGGATAAATATGATGCTGTCCTTGTCGCTGTTCCTGTTGTTGACCCTCTTTAGATCCAAAGGCTGACCGTCTTTACACCAGGACACCAAGGGTTTGGGTTTTCCCTGATGTTTCGGCGAGAAAAAGGGATAAGAGGATGCAATACAGTTCACAGTTCAAGCCTTATTCACGGGATTGTGGATGTGAAACAAGGCTTACAATAAAGGGGATGACCAGGTTGACCTGCTCTCCAACCTGCTTGACGCAGCAGGATCGGAGGTGACGCGGCAGACGGATCTTGGGTCGGTCTGAAATGAGACAAAAAGCTGAACGCAGCGTGGCCCTCCGCAGCCTCATCCATTCCATAACAGCATTTTAGTGTAATTATCAGTTGCAATTGCTGGCAAAAAAAAAAATTAACACAAGAGGGTTTGCGTTAATCAGAATAATAGGATTCAGACCAGACGTGGGCATATAGCTATTTGTCTAAGCGGATAAAATTATGCTAAATGAGTTAATGGTATGAAAGGTTGATATAAACAGGAATGCAGTAGAATTAAGTATGAATAGATAGTGATGGGGAGTTACGAGGGAAAAGTACTCCGGCGAGTACTGTCCTGCGTCAAACAGGACAGAGTGCCTGGGATAATGTCTTATCAGAAGGATCATGTGCACAATTACTCCAGACTTGAACTCTGAAATGAGAGCACATCAATCATTTCTTCTAATGTTGACCATTTTTATTGATCACTTACAAATTAATTTTACTTGAGAATAGTTTTAGGTTTAATATATTTAACTCAGTGTTTTCAATTTAGATTTAGTACTTATCAGAAACTCACACTTTTTAGTGGGTGGAAAACATTGAGTTAGTACTCTTTTTATACCATATGTATACTCCTATTTAACAGTACATGGGCATTTTAGAGTGTATATACATTCGAAATAGGAAACAGAATTGCATCAACGTAAAACTGTACTATAAGCAAGATACACAGACAATTTGGGCTATGGATCATAAGACTGGTAATCTCTATGAAGGACAAAATCTCTTTGGGAATGTCAGTATCTGGGCAGATAGAGGCAAAAGAAAGACACGCTGCCCTTAAAATAGCTTTGGTGACGAGGAGGTCTTGCATGAACCCTGACAAGTGACCCCCCCCATGTTGTACACAAAGGATCAGGGAGAGGATGTCATCACTTTCAGCTGATGCACCATACCATGACACTCCAGAAATCGTAGACATCCAAATCACCCGCCATCACCGCTTCTCGGTTCTAGCTGTAAATGAAATCAAATGCACGCAATCCACGGAGGGAGATATTTTTTGGTCCAGGCTTGGCCCCCACTATCAGTTATGGCATCCCTCGCATAGTTCCCCATAGGCTGCAAATGTCTGAAAAGCTCTTTGGGCTTAGAAGATATTAAAAAAAACATCCAACTGCTGTCTCATCACCCCAGCCTGCTGCAACCCTGTCCGCTCAAAATGTCTTCTAATATTGAAGAATCGATTTCCTGCCAATTCATTTTGGCTTCTCTGTTCACTCCATCTCCATCAGCATTCTTAGCAACTCTGCCTTGTCCTCCTAATATCCAAATATTGGTCAGAGTTACTAGGGCCCCGGGGCCATTGCATTCTGAGCTTCTGGAACCTGAGTAATGTGGTCTACATTCAGATTTGGCTCTAATACTAATTCCCAGAAATCAAAACTGTTCCAGGAAATGCCATAGAAACAAGCGGACAGCAAGTCCTCCTGCACTGCATCTATAATCAGTATTTGTCTCTGGATAAATGTCTCTAAAACAGGCTTTGAGTAAATGTAGGACAGCATGTCTTAATCAAACAGTTGTAAATGTAGATGGGTGTCTGGTCAGGACAGCATGTAACTGACACACAGCTGAATTTAACTCCCAGAAGCCAACAAGGATCCATCAATTAGGCTTGGGTTTCACCGCTATCAGTAGACCTGCAGTTCTTAGGTGCATGACCACATTTCTCCACCGAGCATTCCTGTTTGCTCACAGCCGCTTGACCCTCAACCAGAAAATATGCAGTAGGCTGTCCTTCAGAGGGTAAACAACCAGGTCACATCAGCTCAGGTTCAATAGCTGTATCCCAGTTTAGGTGCCGCATCCTTCAGAGGGCTCCTTCACTTGTGCAAAGAAATCTATTTTTTTTCTTCATTTCTTGGCATCAATGTTTGGGTTCAAAACAACCCAACCAATCCCAGTATTCTTTTGTAGAATTGGATTTTCTTTTTGAAAATAAAAGACTATCCAAAAGAAACCATTGAGTCCTGGTCTCAGTTCACTTGAGTATAAATATGTGTTACTAGCACTTCAAGTTTAGACCCAATGACGTTCATACGGCATTCAAGTATTCCACTAAGGTAGGTGGCCACCAAAGCTGCTTTTCGATGCAATCAGGAATGGAAGAAAGGCTTTTTCATACAAATAGAATCCACTGTATTTGGAAAACATTCAAAACAAATAACATTCATGTTTAACAAAGGTAAACCACAGAACTAGATATTCAAGGTGTAATTATACTATTGATACATATTAAAAATAATTTGAATGGTGATTGGACCATCATTTCTTCTGCTTAGGGAGTTGGTGAGTTTTACACATATAATGTTCTGGGGATTTGAGTACCAACCAATTACTCCACCCAGTCTCATTGTATTTCAGAGAAATATTTTTCTGCTGATCCATTCCACAGTAAGCAATGCAAATAGATTAAAACTGTGAGAATGAGAACCATTTTTCACATCCTGTTTATATTACTCAGTCTACACATCTGCAGCACTTCATGCATATAACACGGGAATATGAGCAGGTCTGGGTACAAAGGTGATGCAGATAAGATTTGTTTCTATTATGGATCAAGCAACTGAACTGTTTTCTGTGATCTAAGCTGCAGCAGGAGGACCAAAACCATTAAGTGCTCCTCCCAGGGACTCCCACCACTTAGATGTCTAGCAACTGACTATCACACGTGCAGCGGTAAGGCAGGTAGATAGAGTCATATTGCTCTGCTTCTTATATTCTGAGTATATTTTATAATATACGTATATGTAATATGTCTATGGTGTACGTTTTTTGCTTGTAGGCCTACAGGACAGAGCATTGTGCTGAATCAGGTGTTTATGTGATAGCACAAGAGCAGTAGTCCAGCTCCACCACGACAGGAACATCTTAGGTGTTGTCTAGAATTTGGTTTGTTATGGCTGCAATTAATATCCGAATGTAGAGAAAGGCTTGGAAGTGTTTCATATTATGCCTCAAAATTCTGGGAGAAAAGGCTGGGAAAAAATATCTTGAATATTTATTTCACCCGGGTAGACTTTTCTACATATTAAGATTCTATTATCCCCATTTCTTCACTGTATGATATTTTCGCAATATTTTTCTTTTCATGCCATCCGTCCTCTATGATCAACAATAAACTACTCCCCAATGTAATGTAAATTTCGAGGACAAGAAAAATCCATACTGTTAGAGAACATCTTGCAACTACATTAAAATATGAGCCAGGTCGTTGATACCATGTAATAGAACGATAAATGCAAACAATAATTGTGTTATTGTACTGATAATGTGAGTACATGACGGTGAAAATGTGATTTATGGCTAATGAAAAGTCTTGTCGGCACCTGTAAGATTTATGTGCATCCATCTGTGCAGTCCATCTAAAACTCCGCCAGTTAATACCACCTCTCCCTCCTTCGTATTAACATGGGTATTTTAAGGATAGGTCACAAGATGTCATCACAGGCCTTTTTATTACGAGGCAAAAATCATATCAAATAACAAGAGTTTTTTGTGTGTATTCCAAGAGCATTTGATTTGGACTTAAACACAGTGTATTAACTTAGAGGTCAAATCTAGCAACAGAATAGATTTTCTGGATATGCAGTGATTTTACAGAGTGATACGTATAAATCTACATGTAGAATACCTAAAATGGCTGCCTCTTTGGACTCCTAATTTTTGTTTTTCTCAAGGTTAGAATTAATTCTGATACCAAAGATCATTTTTGTGGGCCATTTGAAGGACAAAAGTTTGGGTGTTTTTTTGAAGCATCACTTCCATCTATTAGGAAAAAAAAGGTATAGTGGCGTGTCCAAGCTGTTTCTTACCTGCAATCTCACGGACGGTCACAGGCTCAGCAAGTGAGCCAGGCTCACTGCGGCCACCAGGGTTTACCGCCACCACGTGCACCAGCAGCCTGTCACCTGTTGTCAGATTCTTGATGCAGACTCGGTTTGCTGGGGTCAGCTCCTTGTTTGCGACGATCCAGTCTGTGGCTGCAAAGGAAACCAATGGTCACTACACAGATTTGATTTTTTATTCAAATGTCAGTGCCTGCGATCCATTTTTTACCCCATCAATTTAAAAGCTGTTTAAATGATTGGGGTATCACATCCCTTTATGAGACGTGTTAAATGGTTTATCATCTGTCGACACATGTTTACAAACAACCTGACCATAAGGAGTACACTTTGGCTGCCGTGGTGAAATCTCAGTCGGCATGTTGTCATCCGAGCAAACAACCCCTTCTAAAAGTGGTGTCTGAAAGTCCAGTGACAGCCGGTGAAATGCTGACTGCCGTATACGGCCTGAACCCAGCTTTGCCCCTGGATAGTCCGGGGACAGGTGCAGCCTCGTAGCCCTACATACTGTAGTTACAAGCACAAACGCATACACACAAAATATGTTTACGAGCGGTTGCATCACTTACTTCCGTCCTTGCAGTACTCGATGGTGTATCCATCCAGGCCAGAGTCTCCGATGGTCTCTGGAGTCATCCATTTTATGGTGAGGCTGGAGTCATTCACATCCTCCACAGTAACTCCTAATGGAGCGCTGGTGGGGACTGAGGAAGGTTTAAGTGGTGTCAGTTATTAAAAGGCGAAGTGGACAGCATGCCAAACCAACTAAGTAGGAAGAAAATCATACATTTTATGATACAGGATTTGATGTTGATGTTGCTAATTCTAAAAAATGTCCATGTCCATGATTCATCATCATTTAATTTAACAATTAAAACAATTAATTACATTTTGTCTCTAACAAAGTCTGCTGGCGTCCTATTTGTCATTTCGGGGTTTCGGGTATAACTCCTGACAGTTGAAAAAACCCTGCAATTGACCTCGACTGGCTCTTCAAAGCGGGACATAGCTCAGAGTGCAGTGCGCATCTCGCAATTACCTGCAGGAGGTTGCGGGGTAGGAGCCTTGGGTGGTTCCTCAACAACAGCAACAACCTCTGCTGGAGCAGCTAGCGTTATAAAAGCGGGGGGGTTAATGTTGCTATGGAAACAAAAACCAGCAATGAGGACCTCATAACCACCAGAGAAAGGGGGGTGAAGAGACACAGAGATAATAAGAAATTCATTGGTCCTCAGAGCTGGAGAAAGGCATGATTGATTGTAATGTATTGATTTTAATAAAGCGGTTGTTTTATTTGCAATCTATTCCTTGGTTGAGGACGTCTTAATGCCTCTGTTTACCATCTTCGGTAGCAGGAACATCTGTGGCGAGGGCGGCACCGCTGTCTTCAGCAGAAGCAACGGCAGCGGGCCCATCAGCTAGCATTGAAAAGCCATTTGGGAAGCTTGTTAGTGATTTAAATGACGACATCACACATTCAGGAAAACAGTTTCAAGGCTATGACATTGTAATCAACTAAAACAAGAAAAAAATAGAGGATAACCATTTCCACTTGAGAGACATCTGTCACACAACCACAGAGATGCTCAGATAACAATTTCAGTTGACACCACAGGTCATGAACCAGACACACCCATACCAACACACAAACAGGAAACGTGTTAGAACTCGTGTTTTTGCACACTTTCGTGTGTTTTTACCTTCAGGAGCAGTTGATGAGTCAGCTCCTTCATTAGTGGATGTGGCATCGGCTGGGGTTAGAGGTTGCACGTAGATGTTAGAGGGCAAAATCATTACTGGTCATTGTGTGGCAGAGGTCAAAGATTCCAGCGACACTTGTAACATAGAGCAGCTTTATTTATAGATCATAACAATTGGGAGGATGATGACCCGGTCTCTACTAAAAGTGTTTCAAGAATCTTTGAGCAACTCCCCCCATCTCCCCCTTTCTTCTTTGCATCTTGTTAGAAAGTAAAATTGTGCCATATTGGACCATTCTACTGTACCCACCAGGTATGTACTGCACTCTCAAGGACTGGTGAGCAGATAATTACTATGGGAAAAGAGTGGCACCTTTCTCTGCAGGGAGGCGGAGAGAAAAATAGCAGTCGAGCAAGGAGGAAAAATATTTCATGCACCTGGGTGGCGATCATGTGTGAAAAGCAGCTGCTGTCAGTGTTGCAAGCAGCTTGTTTATTTCCTAGAGGAACTGATTCTGTAGACAGTAGAATGTTTTGATTTTTAGATTTTAGAAATGTGGTTATGCACTCTTTTTAAAAATTATTATTGTCATTAAAGCATACATTTTATTCCAAGATATGACTGGCACGTTAATGGAGATAATGCTGTTTTTAAGTATGGTTATTTCAAGGTCTGTGTTTAACTGAAGATTCAACCGGTGTTTACCAGCATCATTTCATTTCTGAGAATACAAACTATTGTCCTCAAGTGTCTAAAAAAAACGTGTTCATTCCATCCCTCTCATGTGGTATTTTGTAAAACACTAAACTCAACTACACTTGGTCTTTTGTTTGTTTTTCCCAGTACGTTCCTCTCTTCAATAAGATTTTTTTTCTTCCAAAAATGAATAAATAAATCAATTAATAAATAAAATTAAGTGTTTCGTTCGCTTTTTGTTCCTAGTATGTTATTCAATTAAAATAAATGAATAGATAAATAAATAACACTCAGCGATTTGTTCCCAGCGTGTGATTCAATAAAACGTTTTTTTTTTCCAGAAAAATGAATCAATAAATATATGAAAGGGGAAAGTACAGCCAACGACAAACTTTGTTTGGCTTGTCGACTTAAAGTTGCGTATTACAGTGTCCTCGCGGTACCTGGAGGAGCGCTTGCTTCTGCAGCGGGGGCGTTCTCTGCCGGGGCCGCGGGCGGTGCTTCCCCCTCGGCCGCGGGGCCTGTGGTCGCAGGAGAGGGTTCCGGCTCTGGGGCGGGCTCGGGGGCCTTCACGGCAGCCTTCTTGGCTGGTGACTTCTTGATGGGCGCAGGTTTGCCTGGCATCGTGCTCTAAGACAGCCAGTCATCCGTTTGAAGGCGCCAGCGGTGTCTTAGCTAATACATATATATACAGGCCTAGTAAGAGGTTGGTGGACTTGTGGAGAACTCCACCCATTCCCTGACTTGGTCCCCCCCCCCCCCCCCCCCCCCCCCCCCCCCCCCCCCCCCCCTCCCCTCCTGTTCTTCCCCCCTCCCACCC
>CAAKHD010013147.1:107261-123877 GCA_901007705.1 Fistularia tabacaria | reverse complement strand
TTATAAATAAATATAACACGGCCCGGAAAGGGGGGTGGGGGTTTGGGGGGGCCCCCCCCCTCCCCCGCTTGGCCCCCCCCCCCCCCCCCCCCTTACTTCTGTCAACTCCATGCCTGTTCTGACCTGCTACCGAACCCGGTCAGCAACACTGGTGTGACGTTATCGCTTAAAACGCCGATATTACTTGCATTACGTCGCCAGCATTACAGATGGGGTATCAAGATTCACGGCGTCACATCCACTCAGCATCGTATGAGGGATGCGGCTTTGGCGCCCCCGTGTGGACAAAGTTATACAGGCATACAAAAAAACATGGTGATGAGGAATGGCATGATTTTATTGTATCCTTTGCTTAATGTTAGACATATGGGATTTGATGTGGTTATCAAGACATGCCATACAACCATTTTTTTTTTTTTGCCAAGTGCTCCTTCCTGCTGGAGGAAGACATTAACCCACCCACCCCAACGGAAGCCTATTTCTGCATACAAGGGCAAAGCCTCCTTAAATTTCTACACTCTTCAGTGATTGTTGTCGCACATGACTATTTACAGTGTTTACAACAGCGGTGTCATGTACAAAAGAGAAATAAATCTTTACAAATATTTGCATAAGAAAAACAAATGTCTGCTGTTAAAAAACAAGATGAAAAGAGGAAGATATCCAGTTATTAAAAAGCTCTCCCGTGACATGGTTAAATGTGATAGGTCCAATGAAACAAAACTTTGGGAACACACCAGGGATGTGTGCACAAGTATCACATCTCCGGGCATAAATCTCGTCGTACACAGCGTCTCACTCTGCGGCCGCTAATCAAAGATGCCCAGTCGTTGACATGTTGAAGTTTTCAAATGGTGTGAAAGCGCAAAAAGTACCGCTTGGAAATCCAATCACGATACACATTTTGACGACACACATCTTTGCAAACAGAAAATCACCCGACCAGTACCCACCCCTCAGCCTAATCTCGGCATCAAGGCGATGACATTAAAGTGACATCACAGTAGGTGAGAGGAAGTGATGATGTTGCCCAGATATGATATCTTCCTCTAAATTTAGGCCTCTGATCGGTAAATGAAAGCAGCTCTACAGCAACTTCAGGCCAAATTGTGATTCAGGCACAGATACGATTCAGGCATCATGTCTCCACTTTACACCAGCACCCTGTTTGGAAAGTAAAGGAATATATGGAGAGAATATGGTAATCTGAGGTACTTCAGGGTCTTGGGGCACAAAACTGTCAGGTTTAAGTATATCTTTCCCAAACAGTTGTCTCCTCTTTACATGTCTGTTTGTTCTCTTCCTTCTGCACAAAACAGTCAGCAAATGAGCAATACGTGCTCCCTATAATGCATCGATCGGAATATTATACGCAATCCAGTGAAACAAAAAATGAGAATAAAAAAAAACCCTCATTACCCTCATAGGCTCTTACAAACAATGTAAGAAAAAGGAAACCGATAAAGTTACCGTACAAGGTGTGCCTTCAAACACAGCCAAGAAAGAAAACATGTATTCTCTAGGTCACATGGACTTTTGGCAGTTTTGTGATGGATGAGAAATGATCTGAGCATTGACGACAGAAGCACAAGTCTCTACACTGTCTGTCGCTGTCAACAAACAGACCTTGGCTCTTGGACTCCAAAGCACATTAGGTATACATTTTAGATGATATTTGTTATACGTTGTGACGATACGTGAAGATGACCCAGTATAAAAATCCTACAAAAACGATAGTTTCAAAGCTGCGTACTCATCTATCACAAGGGAAGTGTTTGAAAACCGATATCTAAAAAGAGAAGATAAGCAAGCACAATAAGAAATGGTAGGCTCTTTTGGCGGATTAGATAAATGTTTACTGTTCAATACATTGACTCAGGGTGAGGTCTGGTTACATCACCACCATTAGCTGCTTCTCACTGTCCATGGTGGATAATGCAGTTTCTGTGGTTGTGATATCAGTAGATTAACAGTCAAAGCTGACTACCGTCTCCACCGTAAAACCCAATCGTTCTCCGGTCATTGCGCATTGCTGTTCTTCTGTTTTCTGATATCTTGTGAATATTTGAATGACACAAAGCTGAAAATGACTGAAAGACATTGGAGGGCGTTTTCAAGGAGATTTTAACACGGACATTTTGTTGAGCACGTGGTATGTTCTACCAAGCACCTTTGATAAGTCTGAGAATACACCAGGGCAAGCACTGAGGCAGGATTCAACAGATTCGGCCACCGAGAGGAGCTGCTTCTGGACTGCAAGATTAGACTGATCACCTTACAATTCCCTCGGGCACCCAATCACAGACACAACCTCCTAAAATCCAATTACCACAAGTAGAAAATAAAGTGCACGTTATGGAGTGATGGTCTGAGGACATTGGTCAAATAAAGCGCGAAGGGAAAAACGTCAGTGCCGATATTTACGGTGAACATTGTAGAAAAGAAAGGGAAAGAATGGGCTTTGATAACTAGGGTTATAAGGTTAAATTTTGCATCATATTATTCTGGTCACCATGCACTTGCAGACTCAACAGCAACCCTTCTGAAATGAACTGAGTGGAGAGGACACATGTGCCCCCCCCCCCTCCCCGGCCAAATCATCCCAGTTTCCTAAAATGAACATTTGAATTCTCTACGTATTGTTCCGATGGCAGGGTGGAGCAAACCCTTTGTCCGTAATTTGTAGATCCTTTACATTTAGCTTTGGAGTTGCTCACTGAGCACAGTTTCTTATTGAGTCTTTAGAGTCTGAGAATTCCTTTCTTTATTAGGAATAAATGGAAAGTCTATTGTTCCATAGCTTGACTCGTTCGTCTAGTGCTATCTCTCAGACTGTAGCCTGGAGAGTGGGATCCAAACTGCCCTCTCGTTCCGGGGACTCGATACAGTTGGCTGACTCCTGAAGCTTCAGCAGCATGGCCATCTGGTGAAAGAGGAAATCACAGACTGGGTTAATCTGCACTTGAAGATTCAAAAAGGTGAACACTTTATTAATGTGAGAATCATCTCGTGCAGAGTTCTGTGAAATTAAGCACCCAAACTGGAGCCTCGAATATTTCGTTTATGTCTCACAACAGCAATGTCAGATTCTTGACCAATTAAATCTCCCATTTGAACCCTCTCACTTTCACGCACCAGTGGGTCCGACTCCAGTGTGCTGGGTGGGGGTGTATCTTTAGGGGGTTTCTTTTCCTCACTGGTTGGACCTGTGCTGGGGGGAGGTAGGTGAAAGAGCTTGGACTGGTCCTGCTGTGCATTGGGCCAGGGGAGGGTCCCCCTCACCCAGTCCACTGGATCCTCCCATACCGCTTTGTGCCCGTGCACCTGTGGGGAAGAAACGGAAGCCTAAAGTAAAATTGTATGTAAAGAGTTTGTGGGACTTTTATGGATGCAAGTATTATGTAATCACCTTTATGCCATCCTTTGCTCCCTCTTGCAGGTATGGTATTATGGAGTGGTTCCACAGGTCAATGAACCACTGCCTGAATTCTGCTACTGACACTGGGCATGACAGGAAGAAGCATGGACCTGAAAGAGGAAACGGGTTCTTGTTACTTCCTCTCTCCTTTGAAAATTCCTGGATTCCAAGCTGAGTCAGTAAATCGAACTGAAGTGATCCAACGTCTGTTATCTCTCACCTATGAGAAAATCTGAGGTGCTGTGTTTCTCCAGGAAGGTGTGGAGGTGGTACCAGAGCTGCGGAACCCAGTCCAGAACACTAAGGAGAGCCTGGCGCTGTGCTGTATCTTGCTCCTCCCTCTGGTAGCTTTCCACAACTTTACGGTGCAGGTATCTCAGGAGGAAACCGTTGGCCGGTTCCACATTGTTTGAGAAAATTACCATTCTGTGGTCACAGGAATGTGTTTATTTTGATGTATTCAAAATGCTATTCTATTCATTTCAGATTAAATGGAGTTGCTTTTTTGATTTTGTGATCACCTGAAGCTGAGGTGTAGTCCATGGTTAGATGACATCTTCACCGACTGATTGGTCGTCCCAATGACATAAGGACTGAAAACAGCCACGGATTACATCGCATTTACGCTTCAATACATTGTTTCATTTGCTGATATGATCTTTCAGAGCGACTCACCATCGATGATACTTGCAGGTTAGTGCACCGTTAATAAGCTCAGTAATGCCTGTTGGATCACTAATGTCATCTATGATGACGACCAGCGGCAATTCTCCTCCACTTTCTCTGTCAATTTGATTTGCTAGATTGGAGAGATACAACTGCAGCTCCTGTGAAAGCAAACATTGGTGAAGTTATACTGATATTCGTGAAGATCCATGTTGAGATTTGTATAGGGGTTGGCCGGCTGGACTCACCTTCTGTGTTTGACGGTGCATGTTGAAGGTCACGGCAGGACTGTGACCCGCAAGAGAGGGCTCGTGGTCGGCCTCGGACAAGTTGTTCCGGCTGCGCTGCAGGAGGTAGTGGGCCAGGCGCTGAGCCAAGTATGTTTTTCCTGTGCCACTGGGCCCGGAGAGGACCAGGCGCCTGTGCTTCAGCAATAGGCTGATGTAATGCAGCATCATGGGCTTAGGAATCAGAGTCTCAAAAACCAGGGAGTCGACACATTTTTCCTTGAGACCTATGAAGACCGTGAGAGTGAGAATTAGAGGGGATGGGGGTCAGATCGAATTATACAATATACATAAAATCTATTATCCGCTGGTCTTTATTATCAAATCATAATTTCCAAAAGGGTTCAAGCCTTAAAATATATATAATAGAATAGCCTTTGAATAGTCACTGCATTTCAGAAACACAACAAAATTGGAATGCAGAAAATACCTTGAAAGCACATGTTTACACACAGCAGCGCAGTCTCAATAGATATATTTTTTTCCCGTCATGATGATTACAGGTGAAATTAACATTGATAAAACAATCGGAACTTGTTCATTGCCCACATGACACCCCCTGTAATCATTAATGCTACCAGCTCGATTAATCTTTAAATGTATTTATGCTATTAATTTAGCCAGTGAGGTACATTCAAAATATGAATTTACTGAGTTTATAACCTGTAACTGCAACTGTCCACGAGCACACCTCATCATCAACTAATGCTTTTCATGTGGTCTTTGAACAAAGGGAGTAAAGAGTAAAGCATGACGTGTGTTCATTGCAGCTTTCAGCAGGGGGTGTCCTCTGACCTTTCAGAGACACAAAGATGCAAGCTGGACTGCTGCCGAGGCACCGATAGGGTGAGCTCTGAGGTTTGTCCCCTGCGATCACCCTCCGCCCACCCTGGTTTAGCTGGTACACATGAAGCGAATCACAGGATAAACCCAGACTCATCGTGGGGTCCACTTGAGCCAGATAGTCCTGGAAATAAAAAGGAAATACAATCACCAAGTTTGAGGATCCGTTCACCAAATTACACCACATTTGAGCTGATCACTTCGACAAGGTTACGGGGAACATTGTCCTACTCTGAAAATTTTGGCAATGATGGTGTCCAGACTGGTCCAGTCTGTCCTGGCATTGACCAGCACTGAGCCCAGGTGGTGCTCCTGAGGTGGTTTACTGTCCTACAGAGAGAGAGCAAAAACAAGATTTACGCTATTTAAACTTAAAATGTTTTAAAAATGATTAACTTCTCTCGCAACTTAGGGTTGTAAATTTACCTCAGTTTGATCTCCAATACGAACCACCACTCGTGCACACAACTCGTCCCGTTGAGACGGCACACTAAGCCCATCGACTACGGTGATATCTTTCAAGAAAGGAACATATAATGAACACTTTTTAAACAAAACGTTCATAAAGGGGAAAAACATATTTGTAGAAGTTCCCTGTTTAGTCATTTACCTGAATCTTTACAATCGTTCAAGCTGAGGCTGAAGGACTTGGTGAGCGACATGCTCATTGGCTGTCTCACCGAGGGTCCCAGGAAAGAAGCCAGCCCAGTCGGCTGAGAGGTGGAAGAAGTGGGGCCGGAGCCCGGGGGAGGGAGCGGGCCCCCAATTTTCAAATGGTCATTCTCTGCCTTCAGGTTCTCCACTGTCGACTGTAATGCACGTGGTTGGACATGGTAAATTTGAGAATACGTTAACATGGTGATGCCATGTATCACAGCCAGATGCACAAACCTGCATGTTGTTCATGGCGTCTCTGAGTTGCTCCAGCTGATGAGCCGAATTTAGAGCCTCCAGTCGTATGTCCGTAAGCTCTCTCTCCTTTACCCACAGTTCGGAGCGGAGCTCTGAAACTGCCCTCTCTTCAATCTCTCCCTCTTCATTCAGCTCCATAATTCTAAGGGGAACAAGACGAGGCCAGAAAGTCAGTCGAAACTGCAAACTGGATATCTGATTCAATAAGTATTTGGATGCTTACACAGAGGAGGTGGTGGATGTAGAGGGGTTGAGGGATGTAGGGGGTTTCTCTCCATCATCTCCTGTCTCGTGAGGCATCTTTGGGGAGTTGGGAGCCGAGGAGTCGGGGGTTACAATTTCCTCAATGTCAGAGTAGGTTTTGGCACCTTTCTTGATACTGAAGGCCTTGTTAAAGGAGCTCCTCAGCTATAATGAGGATGACATAGAGGGGAAACAACAGTTAGCCCAAAATTCACAGGAGAATATCTTGGTTAGAATGTGAATACAAACAAGTTGTTAGAATTATTAATATGACACATGCAGAACATGAAAGGAATAGTCAGACCTGTGCAAAGATTTAGAAATAAATAGATTGAAAGAAATGTTTCTGCTCGCCACTCTGGGGCTCCATAACATCCTTTCTGGGATCTTCCTTCCATTGTGAGGCCTCTTGGGCACAAGCGCATCATTTTACTCCACATTAAACATTAAACCTTAAGCTAAGTATTTAATTCAAGAGAGGGATTAGACACAGGTTTCCCTCATTCCAGTCTTGATGAACTCAACAAGTTCCACTTCGCTTCATTGAAAAGCCCATGACCTATGTAAGTTAAACTATTCCTTCAGACTTTGAGTCATGTGCTGAAAATAAGCCAACATTATTGTCGCAGATGGAGGGTCAATCTCAGATGTCAGTTTTACTAAAGCCAAATAGTAAAGGCAATATAGCCCCGTGTCAATAAAGAAAAAATATGATTCAAATCCACATTTTTGAATAAGCTCTGGTGAATAAACTGAGAAATTGACTTTTAATGGTACACCATGTCTGCTGATTCCCAACCCCACTAAATTATCGCCATTCAACCAAATGTAATATCCACATAATGGGCGACCAAATGGTGGCCAAGGAAATCAATCAGCAGAAATGAAGGGTGCTAGATGCTGTTATTGTAGTTTTCATGGTCCATCAT
Source organism: Fistularia tabacaria (assembly GCA_901007705.1). Classification (NCBI taxonomy): domain Eukaryota; kingdom Metazoa; phylum Chordata; class Actinopteri; order Syngnathiformes; family Fistulariidae; genus Fistularia; species Fistularia tabacaria. The sequence continues at coordinate 116,579 of CAAKHD010013147.1, read as the reverse complement.
GCTGTATGACAGAACAAAATAGAGATACACAGTACTGTACTTACCTCGAAGACCTGAAAACAGCAAAATAACACAACACAGAGGAGGGAGACACTGGTCATCCTTTGTAATGGAGTCATGCTACTTCTCGTCATAATCAATAAGGTGGATTAAGAACTAAAAAAGGAGGCATTTGTTAGTAATATACTGTCATATACTGTCTTACCCAGCTCTTTTTCTTCTTCTTTTTCGCATCTTGATCTTTCAAGCTGCCCACACTTGACATGCTAGTAAGGCTGTTCAGACTGGAGATGCTTTCACATGAGTTCTGACGGTGAATACGCAGGTCTGAAAACCGAGTGAAATCTATGTTAAGCAAAAAAGACACAGAGGTATCAAATGGTATCAAATGATGAATTTTCAAACCTTTCATGTTATCTGGGTTGTTTAAAGCCCCTTGGATTACCGCCTGGGCCTCTTCATTCTTGGACTTCAGGGCTTCGATGGTCTCTCGTAGTTCCATCAGCTCCGTGTCCTGTACATACATGGACTAAAAGTGTGACTTCAAGTAGGATGTCTCACAAAAAGAGGAGGGCATTTAGTTTCAAATTTGAAAATGTGGTATTTTGGGTCACAAATGACTTACTGTGTTATTCATTAAGTTTTAGGCCACAAGGGGATAAATTGAGAAAGAAAAATATGAAAGAATTTTAAAACACTGTCAGTCATTTATCAAAAAACGGATTTGTTTTTCATTTACATTTTTTATTTCAGAATATTTTTTTGTGTGCTGTTGGCCCATAGTAAATATAGTAGGGGCATATTTTTTAAATAATCCATCGATTAATCAGGGGAAATAATACAACGTCAAACATTGTAATTTTTGGGAATTCCAACAGATAAACATGTACATCCGTCTAATGGGCAACATTATGATATTTAAGTTGAAAATTATTGTTCAGAACTGATATAAAGACAGAGAATTGAGCAGACAACTTTTTTCTTTTCTATTGCGCTTATTTGTATAAAATCCCACACTGCTGAGCGAGGAGCCCGTCTCTCCTTAAGGTTACAGACACTGTGCTCCTAGCTGAACTGCACAGGTCAGCGCGCTGGCACAAACAACAAAGGCTTCTCCAGGAGTTGTCTGGACGGGGCTTTCAGCGGGAGCAGTAAGGCATGAAGTACAGAGAAAGAGAGAGAGAGAGAGAGAGAGACTCCTCACATTTAGACACACACACACACACACATACACGCACACTGGATATCACCTCGGGCTCTCATCAGTTCATCCACACCAATAATGGTATTAAGGCAGAAGAATGCTGGAATGTGATGACTGGTGTGAGTGTGAACTGTTTTATGCTTTTATTCAAGATAAACTTTCACCCATTACTGTGTTTTTTTTTTCATTCATTGATCCATCTCACATTATCACTCTGTGGGACTGTAGCCTGGGCCCCCTAACTCGCATTCCTCTTCACCGCAGGCTGCGATCAAAGTCAGTTTGTTCCATGTTAGCAGAAATGCCGTTGTTAAATACACCAACACGCTGATGGAATGCTGCTGGAATTCAAGTTCTCTCATGTCTGTGTGGTCAATTGCAGATGAGATAATACCTTCTGCTCGTGGCTTAATGAGAGACTCTGCAGCCTGGTTGTCATCAGCGCTAAACTTTGCTCAAATGCAGCTACCAGGTTAGCCTGTTTTGGAAAAACAAGAAAAACACATGCACCGATTGCAATTATCTACAAATAATACTTTTCATATTTAAAAGCAATAGTTTTAGATGGCATAAGTTCTACTGTAGTACCCATTGAAACACACACAGGGATACATTAAAATGATTTCCCCCTTTTCATTCAACGTATTCAACTTGCCAAAACACTGAATGATACGAAAAGGAGAAAAGGATCTGTGCTGTGGACATTCATCTCCTGCTTAATTTCTCTCATACATAGTCCTTTAGCCCAGAGCAGGAAGGGAAATTAAATTACATTCCTTTTTTTTCCAAAATCCTTTGTGGAACATATTAATATTGTGAAAAATTGGGTACGTCTCAGTCGTTAATCCGGAACGCTGTGGTTTTGTGATCTCTCCATCTGTTATGCCTATTTACCGTATTCACATAATAAGGTCAGTGGACTCACAATGCTTTTGAGGTAAAACGACCTTGTAAGTAGGGGAGAAAGGGCAAGGCGTGTGCATGTGTGAGTGCATAGAGGTGGAAATGAGGTGGGGAGAGGCTCAGAAAGACGACAGGATTATTCCGGCCCCCACATGAACAAGGTATTTGCTGACTCTACATTGAAAAGGTCTATGGCCTCAAACGTCTGATCTCTGTGTATTTCTTTCTAAGGGTTTGAATTTTAATTTTTACGATGTGAACAGTTCAGAGTTAACAATGGAGTGGATTTAATGAGTGAATAGAACGAGCAGAGTTGAGACGTGGTGAGACTCTGTGTATTGCTACATCAACAAGTTTGCAGGATGTTAATCAGATCCAAAAAGTCAATCGTTTTTCGGGGAGGTTTACTTTTTCTTTTTCGGAAGGCTGGGTTGCAGCACGTAAGACTAATTTAAGAATAGAATACACAACTACTGCATATCATAATCAATAAACTGGACTGAGAGCTGACAGGCAGACGTCTGTTTTTGACATATTGTCAGATATTTTTTTAATTATGTATTTTTTGTTGGTCTTTTCATAGGATTTGTTAAAAGTACAAAATGTGTAGAATGTTACTGGTCTTATCCTGGGCCTTGACACAATGACTTGTTTGACATCATAATTTTTGTGACATGAATTCCAAGTAAACCGTTGTAGTTATGGACATTAACACGGTTAATGGAATGACAGCAGCCAATCACTACTCACGTTGGCTGTCAGCTGGGTGGTTAGGTTGGACACTTTCTCCTGGGATGATTCCAGCTCCCTCCTCAGCTTGCGAATTTGCTGTGAGGAAAAATGGTTTGTTGCTTTATGACGAGATTACAAAAGCTGATGGTGGGTGACGCGAAGCAAGTGCTTGAATAGGATATTGTAAATGGGATGAATGACGGACTTGTCCCCTCCTAGACAGTCGGGATGAAAGTGACAGATGGGAGCTGGGAAATGAGGCAGGGAAGGGAACGCTTACCTCTCCCTGAATCCTTTCCTCAGCCTTTAGATGCAGCAGGAATGAAAGTCAAGATATTAGAAAAAGACTAGAAATACTGGAGGTGAGGACAGACCTAACATCAATCGTGAGGGAGGAAGGAAATGTCAGGCATCCACATGCATGCAAACAAGAACACCTGATACAATTCTTTATATCGGACGGAAATAATAGCTACCTGAGTTTGTATGCCGCTGACACTCACCGAAGAGTAGCTGGAAGATGCATTGGATGCCAAGGAGATAACAGACCCATGAACTGAAATAAAAACAACAAAATGCACCATTGGAGAAAAGTTAATTGAATGAGTTCATGACATGCGGCAAAGCAGAGCAGACTGATAAAAATATATAATTTAATAACCTCACCTTCGTCATTGGGCTCTTTGTCCCTGAATGAACCCGAGCGAATCATCCCCATACTGCGAGGACGTTCGGCCAGCGACAATGTGCTTCCGAGCGGAGACGCACCATAGAGCTCTAGAGATGCTTCATGCGTTGGGATGCTGTTAGACCGGGTCATCCTTGGAGGTCCTCCGACAGGACTGGGTACTGATATAACAGCAGAGGGGCCACAGAAAAAGTATGTCATTCTACATGAAATATAAAACATACAAAATTGTCTATACAGTAGTTTTGTTCACAAATTCTTCCTTACTTTACTGTTTTTGTTATCATGAACTGGTACAAACCCATACTGGTCTTTGAGGAGCGTGGCAGGGAGGTTGGCGAGGAGAGCATGGGCAGGGTGAGGGAGTCAGTCATACTAAGGATAGTATGAGAGTGTCTCCTCTCTCCTTTCTCCTTTCCTTCCTCCTCGGGCTGGGAGGCACCACTGAAACTACACAGATGGAGGGCAGTGTCACTGCGGATCATAATAAACTCTACATGATGTTGAAAGCTATAGAGGAGAGAATATACACACACACACCCATACACACACAAACAGCACACAAATACAATGGCTGTCTTTCGTATGCCAATAATAGTTGGTACTAAATCGAAACTGGAATAAACAAAAAAATATAATTCTACAACTTAACTGCGGTTATAATCAGATGAGACTTTTGTCCGAACTCCATTACTTGGAACAACGTTTCACCAAGCCAAATACTGAACTTTGCATGATGCAAATCCATAATGTATATATATATATATATATATATATATATATATATATATATATATATATATATATATGTATAGGCTTATGTATATGTGTATCAATTTACCTTGAACCTTTCTTTGGCAGTGTGTTTCGGTCTCTCTGAGAACTGTGAAAATTAAACACTGGCATTATTACATGTTACTGCGGGTGCAAGGAGTTATTAAACCCCCAAGAACAGACGGCCAGTCAAAAAACTCACAAAGAGCTAGTGTGAACCAGTAATTACAACTTCCATCACGGGTACTGGTACAACAGTGATCATAGTCCTTTAGTAATGATATACTTACACACTCACATTCTGTGTGGATATGAATAGATGTGCATACATGTTGTATTTGCTTGGTGTCTGAACTGAAGATGTACATAAAATTTTTTGTTACAATATTAAAGAATACAACTGAAAATAAGACTCACATCACAAACAAATGTGACTCAAATCACATTAAATTATAATTTTATTGGTTGTTATTATGACAACACATCCTATTTAGAACATATCAGTAACATCCAGAAGTAGCTGGTAGTCAACTTCAGATAATTTCTGATTCATGAACTGAGTTTTGCCCTGTTCCACCTTTTTCATTTGCCGTCTTGATTAAAAGAGTGAAATGGGTTACCTGGGCGTGCACTATATCGATGCTTCCCCATTACAAAACTGACTCCCTCAAATAGAAGACATGAAAACGCAGTTTCCGACCTGACCACTAGATGAAGCCACTCTGTAGCAGAAGCTTGTAGATGGTAAAACATCTGCTTTGCATGTGTGCCTTCTGTATATTTGTGAAGCTATAAATTGCTTCATGTTTAACATATGTGTGTATCAACACAATTTGATCTCACCTGTCTGTGACGGTCATGGCGACTTTACTTCCAGAGCTCCAACTAGTGGGAGTGCCTCTGTCTTCTTGCCTATCTTTGTCTCTGGAATCTGTGGTGGTGTAACCTCTCGCCGAATTCTCGCCATCTTTCTCCTTCTCTTGCAGCTCAGGGGCCAGGCTCATCTGCAATGGCAGTGACTCCATGCTTCGATGGACTCCAGAAAGTCTTGGGTAGAGGAGGGGAGAGTTGCTTCCTGCGCTTCCCTGAACCCCCAAAGAAGTCATTTGCCTGGGTCCCAACCCCATCCCTGTGTCTTGAAAACAGGCTGAAGAGTTGACGTTCAGCATGGGAGCAGGACTTGGGGTTAGACAGTGGCTAGAGGAGCTACCCCCGGAGCTAGCTAGGTCTTGGAGCTTTGAGTAGGGAGGGATCTTCGGAGGCAAGTCTTGAAGTCCAACCTCCATGCTGTTTGAGTTCAGCTTGTCAAGCTGGGCGACGGAGGGAGGCTTTGACAGACTCCGTATACCAGATAATCTGAAAGACAAGAAGCATTTTATGTGCCATTTTTCATGAGAAAAAAGTGATTAAACTGCACCAAGAAATCAAAGCTTGCATGTGTCATTTTAGTCAATGAACTTTAGTACCTGTGTGTGCTGGGTGAGGGTAAATCTGTGCCCTTGCCACTGCTGGGAGGCTTCAGCCCCTGGAGCTTCCCTCCATTCTCTGACAGCACCTGAGCAGGATTCCCCTTCAGGGACCCCCCTCCGCACTCTGAATCAGACACCACGGCTTTAGCTTTGGCTCGCTCTTTCTCTTTCTCCCTATCAGTTTGGTTTACAGGACTGGGACTAGGGATCCCACGGCCCCCTGTCTTACTAATCCCTGTCCCAGAGCCAAGCCCTGAGGCTTGCTCTTTATGTCTCGTGCCTTGGGGTGCTAAGGTCGACGGTTTGATTAGCCCAGAGCCTGTATCCATGGAAGTGCTCACAGGCCGAGCTGAACTCGGTCGGGTTAGCGTAAGGGTGCTTGTCTTGGCTGGACGAGGCAGAGAACGGTATTGGAGGGAGGTTCTGGCATTTGGAGACAAAAAACCACTCTGGTCACTGTTTGAAACATCAAGACTAGTCTTACGTCCACCGCCGGCACCTGGTTTGACAGGAATACCAGACGATTTGGGAATCTTTCCAACAGTTGAGGAGCCGCTGGGTATGGTGCCGCCACTTGTACTCAGCCCGGTTGACGTACTGGTAATAGTTGTGCTATTACAGGTGGCAGTATTGGTCTTTTTAAAACCAAAGTTTCCACCAGCTGAAGGCCTGACCAGGCCGGACGGAGGTTTACGTTGCTCACAAGAACTACTGCCATTCCGATGGTCCTTGCCAGCATCAGACGAGGAGCGTTGAAGACCTGAATTTTTGACCGCTAACCGGGATTTATCTAATGGCTTTCCATCTGACTTTACTGTACCTATCAAGAAAAGACAGAAAGACACAAAACAGAGATTAATAGGTTGTGATGAGTGAAAGTAAACAGGCCTTATAAGGATGCGATATCTTATCAGAACACCTACTGGTCTGACTAAATGAACAGTCAGCTTACGTCTTGCTCACACTGTTATCATGCTGTGACCCTTCTTTTCCATCCTGATGAACTAAAATAGTTTTGTCTGGCTTTCCAGTAAGTGAGGGTTCCGTGGGTCACGGCTGCTGAGAGCTTAAATTAACATATGCAGCATGACTGTGGAAAACTGGTCTTCACATTAACAAAGCCCATCTGTGGGCACAAAAACTGCAAGGAACACACACTTACCGCATTTCTCCCCCACTAAAGGGTCATTATGTACAGAGCCTGAGGTGGAGGGAGCATTGAGTGATTTGCGTGGTTCCACACCTGTGCATTGCCCAAATTAAGTGGACCAATTTGGAAGTTATAATGAGGAATGAGATCTTTAAGTCAATTTAGCATGCAAACTCGTGGGCAATGGCCACACAAGTGAAAGCCCACAATACCCATGACTTTTTCTTTGTATCTAATGGGAGTTGTTATATGAGGTTTATATACAAGGCATTAACACAGTCAAAGAACTGCTGTTGAATAAGACCCACCAGCTCGCAGCCTTGAGACATCTGGAGTCATTTAAGGGTATTTATAAACCCACAAGACACATAGACACATGTAGGATCGGACATGTACCAAATACACAATCAAGAGTTCCGAGTTTTGTGTCTTGTAGGAATGTGACACTGACAACTCATTATACTTGGAGTTCTACTATGATTGCAATAACTGGGTTGACATGTCAAGTAAAGCACTCGATCAGTTGTGGAATCACAAGGTTGCGTGTTCCAAGAACTTATCGAAGTCTACTGAGAAAGAGATTTTCTTAATTTTTAGATAACGAAGACAAGGACCTCAAACCGTAAGGAAGTCAGCAGCATGGAGTGACCATGTATCTATGCACAATCATGAAATACACAGGGTGACATCCGACTTCACTGCAGCCTTATACTACTGCCTATCATGGGAAAGTTTGCACTAATACTTAAAGTTTGTGCTGCCAACTGCTTCCAATTACTCAAAATCCAATAAATCAGCATCTATGTATTTATGTGAGAGTTCTGTAAGGTTTCATAAGGGGAAGAAGGTAACACGGCAGTGAGCGCTTAGTTTCACTTTCTCTCAGACATGATTCTGACCATTATTAACATTTTCCTCTTCCCATACAGAAATTGATGGAGCATTTGGAAGGGATGACAAAGAGTTGAGGATGTACTGATGGAGTGCATGAGTGTCAGAAATGGGGGCAAAAATGAGGGTGCCCTGTTTCCATTACTGGTGGAGGTGGAGGTGATACATTCCTGTAAGCACTGCAGAGACGTGGTAGTGAATAAAATAAAATGCACTTCCATGGCAGTTAAATATTAGTGGGTGTTAGTGAATTTTGGTTGACATATGGAAAAGGTTAGAACCCATAAAAAATGTCTGTTCCTTATTAGTTTGAATTTATGAATTCCTCAACACTGATTAGCATCGGGACCATTTACAATCTGCTTTTCCTTGTTTGAGCATCTGATTCAGCGAACTGTCAGATTCAGTAAGGAATTATAACTATAGACATATTTACATACATATACATATATATATTCCATTCTACATGTATTTGAATTTGGGCATACATGTCACTTCTATGGCGGCTTTTAGAAAAATAGGACAGTCCTACAAAGAGGGGACTGTTTCAGTTGACACACGCTTTCTTGACTGCTATAGAGTACCACATCTAATGTATTGTATGATTTGGCCTGTGTGTGTCTGTGCCTGGGTGTCCATGTGTGTTTACACACTCAGAGAGTGTGCTTAACACAGCTGCACAATCTCCACTATTGTGCTGTTTGTATATCAGTGAGTGGGTTTGTGTTAAGTGTGATGGGCGACACTCTCTAACTTTGGCATGATTCGAGACGTCCGCACAAACAGACACAGACACACAAACACAAACACAAGCACACACACACATGTGCGCACACACACACACACACACACACAGACACAGAAACACACACACACACACACACACACACACACACACACACACACACACACACACACACACACACACACACACACACACACACACACACACACACACACACACACACACACACACATACACACACAGTCCCTTTCACTGCAGTCGCTTTATTTTAGTGCGATAAATTCTCGGTCACAGAAATAAAGATTGGATAGGAAAGGATGGGCGAATGGAGAGGGGAAAAAAGATTGGCACTGTGTGTTTGTGTGCGGGTAAGAGTGAGTGAGTGAGTGAATGTGGTTGGTTGGCAGGAAGGGAGTGGGTGGTGATGGGCGTTTGATACATGGCACCACTTTCTAAGGCCCAGGGGGTGGGCTGCAGCTGTGGCTGAGTGTGGTACAAAGACAGTGTGTTTGTGAGTGAGCATGGGTGACAGCCAGAGAAAAGTGTCAGTGTGCTTAGGTTATGAAACATTTTAAATATATATATATATATATATATATATATATATATATATACACACACGCACACACACCACACACACACACACACACACACACACACACACACACACACACACACACACACACACACATTTTATAATTTGTGTATGTGGCTGTGTTTCGCACATACATCCCATTTTCAGACCGGTCTGAGAAGTGTGTG
>CAAKHD010013147.1:66709-107241 GCA_901007705.1 Fistularia tabacaria | reverse complement strand
CCACACCCCCCCTCCCCACCACCCCACACCCCACACACACATACACTCTCACACACACACACACACACACACACACACACACACACACACACACACACACACACTATTTGTAAATTGTGTATTTGGCTGTGTTTCGAACTTACATGCCACTTTCAAACCGGTCTGAGAAGTGTGTGTTATTGGGGAGGTGATTCCCACAGGTGGATTTCTTCCTTTCTTGAGCACATTTCCTTGGCCCAGGGTCTGAGGTTTCTTCAGTTCACCCCTGCCTCCTTCCATACCCTCCCCCTGCAGACGTGTTTTTTTCCATTTATTTGCAGATTCTGACTTGAGACTTCCTGTGTCGAAGACGCTGCCACCCTGACTCTTGCGGCTGGGTTTGGTATCGTCGCTGTCCCAGGACAGACCGCTTTCCACAAGAGACCTTTTTTCAGCATCGGTGCGCATCTACAAAACAAAAGACAGATACTTATGTACCGTATGATCCCACACATAAAGGATTACAGTTGAACAGTGTATCTAAATGTGTGTGAATGGGACGCTGTGTATAAGTATGTTCCTGCTCGTGGTGGTTTCAAGACATTTCAGCAGGCAGTTCTCATGAGGCTTCAACCTGAATTCCTTTTATATTAAAACCAATAGACCCCATGGACAGGTTCACATCACATTGGGAGGAGGTATTTTTCTGCATGTGTGTGCTTGTGAGTGTGTGTGTTTAAGACAGAGAGAGAGAGACCTGACAGGACAGGACCTGTAGCTTAAACATCATTTCCTCAAACATATTCTCTGATTATTGAAATAGAGGGGGCAGAGAAACATATCTCCTCCAAGAGCTAAACATTGGGAACAACGCAACAGGAAATAAAAGTTTGTTGTATGATACATGCACACATATTTGAAAAAGAGGGCGGAATCTCAGGAATACTTGCTAAGCTTCTGGGTGAGAATGGTAAAATAGACCTCTCCGTCACAATGTGTCTACACATCAACTCCAGCCTCTCACTGGGTTTAATTATCTTATTTTTCCAATCTCTTTTCATTCTCTATCAAACTTCCCTTTTCCTTTCTATTATACCTATGCTCTATTTTACTCAATATCTGTGAGAATAGGGAACAGATGCTCCATCATAGTTCCAATTGAGGAAATTGAAGTCAAAGAAAAAAAAGGGGTTAAAAACGAATACGGGAATAACAGAAAGGGAAAATAAGGACAGAATGAGATTGGGAAACAAAGGAAAACAGGCACAGAGTAGCATCAATGTCAAGGAAAAAGGCAGCCATAAGTATTTAACAATACGGGGGGCATGATGATGTGATGGTTGATTGGTTGCCATGGTAATGTTGCCATGAGGGGTAATGGTTGCCATGACTTCAGCAACAGTGTGGAGGGAGGTGCCCTGGTTCTTCTGGCTCACTGGCCTGGATGCAATACTGCAGATGGCCCTGTGTGCGTGTGTGTGTGTGTGTGTGTATGTGTGTGTGTGTGTGCAGATGGTCAGGTTGTAGTCCTGTCCTTCAGTATAATGGAGAAGACAAAGACCCGCACTCTCAGCATCCTCGCACCTCTGTTGCTATGGTAACGCCAGCCCCCTTTTTTTAAACTCCTGCTGTATCTCCTTCTTAAGTCCCACTGCATCAGTCAGACTAACCATATTGCGGAGGTGTGACCTACATCAGACACTCTCAAAAACACACACAAACCATACAGCTAAACCCTCAGCAAAGACCAAATACAAGAGATTTAGATCCTATGATGTCATGGTTCAGAAATGCTATCATCCCCATATCTATCAGTTTCCGAATACCACAAGGCATACGTACATTACTGAGGTACAGTGTGTGATGAGGGCATACATAATCACTCAGGACTATGTTTCCACTTGCCAGGCCCGTAACGCCCCTGAGCTGCACTGAAACTGCTCCGAATCAACAAGATCAGGACTTTTGATTTAAATAGAAAAACAAAGTTTTAAATTATAGGTTTAATTTGGTTGATAAAACCAATTAAGGAGTAACATGGTGGCAAATTTATGATGTTTTGACAAAAGGAATGTTAAGGCCTGTGGTTTCTACTGGCTGACATTTTTAGCGCTAGTGTGTTTAGTGTTTCACTTTACTTCCTCGGAAGGCTTAAAAAAACAACAACGGGTCGTTAAAAGGCCCAGCTCAGCCGACCTACATCTACTGTGTGTGATTGATGAATTGCCTGCCAGAACAAATGATGGATCTGCAATGAGCACTTCTTCAGGATCTGTCTGACTAGTATCAATTTCCTGCTCCTCTTGCAGACTGTTCAAATGTGTGAAACTTTATTTCCAACCTCATTAGTGCTACACTAGGTTAGTAGCTCAATTAATACAGGTGTAACACACATGGACTAGCAATCGATCTGTCATGTCAATATATGCATAGACTGGTTGAGTGCTCATGTGTGTTTAACTTACCACAATGGTTGAGTTTCTCCGGGAGCCAATTGGAGTCGTAGGCAGGGAGTTGAGAGTGGGGCTCGTGTTGAACTCTTCAGAGCTCAAGTTGTCAGAGCCGTCACTAAGGCCGCTGCTGATGGAGCTGCTCTCATCCCAGCTGAAAGACACAATGACAAGGACATCGTGTAGGTATTAAAAGGGCAATACATTTGCATAAAGAGTGCACTGGCGTACTTAGAACAGTGGCCAAAAAGTAGGAATGCAACAAAGTACTCTGGCACTGTATAATAACAAATCAGAGACAATAGGTATCATTAGGGTGATAGATTGATAAACAACTTTGAACTTCATTGGTTTTCACTCAAAGGGAAAAAAAAGTATTTTGTGTTACTAATGAAGAAGAAATTGTTAGAAAATCAACAACGGTTAAGGATGTACATAGTTTGGCTAGGCATGTTTTAACACGTATGCCATCGAGCAAAGTCTTCTTAATCAATACACAGTATTACTATGCTCAAGCCAACCATGAGCTTGGTCTCCTTCTTTGCAAGTGATCATTTAAGTATCTTACCATTATCTTCCGTGAATATTTTACAGTTACAGACGTAACTCCGCAGGCTCTGATACGGCAGCCCCTGGCGCTGATTGTATCAGTTTTTCTTTTGATTAAATATTCATAGACTAAGACCTAGTTTGGAAGCCTCACTGTCCCTGTGTGCTTGACTTTTACACTGCAAGCACTGCAGACACTTGGCAAACTCAGGTTTGGAGCGCCTTCAACATCTCTTCAACCCACAGACATAAAAATAGCACTGAGGAACCCATACAACGGTGTGCCCACAAGTGCAAGCAGGAGCTGAGTCTGCGCCTGGTCTATGAAATCTGCTCAGCATATATCTGCCAAAATGGTGTATTGGGAAATGCGTTCAGCTATACGTTGGTGAGGGTATACAGCAACTGGTGAATATAGTACAATAAGCAGGTCATGTTTATTCTGGGGGGGGTGTAGAGATGCTCATATTAGGGTCAAGAGGTTACACTGATATCACATGATATTGTTAAGGGTGGAGGGTGCCTAATGAGGTCACGTATACAGCGGCACAGGGGTGGGCGGAGGGGCAAAAAAAGCGTAGGCCTTCCAGTTGGGTGCGTGTATGGGTCACACCGTACCCTGGGGGTCTTGACAGTGGTTTAGATCAGGGGGGAGAGGGGGAAAGGAAAAGCCCTCCCCTGTCGAAGCTCTGACTAGCCAAGACATGAGAGTGGGCAAAATTTTATTGCACAGTCTGGAAGTCAAAGTACTTTTACATACTTTTTCAGTTAATCAATCCATCTATCTATAGTGTGATGTACCTTTTTCAATAGTGTAAGACTTCGTTTTGCCATTTAAATGGGCCCAAAACAAGAAAACAGCAGATGAGTTTTCTTCCAAAACCTCTTCTTGAAATGTTGCTAAAAATTACAGTTTAATTACTTTCCCCACACAGCAGTCTTGCTGTCTTGCGATCCCAGTATAATGAACATCCATTTTGATATGGGAGTCACAGAACTGGAAATAAACAACATTTAACACTGAGATGATCTGGACAATCAGCAAAGACTGTTCCCCATGCTGCCCAGATTTTAAAGAGGAACCATCCTCAAGCAAGACACAAAAAAACCTAGGACAAACACATTTCAGATTTTTCCAGACTGAATGCAGAAGCAAGTGTGTCTCGGATTCCTCGTTGCTTGAGGATAAAACTCCCTCTTGAGACACAGCTGCGGTCCAGCATCAGCATCTCTTTGTTATTTCGAGCTTCTGAGCTGTCTGAGAGTCGACCGGTGCGCAAACGGCATGTGTTTGGCTAGTATCGCTCGTCTTTAGATAATAACTGACAGAGACACGACGGACAAACGCATCTCATCAACAGCACAAGGATCCAGTATGGGAGGAAATCAAATTCTATCTGAAACTCTGACACTTTAGTCCCTTACAGTCATTGAGGTCTTTTGTCAAGGTCGCTTAAAGGTGAAATGTCGAGACAATGTGGTCAGCAACACGGACAAAAGCTATCAAGAGACACACAGCCACCAAAGAATTACACTGGGATGCCTTAGGGCTAAATCTGCAGAAATGATGGTTAATCAGCCCTCAATGTTTAACTCATCTCAATTTGGAGAGCTAAAAAAGAAAAGCTGTTCTAAAATAGATTATATCTCTGCTGAAGTTAATTTCCTGATACATCCACTGTTGGATAACTGCTACTGCGCATTAATCATCACCTTTTCTTTGGCCTTCATTAACTATGAGAGATATTAGGATGTCTGAACTTGAGGATGAAGCGGTGGAATATCAGGATACTCAAAAAGGTCGAGTGGCTGGTGGGGGAGATTATGGAGAATTTTGATGACCTTTCGATGAAGGGAGATGAACAATTGTTGACACAAGGAACTCCCACACCCTCGAAGGACATGATGGAGGGCCAAGGTGTATCATCTCTCCCACGAAATCTACACCGTCATTTCTCTTCCACTTAGTCATTCTTGTAATAGAAGCTGCTAAAATATCTCATCCATCCGGACTCCACCTCATCTGTTCCACTCTACAGCAGCAGCTGGATGGCAGAGGGAAAATACTAGATGCCATTAATGTACATCGTCCAATTTCCAGTTTAACTGTTGCCAAACACGTCTGGAAGGATAAAGATCAAATCTACTCGGGGCATTCTTTTTTTTAAGAAATTGTTCAGGAAAATAGGACGAATGTAGAGGGAACAATTTTTTTTTCTTTTCAATAATATGTCTAAGGGTGAAACCCGCCTCTCGCCCAATGGCAGCTTGGAGAGGCTCCAGCCCCCTGCGACCTTGAGGCCAAGATAAGCCGTACGGATAATGAATGAATGAATGAATGAGTTACTGATATATAAAGAGGGACAACAGGTTCAACAGGTTTGTGAATTAACTTCAAACTAAAAATGATCATGTGCGTTGGAAAATGCAAGAATCAGTGGTATATAAGAACTTCACTATGCTTTACCTGGCGGTCCCCCGGGTAAATATTCTCTTTTAGGAGGGGTTATTATATGGGTCACCCTTACTGAGACCAATCTGTATGCAAATATTATGTAGGTAAAGGCTGCTTGGTTTGAGTCCTCTGACTCCCCTGTAAACAGTATCTCCAGTCTAGATACTGAAAAATTACTTCTATGAATCTAATTCAATTGTCATGTTGAATATCAACATTGATTTGATTTAGGCTTCAATAAATGTCCGTTAAGTTGAGATACACTTGATTAAAGTCATTCATCACCACCATCTCCCCGCTATTATTCTTTTTCTGTGCACAATGTCACATCCACAATGAAATCAATCCACCTGGAACCTTCTGGTCATAGTTCTTTCCAAATCCGCCTTCTCTCGTTTCATTAGAAGTGTTCCTGTGAAAAGATTCAATCGAGACTCTTCAGGAGCTGGAATTTAATATGTAAAAATTGAAAATGGTTTACATTTTTTCCATTATGTCTTTTTAATAAAGGTCGTGGTGGTCAATAGGAAGGATTGTTATACAGAGGCATGTTTTCTTTGTTCCTCATAATCTTGTGAGAGGCCGGGCACACCCACATTCAACACTGAATGCACCCAATAACAAGAGAATGACTGAAGAGCGGTAAAATACTCAGTCATTGGTTTCCTCACTATTCAGGATATGGAGCTAATTGCTCTTATCTTGTGTACAAGGTTGTTTTTGCTGCTTATAGAGAGAGCTCTCCTCTCCTCTCCTCTCTCCCCCTCACCTAGGCATAAGGATGTCAGCAAATAATTGAAAAAGACCACTGTTGAGACAAAGAGGCTTTGCCTGTGGCTTATGGGAGCAGTGGCTGCTAAAAAATTGGGAGCGAACGCCGCTTTCAAGAGCTGACAGCCGGCGAGACTCGATAAGCTGCTCCATTTAAGTGTATGGAGAAATTCCTTAGTAGGAATGTGACATAGACACCACGCACCAATGTCAAAATATAGGGAGCGGTTGTGGAATGACACACTCACTGCCATATATTCTAATGGTTCAAAATATATGAAAAACTAATGACTGGATTGCCAGATTGCCCTTAAATTGAGAGTGCTAGTGTACACATATTTTCATCCAATCATTGTCATTGCCGCTAATCTCGTTGTACTAAGGGTTGCTGGGCTGCTTGAGCAAATTCCGGCTGATAACGGGCAGGGTGTGGTGGTGGAGGTTGGGGGGGGGGTGCAGCCCGGATCATTCGCCAGTAAATCAAAAGGCCAGATATAGATACATACAACCTTTCACTATGTCATTCACATTTATGAGTTTTCTATGTTTATAATTTATAGAAAATAAATGAATAAACAAACCAATTATCATTATTAATAATTAATAATTAATTAATAATGTTATAATGATAAATAATTATAATATAATTAAATGCTCAAGGGGGAACAAAAAACAACAAATTATCAAAATGACACAATTTTCCAATGTATAGATGTGATATACACTTCTACAATGATAGCAGAGTGCGACTCCTTTGACTATCATGGGGTTGAAAACATCCTACCCATGAAGATATTTGGCTCTAGCTGGGGCAAGTGCGTCTGCAGTTATTTGGCTCTGGCTGGGGCAAGTGCGTCTGCAGTTCTATGATGGATGGGAAATTTCCATGGCTATTAAAATCCACAGTGCCATGTGGCAGAACCAAAAATGGCTAAATCAGAAGCCTTTTCAGGCAAATGGAAAAGAGGGCAGTGGCAGGCTGACACTGGGCAGTCAACTCAGAAACCAGAGGGGGCACCATTTATAAAGCTGTTTTAGTCATTCAATCTTTGAAGTCTAAATATGTGAAGCAGTAACCAGTGTCTGAGATGACAATGAAACGAGATGTAGGGTGACATCATTGCTGTCTGTCTTCAGATGTTGAGGTTATTTCTCAGATTATTTAGAGGCGCAAGTAAACAAACAGATGAATTGGCAGTACGTGTGAGGGTGAGTAAGCAGACATTCCCCCATACTAATGGTACAACACTGCTTGTCGTCAAAACTCAGAAGGTGAACTGAGAGTTTCTACTAAAGAAAAAAAATGAGAACTAAAGCAACGGCAAAATGAGACACATCATCTAAAAGGTCTCATGTCTCGACGTACAAAACTAGAACTAATAGAGATGACTGTGTCCTTACAGTAAGCAGCACTGAGTGCTCTATCTCAGCAGTACACATACAGCAACTGTGCTGACCACTTAGCTTAGTCTCAACAGATAATTAGTATGGAAATATTAGAAATAAAAATGAAAATTAATAAGATAATGGTGAATAACTTACAATACAAAAATAGACTTGTAAGACTTGTAAGCCATCTACCTGCCAATGGCTGGCAGATACAGATGGCTAACAATATGGGTCCTTGGACCACATCAGCGCTTTTCAGGAAACAATCGCATTAATCTGTGAATCACCTTGGTTGGTATTAGGTCACTGCTGAATTATCCAATAAAGGCCTTGTAAATAAAAGAAACTGAGCTGTTATTAGGTTGTTGAAGTCAGTAAACCCCCACGGACAGATTCTCACCTACCCAGCACTTAACTTAATTTCAGCCACATTGTAAAAATTTTGCAGTCTTTTTTATAGTTCATATATATATATATATATATATATATATATATATATATATATATATATATATATATATATATATATATATATATATATATATACACACACACACACACACACACACACACACACACACACACACACACACACATACATACATACATACATATATATGTAATTGCTTTCTGCGAAGTATTGTTCCTTCTGCACTACGAAGCCCAATATTTGTATGTGAAAATGTAGTTTGTTATTAAACTGATTCTGATTTGAGACAATCAGTGGAGTTATATAGGCCCATCTGTCAGTGAAGCGCCATATAGGGCTAGAAGAGTATTTTCTCAGCACACAAGACTCCTATTGAAAGCGTCAAAATATGACATGTACAGCCAATCCAGACATACTTTGCCCTGAACATCCTGTGTCTACGGTGATTATCATGTTCTGCAGCGTGTTGTTAAATCTCAGTACTTGTACTTGAACCATCTGCCGATTGAATACAACAATCATTTTAACTGCTAATTTTTATATGGTATTAGCCATCTGCTGCTCTCTGGTATGTACTTGTTGGAGATGCACTACTGCACACGCCATGCTGACATTTAGTCACACCACTAAATTAGCAGCATATCTACTTTTGCATTGCTGTGGGGATGCTGAAGGCACTTCTAGTGTGATTAGTAACAAATCTCATTACGATAGCTTTTGATTAGCTACAGTAGGTACAGGTTTTCTGCTGACTTGCTTGTCTGTACCCTTACAGTAAATCATTGACAAGACCAATTTCAGAACAACACTGTTTGGGCCATTTTAAACAATAAAGACAGAAATTAATTTCCTCTTCAGCATATTCTATTGTTTCCACCGTCCTATTTCCATGAACTTTAATAAGACATTGTGTGATAATGGCCTGGACAATGTATTGTGCAAGCACATGCATACACACACACACCATATGCAATATTTGGGCTTTACAGGGGATTATAGAGCAGGCTGGAGTTAATGAGCTGGTAATTACTGCTAATTCCATCTGCCACCAGGATGAGAGCAGACCAGGGGCCTTGGCGAGAGGTGCTGTATGTGTACGAGATCGAGAGGGAAGTAAGAGGTCACATCTCTAAATGGCCTTCATACAAGAGAAATCCTGTTGTGCTTTTGACAGGCATGACCCTGACAGCAATGGCCTTTGGGCTTTTACGGACCTCAGATAGATACAGATAGACAGGTAGACAGACAGACAGACAGACAGACAGACACACCCACACACGCAAACTCAACTGTATAAATCAATGCACATTGCCATTGTCAAATAAAGTGACACTTGTGTCAACATTCGTAATGTTGTTGACTAGCTTTGACTCAAATCTGCACCGCTGAGGGTCTCACAAAGGCATCCGTGTTGCTTAGTCAGGCATCTGAGGTGTGAGTCTGTGCAACTGCATGTTTGTGAAAGAAAACTGAGGTTCATAAGGCGAGGTTTGCTTGGAAAGAGACATTTCTACAAATGCTTGAGGCTTTCTGGATGGAAAGTTACATCTCTGAAAATGTAAATGAACACATCAGGAATCCAGATCATTTTTTATTTGCTTTCAGTGTTCAGGGAGATCAGGCGGCGAATGAATCTCTGAATATCTCTCCATGTGATCTCCCTGGGCAGGACAAATGAAGTTTGTTCATTGTGCAACAAATTGCAGCTGAGCATCAGCTTAGCTCTGGGCTTCTTCAGTCTTGAGAAATGAAACAGGACATAAAACAGGCGAAGGTTCCAAGCATCATATAAGGAACTTGAAGCGGAGCAAGAAAGAACTGTGGGACTGTCTGGTGATCATGCTGACACCTAATGGGTCATTTTGATCTTCTCGTACTGAAAGACCCAAAAAGGAAGGCTTGGAGCGACTAAAGGTATGCAGAGGTACCGTCCTTGACCATGTGTGTTTTTTTAAGTCTTACTAAAACGACGTAAAGGTTTAAAGGCTACAACAAAAATGGATGACCTTCTTTAAATGTGGTAACCGCCAAAATGCCTTTTTAATTTACTTTGCATAAATAAAGCATTATGTGAGGTTTAATAAACATGAGGGATAATTATCCCAAAAATTTTCCTCAATGTTTTTTAATGTAGTGAGTATGAAAATTGGGTCAAAGAGTGTTAGATTTCACAGAAGAACTTAAAAAATGTCAGTGTGTGCGACCGGCAGAGCCCAGATATGGCCCACTAACCCTTGACACCCAAAGTACACTGAATTTCTTCCAAGATTGCGCTCCTCTCTACATGAGACCAGGAAGCAGACGAAGGACAGTACTCCTGGGACGAGTTGGAATGCCCTTTTAAATCACCTTTTTAAGAAGTTCAGTCTGGGGAGCAGCGTGGAGCACCTCTTCGCCCGAGTTCTAGGGAGGAGCTCACACGGGGAACCCCACCATGCAGAGGCCCTGGACCAGGGCTGGATCCTTGGGTAGAATTACCTCTGGCCTCCCTCCAGACATGTCAGCTGACTTAACGGCTGTGTGAAATAACGGCACACAGGGATGTTTTGGTTTGAAATAGGGGGACCAGTGGGCTAACGAAAGGGAAGGGGTAAGAGGAAGAGAGGGAGGTTCCACTTTTGAATGTAGCACGCTACCTCCAAGTTGCTGTTAACTTGAAGCAGCTGTAGGACACGGTGCCACACACATGTGTAAAGGCACAAACACTAACAGGTCCTCTGACAGCTGTCTTTTGATCACCAGAATACAGTGACGTGAAAAAAAAAAGCTTGGAGCAACATAAATCGAGCGGCAGATAGATGACTGCAGTAAGAAACCGAGAAAAAAAACACATATAAAAAAGATTAGAATGACAACTTAATAATAGAATGAAGTATGATAAGACATCTGGGAAATCCATTCGGATTCGTCAGCTGTTTAGCCGACAAGAATGATTGCTGATGTTAACTGAGAAATCAAATGTGCCATCGGTGTAGGTTTACATTATGCAAATTGGTCGCTTTAGGGAAACTCTGGCGAAGCCATCATTGCAAACACACTGATACACATAGGGTTGCACTGTGACAGATTTCCGACCCGTAATCTCAGAACGAGGTGAGCCTCGCCCCGAGTTAAGTGCTGCAACATACACACCATTCAGTAAATGAAAGGTAAGCAACAACTAATCATTTAATCCTACCACACCATGATTATATATTCATTCATTATCAAGATTAGGGCAGGAGACCAGACGGGTCAGGGATTGCATATTGATCATGGGTCCAAAGGCACTGATGGGTTCTCTTTTGAGGATGAGGACTAGGCGTTTGAAACATCTTTAAACAGGAATGAGGAGAAGTAATGACAAAGCTCCAAGTGAGAAAAAGTGAGCTGACAGATTTCGCTTAAATCAAATAAAGTCGCACAAAGAGACTACTGATCTTACTGGAACACCACTAAGCACCTGCCAGAGGTTGTCCAAACACCACCTAAACAAAAAAGAATGAAAGGCCTATTGATGGGATCAGAGACATTCTTTCACCTTTATAGGCAGATATAAAGCAGACACTTATTAAAATATGCCCATTACTCCCTGCAGTGAAGGGCCAACAGGTTGCTCTGTGTGTGCTAGACGAAAAGATTTGTGTGTGTGTGTGTGTGTGTGTGTGTGTGTGTGTGTGTGTGTGTGTGTGTGTGTGTGTGTGTGTGTGTGTGTGTGTGTATAAAATGTATATATTTATCCATGTGGCATTGTGCCCAACAGGCCTTGGGGGCGCACCCCTGAAGAGCCTGCACCCATCACCTGCTGTCACTCCTAACTCTCACATTTTGGTCATGCCACCTCTACGTGTTACAGTGAGTTTGGAAGACATTCCTTGCCCCGGGGCTGCTCAAAACACACACTTCACATTCCAGGGATTGTATTCCGGGGACCCGCTCCCTGATCTGCCAACATATGCAGACACACAAACGTAAGTTGAAGCATTGGAACAAAGACACACAACCTAAAGATCCAGAGGCCTCGAATTTGACAACAAATTATTGGCTGAACTCCTGTCTCATTTTGCATTTCTAAGGGTCTCGTGTTATAGGCCACTGTGCACATTTTACCAAACCCAACCCCAGACGAATTACTGGCTGATAAAGGTCTCACTCATCATCTTGGTCTCCATGCCAAGACTGGGTGGCCGTCTGTGGAGGCAGCTCAGTCACTGGCACTTATTCGTTTATAAATCACTCATAAACTCCCATCATACATTTATACTTTGATTGGAGAGACATAGGCCGCGGTTAAGGCTTTGCGGAGGTGGTTTCACGGTCTGTTAAAAGCATGAACCAAACTGGGAATAGCCTGTGACTAGATTTAAAATGGAGCCACTTGATCGCTCTGCCTGATTGTAAAGCCTTTATAAGTGGTGCTTTTAAAATGTGTTTAGGTATTTTACTTCATATGAGATTTGAGTTTGTGTCCTCCCTGCTCAACATTTCTTTGTTGCTTCCTGTTATATGTGTCTATGTTTTTCCATGCCCTTGTAGCAAGGTCTTCTTTGAAAAAAATATAAATAGGGTCAATTGAATTGAAAAGATTTTTTTAAAAATCACCGACTATCTCAGGTAGAAATCCATCTTGAGGTAATTATACAGCATGACTTTTGTGGTTGTACCCTTTTGTACCCTTCTCTTATGAGTCCGCAGTGCCGTCTGGCTGCAGATCACTCTCTGGCTTTTGATGTAACTCACTAAACCGCAGGAGGTACCACCTCATGAAAATATGAGCTCTGTTTGTGAACTCGGGCTTCTGTTTGCGCAATAAAAAAGAGCGAGTGCATATGTCTTACAAGCTTCAGGTAACAAGCATCTGTTGTCTCGCTCTCAGTTCTCTATAATGACCTTGAAGATGTGTTCACACAATTACAAAACACAGAAAGTCAGATGTCGCCTGTTTCCGCTTGTCTATCAATGGATAAAAATAACGTCTTTCTTTTGCATTTTGGCTTTGCACTCAATCCTTTCTTTAAATTCAACAAAGACTTGTTAGTCAGCAGCTAAATTTCTGTTGTAACCAAGAGCCTTTAAAATATCCTGACGTGTGTACAAAAAATAAGATAAAATGAACATCACTGGTCTTGTAGTTTGATCGATGCCAACAGGTTTTTGCATTTGAGCTTCGTTATTCAGAATAATATCGAGGATGTCTGAAGTATGACTTAATGGTGATGTTCGAGTTAATGAAGACATAAACCTTTCCTCCGGTTGGTCGAGGGTGTGGGATTTTTGACATCTAATATAGAGGCTTATCCTAGTAAATCAATATTCATGTATACTCATATTTTCTGGATTTTTAATAATATAGGAATTATGCTAGCTGTTTTTTGCTCAAAAATATCTTTCATTTATACATTTTACAAAGATAAAGTGTTTATTGGTGACTCTTGGTGACACACAAGGATTTGATAACATCATCAACTGACCGATCAACGACTGCGCTGTGTGAGTAAGCAAAATGTGTTTCCACAACAAATTCATCTATCCATGAAACCTCACCCTAACCTCTGTTTTAAACATTTTCGGTGCACTCTGGCAACGATGTTGTTTGCTGTTTGAGATCCCAACCTTTATTCTCCTTAACTAAAAAGAAGCAGCAAAGATGGCGGAGCTGTGACATTAATTTGTCCGCCACCTTGTGAAATCGTGCTTGTTTCAGTCACCAGCATCTCCAAGATCAACAACAGTCTGAGCAAACAAGTGTGACATTTGCAAAGAGTATGCAGACGCATAGTTTGTAACCATAATGCAATGGTTACAAGCATTACTTAATTCCACTTTAATGACTATGTACAGTCTTTATGGGCTGCTGATGGTGATAAAATGTGAAAACATCACCGAATCTCATCTTCTGCTTCTCCTAGTGACTCAAACTTCCCGTAGACAAATGACATCAACTGTGACATAAATCTGTTCTGCATCACATCTTGTACTTTGTTTTGGGAGGCCAGTGCGCCCTGATGGAGACCTACCAAAACTGAAGGATGTATAGCCGCTATAAAACTGTGGAACTGTAGAAATCTGTAACAAAATGTAAGGTACGGTATTTTATTAGCTGATTATAGCACAGAACTCTGTTTTATTTGTTTCGTCAACAGTCGCATACTGAAGATGTTCAAAGGCTAAATTCTGAAATATACCATGAAAGGCCACACAACATCATGATGAGAAATATCTATCGTCATTCAAATCTATGTGGATCTTCTTCATACTTCACCTTTTGACAATATAGTAACCTAAAGGTGAGTTTTAATACTAAGTCAATAGTGCCAGCTATTCCAGAAAGTTGAATCTATTCTTCACAGAATCTATATAAAACTGAAACATTATCAGGCTCCTGCCCCAACCTCGTGCTGCTGTAAAAAAAAACAACATTTGCTGCACGGCGTGATATGCGTGGGGGGGCGTAGAGGGGCTATGCGCTGGCCCGTTAAGTCCTGCCTGCTGGGCGGAGTTAAAAATGTACATGAATCGAGAGGATTTGGACCCGTCACACGCTTATGAGTGATGTCGCCCGTGTTGAAACCTGCTGGCTGCTAGGATGAGGTTATGCTGTGAACATGGGGTGAATGTAGATAGTGGCAGGTCATGCTGAGCAGACTATTTGCTAAATGTTGAGATGACAACACACACACAAAACTAAAGTTGATACTGGAGCATTTTCAGTATGACTAATGCAGTTGACTGGTCTTTGTGCTGACTGAAACGGGTTAGCTAATGATGCATGTTTAGTGTTTGATTATGCACAGACAGTTGCCGAACACCCCCCCCCCACACACACACATACCGTTTGGTTATCTGCTGGAAAGATGTGTGTGTGTGCATGTGTTCTTATCAGATCCTACGTATTTGACAGTTTATCAGTCTCTTTACAGCCAGTGTGTTTAAGCAAATGTTTCCAACTCAAACAAATGATTGAAAAAAAAACACACCCATTTAGTCCCACTGGGTAACAATTTTGATGTGTGTCTGTGTGTGTGTGTACGTGTGTGTGCCCTGATATCAGACCACTCCAGTCTAATGGGTTCACATGAAGGGGTCTGTCGAGCGGCAAGGGGCGGCGCTGAACCCCCACATCCCAATTCATCACACAACCATTGCCTCACAGCATCCCTGTCATCACGACAGTCTGTAAAAATCCAGTATTTCTCCTAAAGACATGCTTATGTGTCTATCAATTTATCTTTTGTTTCTAATTTTAAGAGCTATATTCTCTAAACCATCATCCTCCTCCTCCTCTTCCTCACCTCGACGACCTAGATTAGCCCACACATCGAGCCATACCTGCATCATCCTCATATGGCGTGGGCACAGAGATGGAACCGGTTGCCCAATCACAGCAGATTACCGGGAGAGAATGTAGGTCACCGGTTCCAGAAAAATTCGGTCCGGTACCCGCATCGGATCAATACACACCCACTCACTCACACCCACCCAGGACTGACGGGGCGACCGGTTGACAGCAGCTTGAAACAATGGGGGATGCAGCCGGTCGGAAAAGACTCGGGACACATTGTACGCGTACACATGCGGCATTAACCCTATTGTTTTCTATTGCAGTAACGCGTTACTTCCACCGCGCATTTGCACCGCTTCACCTTCCACGTCCTGTCTTTCTGCACAGTCAGTCTCTAGATAGGCTCATGCACGCGTTCAAATAAAAAAAAAGAAAGAAATACATTTCAAAAGAGACAATTCTTTGGTCGCCGTCCACACATGCACACGCACGGCGTGCAGCTCCATCCAGGCGCACGCCAGCCACAATACTGAGGCGTGCAGCTGTTGGGAGTTTTATCAATGAGACGCGGCTGCCGCCTTTTGCGCACCGGCTCCGGTGCTGCACGGCGCCTTCCGCTGCCGCGCACGAGACCGACCGTGTCACAGGGTCACCGAGGCTGCGGGTGCGGAGTTCCGTTTTTCTTTTTTCATTTTATGCGTTTACCTTGACAAATAGTGCATTGTCCTCCCTGCGCGCTGCGGGGTCGGGAGGTGCAGCATTTTGCCGTTCAGAACGCGTCCGCTCATTTCGACGCCGTTTTCACGCCCTTGCGATCCACGCTGGCATTTCCCTCACTATCCGGCCTCCGCGGCGGGGACACGGGATCCACGTCTCGGCCGCTGACAACGGGTGGACGCGCCTGTGAGAGTCAGCAGCGTGAACTGACTGGCTCACTCCCGCAGTGGCTGCTCTCTCTCTCTCTCACACACACACACACACACACGCACAGACACACACACGCACACACACGCACACACGCCTGCGGAGGGTGGGAGGGAGGCGATGAGCGAGAAAGGGAGGCGAGGGATAGAAAGGCAACACCCCGAATTCCTCCTCCTCCTCTCTTCTTCAGCCCACGTTTCAATGATCGCGACCAGCTGTGGCTTCTTTTCCCACGGGAGCTCTTTGAAAAATCCACGCGGGCAAAAACGCGTTCCGTGAGTGTGAAATGTAAAAAAAATAAAATAAATCATCAGCCCACTGAATCAATTTCCCCACGCTCAGAAGTGACCCTCAATGTCCCCCCATAAAATTTCAGCTTTTAATTGTCTCTCCATCCATCCATCCATCCATCCATCCATCAATCCATCCATCCATCCATGACTTGGGTCAAAGGTTCTGGTGTTCAATATCAGAGGCATTAATGGGGCAAAATTTGACACACGGAGATCAGTATATTTCTGTTTCTCCATCCATCATCTGTCCATCCATGACTTGGATCAGTGGATGTAGTGTTCAATATCAGAGGCATTAATGAGGCATAATTTGACAGAGGATCATCAGCATAATTCTATCCATCCATCCATCCATTCATTCCCGTACTGCTCGCAGGGATGCTGGACCCTATCCCAGCTGTCATTGGACGAGAGGGTTCACCTTGATCACGTCACAGGTTGATCACGGTCGACAATTCACTCATGCAGCCATTCACAATCGTTCACTTTCTCATTTACACATGTGGGCGATTTAGCGTCTCCAATGAACTTCCTGCACGTTTTTGGACAACCACGACTTTGAGCGCTAGATAAGGGGTATTTTCATACTTTGCAGTTTCAGAGATCATTACACTAGATAGCATAGCATTCACACAAAGATGGCGGCAGAGCTGCTGCACAAGGCGCTAACCACACCATCAGAGGCAACTTGGTGTCTCGGACAAGGACGCTTCAACATGCAGACAGGAGGAGCTGGTAATCAAGCCAGCGACATTCTGATTGGAGGGAAGTCGGCTCTACCAACTGAACGGCAGCCGCCCCAGACATAAATACATAAATCTTTAATTGGTGAAATAATAAAGCAGCAGAGGGACAAAAAAGCCTTTAAGTTTCGAAACGGATGAGATATAAGATATATAGCTGTTAATGACAATCCATAAAATAATGAATAAAGATTTACGAAATAAATGTTCCTCTTGCAGACAACAGTCTGTATTAAATCAAGTGAAGTAAGAAGAAATCACGCAGGTTTATATCAACTGCATTCATCCACATCAGCCTTAGAATTCTCAACATCATCATCATCACATGCTTTCTGTCTTGCCAGTGAACCAGCGCCGAGTTTCTTGTAGCTTCGCACCAGGTGACCGAGTAGTTGGACTCAGCGAGAGCCACACACCACTCTAATCTTCATCAGAGGATGAAACGTTGGCTGCCATTTCTTTATTCGTTTCATTATGTTCTCTCCAACATTATGTGAAGATGACATGAGTAATCTCACAAGTGGTGATGTGACATTTCCGCATCTGCAAGATTGAAGCCACTTGAGAACGGACAGAGGGACGATCACTGACATGCAATCATTTCCAAAAAAGCCTCTTGAGCAGCAAATTATGAGTTGCCAGGTAGAGCATTTTTTCAGGCATTACAGTGCTCTGAGATATGAATATGTCCCTCAAACAGACTATTATGGGTTTATAAATTCAATAAATGAGCTGTAGAGCTCCGTTGCAAGAGATTTGTTGTAGGTTGTCATAAATGAACCGGAGCTATATATATGTGAATAAGGGGGTGGGGATGGGGGGTAATTTATATAAATAAAACTGTTAGGTTTTGCATTTGAAATCTTGATTTCTAAATAAAGCCTCAATATCATAATGCGTGTATTGGATAAAGAAGTGTGTGTATATAAGAATATATCTGAGAGAATGAATAGCTAAATAGATAAAAATTACCTAAATGTTTTGAGTAAATTAACTTTTGATGACTGGTTCGGGGTTACTCAATCCAAGCTGCCACTTAAATTAAAAAAATCCAAACCGTCACACATGACGAGTTTTCGACAGTCGACCACTGTCTTGCTCGAATGCTGGCTAATAGCCCAAATTACTTCCAAAATAAATAATTCTCAATTAGCATTTAGTGAACCAGGGAGGGTAAATTAGTTTAGTGTCTTAATTGCAACAGATTATGTATTGGCTATTGGAGCCTTGCGGAGGAATAGATTGAGTATCATGCCCCCCCCCTTCACACTCCACCCCCGAGCCCAGCTTCCTCACAACAAGCAGTGTTTAAACACTTTGAGGACTGAGTGGACCCCAGTGAATAGATCCGCCTGTCTGTTGGGACTGTTCAATGTGGAGTGAGAAAGAGAGAGAGGGACAGAGGAGGGGGAAGATTGAGATCATTAACACTGACGCTTCAGTAAAGACAAGGGACAGAAATGGTGTGAGTCCCGGAGAAAGAACAGCTGAAATAAAGAGAGTGGAATACACACTCACGGGGAGGAGAGAAGAGATAATTAACTGTCGTTTAAAGTGTAGGGGGAACAAAGACGGGATTCTTTTAACTGTCCCTCGGTCGTACCATGCAGGGCCAGGTGGGCACATGTGTTTATGTGTGTGTGTGTGTGGGGGGGGTGTTTGGTGGTCCGGTTGGCTGGCGGTGAGGGGCGTCCTCAATTGGCATTTTGGCAGGCTGACCTGCAGGTGTGTGGAGCCCCTGCCATCCCTGTTGCTTAGCATCACCAATCGAAAGGAAGAAAAACAGTGTCTGGGACACGCATACACACAATTCTATTTAAGTCAGTGTGAGGCATACATCCTTCTTATTTATGTGTAGTGTCATCTGAGTTTGTGAGTTTTAGCGTCAGTCTGGCCAGTTTTACTTTGACCGTTGACTCATGTCCAGACATGTCCTATGTCTGCCCCCTCTATTTATTTGCTTCTCCTCTCAAAGAGTACCTCTTCTTTTCACCCGGTTCAACTCCTTTTACACACGGTATCTGAGACCACGGCGCTTGCTTTTCAAAGTCTGCGTCCATGTGGGTGCAGAGGATGGTATAATTAGGCAGTGATGTAACCACGTAATGACAGTGTAGTTGCAGGGTCGTCCGTATGACCCTGGGAACCTGTCACTCCTTTGCTGATGAAAGAGGGAAGAGACCTGGGAAAGCTCATCCCCCTTATCAGACCAGGAACTCACACAGAAACACAACACAGATGCACATGCAAGACTTTCTTTCACTAACAATGGTTACACCCCACAAACCCCCAGGCAATTATTTACAAAACAAGTATACTGCGTTTATTTGTCATGTGGGCATTTCTAATATAGCCCTGTTTAATTCCCACTATTCCAGTACTTTTAATCTTTGAAACCCAACTAAACTTCCTTTCCTCACTGGCCCTCACCATACTTAAGTAATAAGACTTTTTCAAAAGACATTTAAAAGTCAAAGTTCAGTTTTTGGACTTTTTGCAGATTCCTATGACCAGTGTGAAACCAACATCAATGAGAGAGAGGCGGTTAAATATTATCATTATTGTCATCCTTGTTTTAGTGAAGAGAAACAAAACTGTTCACAGGAAACATCTGGTATGAAGAGGTAAAATCAGCACGGCTGTGCAAATATTTAGAAATGCATTTTTTAAAGATAAATATGGGTGAAACTTAAAAGATACACCATTTACTATAACAAAACCTGCAATATGTGATTTTAAGTTTGCTGCCAAACAATGAGACTGTGCATCAGCAATGTTCTCAATGGTCAGTGATGACCTACACCTGTGCCAAAAGGTACCCCTGAGTTCCCTGTAATAGAATGGAGGAAGAGTTTGCTCCCACTCGATCCTAATGGGTCTTTTCAGAGCAGAAGACTTCACAGTGATAGGCCAAACGCACACAGATCAACAAAATAGTGGCTTGTTCAAGTTTTTGTGCTGCATTGCTGTACTGAAAGGACTGTTGGTTTTTCCCTCTGATTACGAACCCACGGCAACAAATACAGGTTGTATTGAAGGCTCCTCAGCCTTGTTGCTGTTGGCTCTACATCCCTGCATGTGTCTCTTCAGTGTTACTGGTGTAAATACCATGAGGACACAGCTCATGGACGCTTGTCCTTCCTCAAAACATTTCCTTAACTAAAAGGCAATCGTTATTGACCAATAATGGTTTTTCGGATATCCATTATGGTGTATACACACAGAGTTGTGTTTCCAATAGTAAACTATATTTTCAAAACGACAAACTTTGTTGTTTAATCGGTTGATATGTTTTCTTCCCATAAGAAAAAAGGGCAATTGCGGTTTTGTCTGTTCTTTCGTATGATTGTAGAGCACCAGGCCTTCATTCCCGAGAAAAAGAAGCCAGTAGTTTGTTTATTAGCCGGCATGTTTGGCTCACTGACGACAGACCTAAGCTAAAAATCAATAAATAGATGCGACACTCATCAAAGTGAACATCAAGGTATTGGTTGTCATCCTGGAAGGCACAGAGCTGAAGAACTCCCCCTCCTGGGATCACCATTTAATTAGGCTCTTGCTCGAAGAGAAGCCTATTGTCTTTTTCTTAATCCGCAGAGGACGATTTAAAGTGGGACCCCTCGGAAACTTGACTCGCTTTCAGGTCCGGGACGAAAAGAGGACAGAAGAAAAACAACAAATTAAGGAGTTCCAATTCAACTCAACGGGTTTTTCGCAGCCACATGCGCTCGCTGTTGGAAGCATTTGTGCGCAAGAAATGATGAGATTAAGAGATGGCTTAATGAGGAGAACCGGAAGGGATAATAATGGCAGGAGGGAAAAAGAAAAGTGTGTGGCTAATGTCGAAACAACTCCAGAGAATAACACAGTGGGAGCCATTGGGAGGGAAGCTAGGTTGATTCTCATGCGCATTACTCACCCCCGTCACACCCTTTTGTTAAAAGTTGCAAGACAGTGTTCCAGTGTGCACGTGTGAGCTTTTGTGAGCCTGTGTGGGTACGGCAAAGGTTTGAGGGGCTTTCATCAAGAGCTCTAAGGCTCGTCCTTAACCATGCAGTTTAATTTACCCCCTATTGAGGAACTAAGCATGTACTTTAAAAAGCATAAAAAGCAGTATTGAGGTGGAGGGAGGGCTGTGTGTGTGTGTGTGTGTGTGTGTGTGTGTGTGTGTGTGTGTGTGTGTGTGTGTGTGTGTGTGTGAGAGTGTGTGGGCTGTCTTTTACTGTGGGAACCTGATTATCTCCCTCCTTACTAGGTACCTATTTAACACTGACAATGTTTTGACAAAAATTGGTGGTGATTTGCCAATGCGTTTCCATTGATAGACTGGTAACACATTTAACTTTGTCACTACTTTTTTGTTTAGCATAAGAGCTTCCATCCCTCCCGCAACACTTACACAGAAATCCAACTTTAATGCAGCTTCATTACGTCTGTCCTGCAACAGCATCTCTTTAGGATTTGTATAAAGAGTAATTTAAAAAAAGCAAAGCTGGTGGATTTTCTTTAGCGTACTGCCAAAAGCAGTTTTGTGACCTTTCCTCACTTGAGGGGAAATCGCTTTAAATCAAATGAAACTGATTCCCAGCCAGCTGTGCAGATTATTCCGATTAATGAGGAAAATGCTGTTGCTTTTTTTCTGAATGTAATTTTGAAAATGACTTGAGAATCTTAGATAGTATCTGATTCATGTTTATCATTTTGTGTCGGTTTTGGCCTCACATTATGCCAAAACCAACGTTGATATTACAAAACATCTAAGTATTAATTAAATCCATTTTTTTTCCTGTTAGTATAGGCAAAGTGACCACTTACATATTTCATAGTTCAGTGTATCAGTGATGAAGTGATTTGATGTTCTACATCCACTACAGTCCAGTTTTGTCCAAAGCTGTCCTTCATAGATTTATTTTCCGGGTTTCCTGATTGGACAGGATTCTAAATCTATTTACACTATTTACTCTCATTTTTTTATGAGGGCACTTTCTTGATTTGTTTCTCATCAGTTGTTGCTTTCAGGTCATTCACCCACTTTGACCTTTTCTACATGTTGGGCAGTGATTAAATGATAAGAAAGAAAAATAAAGTGAAGACAAACTTCTCCAGGAAGAGTGGGATCCGTCTGTTCCCATAAAGGAAATGGAATGAAATTGGTCATTTGGCAAAAGTCTTGACTGTCTGACCTTTGTCGGTTAAGAAGCTGAGTCGCCTCACGCTCACTCCGTTTATTTCCATTGCTTGTTCATATTGTTGACATGGTAACATATCCCTCTGAACTATGTGGGGGTCCTTCACGTGCACGGATGCCCCCCTCCTCATACCGCCATGCACACACACGTGCATGCATGAAAACACACAAACACACACATTGACAAGACCACTATAACCAACCCCCATGTCCTTGCAGACTGCTGACCAAGCCTCTGAGTTTTCGTATTCTTTTCATCTTCGCATCATCGGAAACCAGGGATTTAAAGGGATTATGCCTTAGTGTCGCCGTAGAGATTTACCAATCCTCAGTGGGGTCAAGGGGTGGAGGTGCTGGGCCACCTTAAACGTGACAGTGGTTTTGGAGTTAGTCGGACTAATTGGGCTTGCAGGGAGATATGCAACATTTTCTTATCTAAAGGTACATTTTTGCTGTTGTCTTAAACTACAAAAGTATTTATGGTCAAAGAGGATGTGGATGAGTTTGTGTAAAGAATCTGAAGTGTATTTCCCATGCTGGTAGCCAAACATGTGTTTTTCGCTCAACAACAGTGTATTTCACAATCGAGAAATGGCTTCGGTTCAAACTAAACACATCCATGGAGACTGACAGTGGAGCCGGCATGGCTCTCCTGCAGCAACCGACTATAGTTAATTGAAAATAATTTGACTGTGAATGTTGAGTGCATATCATATGGTTACATGTACATTTGATTGTACGTATGTGTCAGTGTCTGTGTCTATTTTTGAGAGGAAAAAATTAGATTTAGTGGAAAAGAAAATTTAATGCAGCAGTGAAAGTCACCACATATGAAAAGTCAATTACAAGAAAGTCTCTATTTACTTTTTGGACTCATTTTCTGGCCTTTAAATGGTCAAGTATCACATAATCAGGTTAATATGGATCCATATTCCTTCAATACCACAAGAAGTGCATGAGGAAAAATAGGTACATTCAAAGTTTGTTCTCACTGAAATGGGAGGCATCTGGGGGTTTCCAGGATTGTAAATCCTCATGCAGCCCCATATGTTACTCTCAGTTAAATCCTTTTAATGTGTTTGTGTATTAGTGCATTTATGTCTGCATGTGTGTGCGTGTGTGTGTGTCTGCATTTGTGGGTGAGTGTGTTTTTGTGTCACTTGAGCAGACAAACAGATTAATGTCATTATTGTGTGTCAGCGACATCCTGCTGTTACAGCTGGTGCCTGTTACATCATCAATGAGAAAATAGCCCAGCAGAAAAACAATACATTGGAGAACAATTACAGATTAGACTGATGTACTGCATTAAGTTTGGCAGTTTCCCTTTCACTCAGAGCCATTTCTGTACTATGAAAAATATTGCGATCACAATGATGAGTTTGCTTGTTTTTATCCGAAATTTGGACATAACGGGTGTTCTCAAGTGTTCGAAGTGCAACAAAGAGAAAACTTCTCTGTGATGACAGGGGGAGTAATTGATTACACGCGGCACTGAGCAGGCAGACCCAAGGAGCGCTGCACAATGCCAAGGTGACACAAGAGCCGGGAGGGAACGAGGAGAGCAACACAACGCCACAGGCCAGTCTCTTAAGATAAAGACTTTTTCGTGTCTTTGTCATATAGACAGAGGCAGATTGAAGGGAAACATGGTGAAAAATCTCAAGATGTCAACAAAAAATATTTTATACACAAATAACCACATTTGTCATGCTGATCCAGTGTGCATGAAATCAAGTATTTCTATTAAGGAAGAGCTTTCCTTCACGGGGATGAAATAAAGCTGGAGAGCCAAATTCTATATAAAAATCCTAATAAAAACGATTGATAATGAACGCCTGAGTTCATCTATTTGTTTGTTTCTATTTTCATGCTTTTCCTCATCCATTGCTTTTGATACAGATGGGATTATGAACATGTCTAGAAAGGGAGGACCCGGCTCTGCTGCTTTTCTGGAGGGGGTCTCTAAATGAAATATGGTATGAGTCATAGAACAAAGAGGGAAACCCTGGGTGTGTCCAGTTAGGATCACATCAGGAGGAGGTCAGAGTGTATGTGCATGTGTGTCTGCATGTGAGAGAGATTCTAGTTTAAGCCAGTAGATGGCATTAGACCACAGAAAAAACACTTAAATGATAATTTATAAAAGTCTACACCCACCTCTACCCCCACTCTCTGTTACCCTCTCTTTCTCTCACTCTCTCTCACACACACACACATCCCTCGAGTGTGGTCCTCAGGAAAAAAAAAACTATTACAGTTTGCCCAGTGGAGGAGGCAATGACAAGGCCTATTTAGTTGCCCCAAATAAGTCCTGAATCCATGATATGGTCAGATAGCCATAAGTGAAAAGGCTAAATAATGATGTCTAGTGTTCAATTCACAATAAAAAATAATGGCATGGTATCAAAGCTTCTGGTGGAGACTGAAAAGTGGAACTCATTATGTTCCAAATCGAATGCATCTCTTTTCTGATCCTTAAACTAGATTAACTCACTTCTGTTTTCCAAGAAAGAGAACTACACAATCAAAACATGGTTACCACAGACACTGAACAGCTTCAGAGACAGAGTGTGTGTGTCGTGTGTGTGCGTGCACATGAGAGTGTTTGTCCTGCCCAAACAAATGTTTTCATAATTCAGACGGTTAGTGCACTGAACCAGTTTGTCTTGCAGCGTAACCATAGAAACCATGAGTTTACGAATGGGAGGTCGTTGAGGATAGAAGCTCGTCCATCCGGAAATGAAATCGTCTGCACCCAGCAGGGCAGAAAACAAACCACACGCTCTTCCAATCATCGACACGCGTCGATGTGCACCTTGAGTCCATTATCACCAGCAGATAGAGAATCTATATCAATACGACCTTTATAAACACAGATGACAGGCAAACACGTTTGTATGTCTACGTCTGTAGATGTGTGTGTGAATCAGGAACCTTCACACTATACTCAACAGTCAGAGAAACTTCTATCAGAGGACCTATATGCTCGTATGTGTTGCATGAACGAGATCATCAGATGTTGTCTGTCATTCTGGTTGTCAATCACTCCTGGCACAACTGGTGACATTGAATAAACAAAAGCTGGTGAGAAATGTGTATTAAATCTGATATTTGCTCTTGTGTTAAGTTAACACCTATGAGTTTAGACCTGAATGTCACAAATCTAAAATGACTTGTGCCATAAATGGACCATAAAATTACAAACGATAATTCACATCCACCGTTGATGCAGATTTAATAAATATGTTCCAATTACAATGAACATGCTGTAGTGCACGTAGTAAATATTAATGCAAAAGAATTCCTGAACTTTAGAAAAATGTTGGGTTGAAAAACCCCAGACCACACTTCATTACTCTTCTACATTAAGTATACACACACTCAGGAAAATAACAGCCTTGTGATCTCCCCTCCCTCTGTTTCCCAGTGAGAGTGACGAGTGCGTGAGCTTTGGGGGGGATAGAGGGAGGGGTGCGTTTCCAGATGTAAGTGGAACTCATCAGACTCGGGGGCTGGGGGGTGGGGGTGGGTGGCACAGGAAAAGGATAACTGACACACGAGGTGCTGACTCAAGGAGGGTGTGTGTGTGTCATGCAGGGGTCTCTTTTCAGTCACAGTAAACCTTCCTTTGTCGGTGATTCATGTCTGCAAAGTATAAGTCAAGTGAGTCACAGTGAAAACTGCGAGGACCCGAAAACTACTTATACTTTTACCACCAAACTTGTAGCCTCCTTTCTCTTTCCATTTCCTTTTCCAACAACAAAGAGAAAACTTAAACAAAGAACATATGTTGATGTGTGATGCATAATGGATGTGGGGAAGTCCTATATATACAATATATATACATATATATACAACAATATATATATATATATATTGTTGGGATGAAACATAATGGTCTCGTGTGGCTTTTTTTTATGACCAGGGTAGTGTCTGTATGTGTAATGGATGAGAATGTGCAATAAATAATGAGGCAGAGGAGGGCAATCCTGCATGTTGACAGGGTTGGAGAGATGGAAAAGCTTCGCTGCCCTCTAGTGGTTACAGCTGCTGCAGGCAAACCGTCAACATCAGATGATGGGTCAGTTATACTTTGAAATGCTTCATGGAGTCTCTTCCCCCTCATTGCATAAGTTTTATGTTTATTTAGATATAACCACTTGTGCTGTGTCTGGGCAAAGCAATTTGAAGATGACAAATTTGAACATAGATATTGTGGATGCATTGTGGATCATTGTATGATATATGATCATTGTATGTCATGGAAAAGCAATCATTCTGGGGACATGAAATGTGGGGGAGAAAACGACACGGGTAATTTGAAGAAAAACGTCAGGTGTCACTCTTAAGTGTATCCATGGAGACAAGTTTTTTCTACTGCGATAGCCTTGTAACTGTAAAACAGAACTGAAGAAGCCTCTCGGATGAGAGGTTAAAACGTCTTCAAGGGAAGAAAGTCAAGTCCAAGTGCCACGAGAAGATTTTGACCATGACCTGGAGGACTGAGAACCTCCAAAAGTAGAAAACATTTAATCCTGAAACAACCAAGTGCACAGTTTGGATCCCAGTGAATGAAGATCTCAAAGTTTGGCATTGTTCAACTTATGAATAAGGAGTATTCATGAAAAACCGTAATGACCTCCGGTGTTACAACTGCTTTGATCAAATTGGGAGATGGTCTTCAGATCACCATGGCGTGCCATCAAACAGAAATCCATGGCTGGAATCTGGGGACGCTGAGGGAATAAACTGATCGGCTGATAAAGAAACCGGAGGCCACGGAATTAGCATTGACAAAATCTTGGGGAAAGCATAAAAGCTTGAGATACTGTCCTCACAATGCTCACAGTGATAATATATGATTTAATAATTACTTGCCTTTTGCTTTGCCTTAGAACACAAGAAATAAGAAATAATAATTTTGTAGAACCATGAACTAAAGATACACAGTAATGGTACAAAGTCCAGAACTGTGTTGCAATCAATTTTGTGGCGACTGGTGGAACATTTTTGCGGCTGCCATGGAGATGTCAAGCTGTGGCTCGCAGAGATTTCTTTTTTTTGTTTGCTTGCGCAGGCTTTGTAGCTTTATTCATCCTGCCTGCCATAATCATAGTCTACAATGAGATAATATGTTTTTCTTTGTTGTGCTTAGGTTTGCTCGCTGAAACATGATGCAAAATTTAATGTTGTTGTTCCACCTCCTTAGACCAAAGGTCTGCAGTAGTTTTAAGACAAATCAAGGGCAAAGATCTCATATAACGGGTACATCATCCAAACTAGACACACCAAACACTTTATTGACAATTCCAGCATTGCTGAGACACATTAGCTGGCCATCGGACTGTAAGTTTGATCATCAGTGACACCAAAGTAAACAAAATTCCGCACTGCTGCGTTATTTGGAGACTTACAAATGCCGCTTTGGCAAAAGTACTGTAAACTGCTAACGGTGTGACGTGAGAGCAGATTTTAAAGATGTTCATAATCTGGGTTATGACCACTACTCAAAAAAGGAAACATACAGATGAGCATTTCAGGTTATCTAAGTTGAAATCGGTCACTTTTGCCCTTCTTTTTGATTTCAACATTGAATTCATGGGTTCTAGCCTTGACACTTCTGACTGATCTATGTTGGCTTGGAAAAACCTATCACCAGTTTTAAAAGACCTTAACATTCTTGCCCAGCCAGGGAGCTCTGATGGGCAACACTACATGGAAACCCGCTGGATGTGCTCACAGGCATCCAGCTCTGTCTGGATGATCTCTACAAGGGGGTACCATAAACGGAGCGATATTCCTGGACGCTACAACTGCTGCCGTCAAGACGGAGACTGTAGGCTGGATGTGATACAGCAGAGAGAAAGGGGGCTGGTAAACCAGTGTCTGCATGGTAACCGCAGCTGACGGGGTGGTGTGTGGCAGGATTCAGTACACAATCAACACTGAGATCATTGACAAAAAATGAATGTTTCCCAGTTTCCATCGGCAGCTGATACCCATCACATGATGTATCATAATAAAGAAATCAAATCTTACCCATTACCAAGATCGTCAATATCAACACCGTCTTCATCATCCTCATTTGGGCTCTTCCCGCCAACGTCACTGTCACTGAGGTAGTCTCCTTTGAGAAGGGACGGATCAGACTCATCCAGAGCTTCAATGAGATGGATGCGGGACGTGTGGCTGATCCGGAGCGGAATGTCTGACTGGGTTGTACCTGTTGAGGGGGCGTCACCTGCCTGCAGACGCGGACTGGCTTGACCTTGGCGCCATGACAATGGAGAGGAGCGGTTTGATAGACTGGAAATGGAAAAGGCAGCAGCTTCATCACTGTCGTAGCACATGGTTCCCTCCACACAGCTACAGATAAAGAGAGGTGACATGCTTTTATTTCCTGAGCTAATGTAAATTAGAAAGATATGCAGTTGGTCCACCAAAGGCCCAAGATAGTTGTATCCAGCTCTAAAAGGTTCCATTTCCTGTAGGTTCCCTACACCAGTATTACTCCAGCATTTATTTCTATCAGTTTGATCTCTTTAGTTTTTACGAAATGCGAGTCAGACTTGGGCAGTGGGATATTTTGGGAGTTGAGTGTGGAGGTAAAACATGTACCTCTGCAAGAATACCTTTATGGATGGGAGAAATAAGAACTAGCTGATGCGTCGTAAGAGCAGTAAGAGCACTACATTTTTTTCTTCTTTTTGAGATGAGGTATTTGAAATCACATACAAAACAGGGAGGAAGGAAACATCAGGACGATGAGTGAGAGGTTGTTGCTTGTGTCGTCCGAGGAAGACTCTCAGACTTCCTGCTTCATATTTGTCCTCATATATGCTTCATATATGCGCATCAGATTTTGTATTCAGCGATACATGTGCTTCATACCATACAATTTTTCAGTCTAAACACTTTAGAGGAAATATGACAACTGTTTGTGCAGGAAATTTCCGGAGACTGGCAGCTGGCCTAACCGCAAAATTTGCCTTATGAAACACAGAGAGCCAATTCAAGGTTATTTTGGTACAATAAAGTATAAATGACAGCGGAAATGTATTCCAACAGGGACCCATCTGCTGATTTGCTCTTCAAATAGGAAGCTCCCACTGAGGAACACAGGGAGGATATATGACAGGAGACCCGTGGACGGGCGGGTGGACGGGCAGATGTAGGGGAAATTCTCAAGGACAAAGCGAAAGACATGAGGAAGGTAGTTGGAGGTGGAGCAAGAGGGAAGACACACAAACATACTCACATTCACATTATGTGCTGCATATGTGCATATGAGTGCGTATTGACAAGGTTCCCTTTGAAGACAGCATTGACTTAATCCTGCTTCACATCTGCTTTAACCAGCAGTGAGGGAGAAAAGCTGAATGTGTGCAGCCACAAGCCCAACAGGAATACTGATATTGATCACAACGTTCACAAACAGTTAACCATCTTGCCCTACCGCGCTGTTAGCGATGTCAATAAGTCTTGGCCCATCTCGTCCGCTTTTCTCCTGCCGCGAATTATTTTTAGATGACTTGGTATGTTAATCTAGGCAGTTAGTTTTTATTATGTCTAACCTGTGGCTCAGCTGCACCCCCCTCAGGCTTGTCATGGTTTCTTCCAGGTTCTGCCGAAGGTCCAGGACATTCTGCACCGTCCTCTTCCTCTGAGATTCTGGGTCTGCGATTGCAAACAAACAATAAAACACAAAGAAATATTTGAAAAGATGTGATTGCATGTTATATAATCAACAACAGGAAATATAACAATGACTACTTTGTCAGCCAATAAATAAAGATATACTTCCATTATCTGATCGATGAAAAAAATAACATTTGTGCTATATATTATATTGAGGCAGTCCAGTTGCAAATGGTAAAACTTTGGGATTATATAAGAAGTGTCACATGAATGTTCAACTAGAAAAAAATCTCATGCCCAGATACTATCTTGTCCTTACTCTCCCATCACTCCATCACGATGCTGCGCCTCTTTATTGCAGTGCGTCACCGCTGAATAAACCGAAAGCCTTTCTCACTTAAAACCCATCAGGGAACACGATGGCATTTGTTTCACCCCTAATATGCTGTAATCTGCTCAGATTGGTCCAAATAAATTGATGCTTAGCTACCTAGCATGAATCTATGTATCTCTCTCCCTCTGTCTTCCCTTTGTGTGTTTGTTTATTGGGATTTACCCTCAGGGGTTTGAGAGATTGGATGCAATCATAGACAATAAAATTGTCTAAACTGCCTCAACATGAAAACAGCTCAAGGGTTCAAAAGATACGGACACCAAGCATTCAAGCTCAGGAATGTTCTCCTATAAAACTCCAGTGACAACGTGTTCAGCTGATAATGGATATAAAGATCTTACAAACGATGTATATTTCATCTGTGTTTTCAATTTCCAAGACTTTTCCAACACTTTGCAACCTTCTTAAATGAGTAAGGGGTCAACCAACTATTAGTGACAGTTTATAGCCACCTTGGC
Source organism: Fistularia tabacaria (assembly GCA_901007705.1). Taxonomy (NCBI): domain Eukaryota; kingdom Metazoa; phylum Chordata; class Actinopteri; order Syngnathiformes; family Fistulariidae; genus Fistularia; species Fistularia tabacaria. Next base: position 76,316 of record CAAKHD010013147.1, on the reverse strand, counting down.
ATTCATCAAGTTCCCACATGATATAATTAATAAAGGCTTTCCAATGAAAAATATGATCTTTAGAATATATATTTGTAGGCATTGTCACTGAATACCTTAAAAGCAGTCGCTCTGCATTTGTTCTTATTTTAATAATTGTCAGATGGATAATTTTGACAATAATTCACAATGAGTTGATATTGGGAGTTGAAGCAGCGGCAGCAGTAACTGGTAAGGAGTATCTATGATGTAAATGTAACCGAAAACTTTATAACCGCGAATGTTACCGCACTCTATACCGGTTCAAAATACATTTTCCACAAAAACCCTGGACAAATTAAATATTCCCTTTATCCATAACCAAAATCAATTACAGTATATGATCCGAAACATGGACACCACCACCAACGCTACTGTCTATGGAGGGAGTCCAGCTGGCTAGTGGGACTGAGAGGGGGAAACCATTCTACTGAACAAAGAGACAAACCATGTGTCAACCTCAACAACAGCTGCAAACACCAAACCCTGCACACACACACACACCATGCACAGAAGGTGTAATCGCTTGCATAATACACACTCGAGCATACCGAGGAACACTTATGTTACACCAAACCCAATTTACGGGGTTGGATTGATTTCTCCAAAGAGAATGGCCACATGGACAATTGATTAGGCAGCTCTGGGGACAGGCAGCTTATTGGAGAGATGATGGACTCATTGTGATCCAATTCTTTGCTGGTCTGTCAGATACACACATTTACACACAGTTCTCATATAATACCACAAAAATAGATCAACAAAAAAAGGAAACACCACAGCTTAATTAAGGTTTTCAAATGAAAGGAGGTGAAAAGGTGAAGTTCAGTTTTACATCTCTGCTAGTACAGGTTTAGTCAGGATGATGATCCCCTCAACGAACCCCTATTCGAACACAAAGCCTGACACAGGCACACACACACACACGCAACATTCACAAGCAGCCTTAATTAGACAGTTTTAATTATCCTAAATACGAGCTTTGTTTAACAGCGCCGTCAAATTGATTGGATACGGCCTGCATGCGCTCTCGTGTGTGTGTGCGCGCGTGTGCGTGCGTGCGTGTGTGTGTGAGTGCATGTCTGCAAAAGACTTCCTGTCCCGCCTCTCCCCTGACCCTGGTGGTCCCAGCTGGCATGGGGTGGGGGTATGACGGTGGTGGGGAATTAGGGATGCAAATATCCCAGTCAGGCCTGGCAGCTCCCCAGGGGTGCACATGAATTACACTGATCTTGTTTAAGCAGAGTGTGTGTGTGCACGTGAGCATGTATGTGCGTGTGTGTGTTTGTGTGTCTGAGAGTTGTGAATAACAAGCCCCTCCTCTTTTTGATGCACTCATGAATACTCACTCCAAAGAGGCCGTGAAACCAGCTAATGGCCCACTCAGACTCTTGCTCTGAGAGTCAGCAAGTTATAGAAGGAGCAATAAGTGCGACCATGTGCTTGAAGCACAGGTCAACCTTTGCAATCAACTACAAGACTCAGACAAAACAGTAGAAACTGGCACACAAATGAATGTTTAAGGCCCCAAAGAAACAGAGGATTTTGAGTGTAACAGACAAAAGGAAGTACCTCAATTCATTTCATTCAATCACCCCATTCTCCTTATTGTGTTCGTGGGTGTGTTTAGTCACATTGTATTAAAGAGCTTTTGTGGCCCTTGTGTTACCAAGAAAAGTCATGGAAAGCAACTTGGTTACTGCCCCCCTCCCCCAACTGTAAGAACTTCACATCTCAGAACTGTTTTGTTTTACGGAATTCTGATTTCGCTGTCTTACAAACACAAATTCTCCCAAATGGCACCCCTTGCCACTTGGTGCAAATCACTGATGCTATATGATCAGAATTCATCATCCAAGACAGAAATGCTGTCGGTGCAAAGCTGTTCCCCCGCACTATGACCCGGTATGTCTAATTTATGCTAACTATGGCTTTGGAAAATGTCAACAAGAGAAACAGAATGGAAAAGGAAAAACAAACCACATCATGCTTTTTGACTGTAGTTGTTACCAGGATAATGGCTATGTTTATTGGCATTTGCCACCGCAAAAACCAACCTTGTTTTTTCCGAATGCAGAGGATATTGTTAGATTAGGATTCTTCTTACTCCTATCTGAAACTGACGAAGTGGGTGAGAAAGATAAAGAGAGAGATGGCTGTCTGCTTGGTTTGCTCCCTGGGGTTACTTGACCCCCCCCCATTAAAATGGAGGAAATGCTCCAAAGATACACTAATGGCTCTTTGCTGGCAGGGATGATCTTCAGTTGGATGTTGGTGGATGTATTTGTGCTGAAGTGCTGCATCATTTCTCAGCTGTGTGCTTCAGGTATACTGTTGATACATCGCCGTGTTCATCGCACTGTGAGCTTGTGTGTCCCTTTGTGTGTGTCCCGACCATTCGTTTTGTGGAATATGACGAAAAATTGAGCGATGGTTCCCTCATTTCTATTCTCTTCTTGTTCCTTCCCTCCGGGGCTCATTTGTCTCTGTCCAGCCCACATGTGTGCACATATATTAGTGCCATCACAACCTTTTTTCTGCTGTAGTACTTTCATCACGTGATGGATATATGTGGTTAAGTATGACTGCTATGATGACATAAAGCATCTCTACACCTTTTGGAAGCCTCTACAAAAGTCACAGGATTATAAATGGCCGTTTATTCGGTACAAAGAGAAAACAGTCACTAAGACATTCCTTGAATGCTTGTGACACAAACAGATGCTCCTAAAGGTCCTCTGTGGTTATTGGAATTACTTTACCTTACATTATTGTTGAGTGTTTTTTAGCGTGGGTTTGTTCCCTGGAGTGAGTATATACTGTGTGTGAGTGTGAGTGTGTGTGTGTGTGTGTGTATATATATATATACATATATATATATATATATGTATATATATATACACACATACACACACACGTATATATATGTGTATGAATAAACACATAATTGAATTCCTTGTCATCGGTGATTTCCGTTGTCTCGTCCATAGCACAGTTTGCAAAACAGGAAGCATTACAACATGCAGCCGTTCCTGCACATCTGGACAGACGGTATAAACATGCAAGAATGCACTAAAGTAAGTGTGTTTGCACTAGCACACAGATAAACACATGCAACCATGTGTTGGAGACTCAGTGCTTTGTTGCGGTTTTGCAAGCAGATTATTGAACTCTTAAAGATCTTGCTTGATTAATGCTTCACAAAGATGCAGAATACTTTATCTGTGTGCAACATTTCATAAATTGCTCTTGGTTCTTGTGCTTAAGGTGATGCAGAAATAATTTCTGTGACATTTCAACTGATGTCTGTACACATGAGTAGAGGACATTGAATAGACTGTCAGGGGCAGCATTACTTAAAGTTCAATACAAATATTGGGCTTGATGGGATGATGCTAACATGCTGAAGTGAAAATATATGGTGGGCTACATTTTTGGGGGTTTGGTGGAAAGATATGTCACATATAAAACAAATGGGCAAGTAATGTGGTTGAACCAAAATATTGGACGAAATGAAAGACGCTGGCTGTGTTCCAATGTAGGGGCTGCAGGCTCTGGAAGAAGTTTTATCGACTGACATGGCTCAAGCCTCAAGCCTGGATAACAACCCTGCATGCCAACTGTCCTTTGGTATTAAAACATTTACAAATGGACAACAGTAAAATGTGAAGATTCAGGGTTGCCAGTATTTAACATAGTGCTTAAACCTTTAAACTTCGCTTATCGGCTCAGGCCCAGTTCCGAATATTGACTCAAACGCAACCATACACATAAACAAACTTGCAATATCTCCTTAACCTCAGCCCGATCGGATTAGAAGTCGTCACGGCCTGTGCTCAGAGGGGAAGATAAGAGGGCTTTGAGTGTCTTTAGAGAAGTTTACTTTTTGCAGAAAAGAGGGTGAAAACCTCACTGAGGTTACACCAAAAGTACATGTCAACTCTAGTCTTCTTTTAAAGAGTGATTTGTGGTTGGATTCATCTTTGCCACAGACACAGATTCGGATTTAAGGCGTGTGACACACTTTGAAGGATGAAGAGCAGCACTCAAACAACTCTTACATATACAGCATAAAAACCCAGAGAATATGGTGTTGTCGCTGAAAAATATTACAACAATACTATCATTCACATTGATAATTATATGTGCACAGGCCTGCAGCATTTTGAACTGTCATTTATTGTACTCTCATCTGTATTTATTGCCCAAAAACTGTCACCTTGAATTAAATTCTAAATCAGTACAAACAAAGACCCACACGCATTCATCTACGCATCCAGCCACATACGCACACACACACACACACAACAAAATAAATCTAGTAATATGTCAAGACTGACCATGTAATCGTTGGCAGTTTGTGGGTGTATTTCTGTTTAAGATAGTTGTTTCCTTTGGAACTGTATTTTATAATGTACGTCGATCCAACCTCAGCTCCCGTCAATCTGTATGCAGTGAACAACTCAAATATAACAACTGGTAAAATGGTTGAAATTATACCCAAAAGTAAATATTGAAATTCTTTACTGTGACTGATATTAGTTAAACTGAGGAATTTCACCAGTTGCACAGATTTCAAATGTAAATCCTTTTGGAAACATGGTGATTGTTATTTTACTGAAATAGATCTTACTTCACAATGACTTAAAAAATGGCTTAACACTCTTGTGGTCATAGAGTTAACTCGGCTGCACGGTAATTTATTGCTATATTGTGACATTTCTGTGTAGCCATTATACTTAAAATGTTCTGTGACTTTGGCTGAAAAAATAACCGCAGCCATGTCATATTTATAGGTCCAAATAACTACCATGTTTAAATGAAACTAACAGCATTGATAGCTCGAGATAAATTGTAATGCCATCAAGTAAATGAAATACTGGATGGAGGAGCCAATATGTAACACAAATAAATTAACTGAAAATTAACAGGTATAGTGAAGAGCATTATATTTCCACTACAATTGAAATGGTGTTGCATGGCTGCAGTTAGAGGCGGTAAATCCACGGAAATCCGACAGTATCAAGGAGTAATATTTACCAGCCAAGCTCCCTTAACTTGACTTTTTCTTTGGATGGTTTCTAGGTAATTCCTACTTCTCTTTCTGGCAATTTTCTGCCTGCGTTTCACACAACGTCTGATTTCATCTATTTCTGCAGTTTTAGATAATCACAGTTTTCCTTTTATCTATTTATTTATTCATAAGTATATTTTCCAACCCTACAAAAACAACTGTCTGACACCACCGTGCAGAAGTGGTGGCCCATTTTTCCTACTTGTAACGAAACCCATTGTTAATTAAAATGTTTTCAAGAAAAACATCAGAAGAGATTGAGGAGAAAAAGCTGCTTCAAGGATACATCCTAGTTCACTGCTTGTCGATGGTTTGGCTTCAACCCACACTTCTGACACAGCACTGGCATTGTCAGAGCTGTAAGCCAACCACAATACTGTCATAAGACTCAGACATACTGTATGTGTGACACTACTTTCCCTGCAGCAGTTTGAGCCTCCAGAATCCTCGCCTGTAACAATGGGCACTTTCATCTGGCCGCTTTCATAAGAAGAAAAACCCGAATAGAGCAGCGACATATGAATACTACGTCTTCATCGTTCAAAAGCCCACTGTTTTTATCTCCCTCTATTTCATACAAACACCGTGGAATTATTATCTCATATTATCGGTATTGTTACAGCCAAATCTTGTTTGATCAGTTAAGTGTCATGGCCTGGTATGATCACTGGCAAGAGACACCAACAGCAAAGTAGGGGAATTGATAAACATTATTAATGTTGTTTAAGGTGATGAGGGTAATTATTTGAATCTAAACATTTGTGCGAACTGGACATATAATTGTGATAAATCATCTTGATATTTAACCCAATCACTTATGTGTACAATAATCAAAAAGTCACTGAACCCATGAACCCAAACTTCAAATCTAACACAATGAAACTGCAGCCCTGCTGTAGAAAAGAATTTCATACACACACAAACCACTTATAGTATATTAAGAAGAAGAAGAAGAAGACATAAACCACTTATAGTATATTGTCCCATAAATCATAGATCAGGAGAGATGCTTGTTGTTACAACATATGAGTCTGTGTATGTGAGCGTGTATGCGCATGTTTGCTGTGTAAGAGCTGATGAAACAAAAACACAGAGAGTAGTAATATAATTTCTGAAGAGGATGGCAGGAAGCAGACAGCACTAATGCAATGGCTCCTGCATTAAATCCTAAGAGATCTACCGAAACCCATTGGAAACACACACATGATGCTAAAAAAAAAAGATGAAATCACATATCACTTTATCACATATACGTCCATGACGAGGAAAGTGATTCTTGTCTTACTTCAAGTGACAAAGTCCATGTCATAGTAAAAACCTGTCATCTCTTCCCTTGAAACACTTTTACCATAAATATCCTTTTTCTGCCATTTGAATGGTGACAGAGCACTGTTACACGTCAACTCACATCAGAGCTGAGAGAGGAGATGCAGGAGAGGAGGAGGGATGAGAGAGAGAATCGGAGGAATGCTTCATCTCTCATTGTCTTTGTTTGTTTGTGGCTCATCACCGCCACCCATGACAAAAGGACAATTGCCCTGAATTCTTCATTCAACAAAACAACTGATGGAAATAACCACACTGCAAATTGCACCACATTTAGGACTCAGTCATCATATGGGGAACGGAGTCTACACATGCAAAGTACTCTGTCATGGCCGGAACTGTGAAAAGAAGGCATAGAAAGGAGAGGATAAGAGGACTGGTATGTATGAGAGAATACAGTCACAATTTACACGTTTTCTTTTTCCTTTAATTTTTAAAAAATTTCATCAATTCCTCCGAAGGCTTTACTTTGTCACAGTCAGCTTAAGACGATGTAGTGAGTAGCCCTCACACACACACACACACACACACACACACAGACACACACACACACACACACACACACACACAAACACAAACATGCCCAAATAACAAGCGCATTGGTAGTCAAGGCTACCTTTATGAGCTTTCATGAGTCCCTCTGTTGTGTTTAGTTTCTCATTGGAGCCTCCTCAGTTGGTGTTTGCGCTCTGCTTGCAGTCACAAAGTGACACACTTCCCCATTCACCGCAATCAGCTCAGCCAGCGCTGAAATGACACATCTTCAATCTTTTAACCTAATTCTACAGTATATTCTCCTCTATCTGATCCTTTGTAAAGTAAAATTCCCCAAATACCCAAATCTCCATCCAAACAGATGTCTAATCTGTAATTCATTTTAGAATTGATGGCCTTTTTTCTGGGGTCATAGATCTGTGATTAGTGGAATGAGAGCTGAATCTTTTCATTATCTTTATGCTCGAACTAATCCCAATGCTTGCTGGTCTCTTAGACGGGATCCTCGCTCAAACACATGCTTGCCTCATGCTGGGAAAGACCCAATGCTTTAGGGAACTTACCCTCTCATGCACACCTCATTATGGGCGCTGGATGGGACCCCGAGGTGTCATTAGTGGAAGACATCTGAGGTTCAGTGCTGCATCAACTGATGCAGTCTATAACAATGCACCGCGTACGTCCATTCTATTGGCTGATTTCTCTCCGCTACATTTCTACTAATAGAATTATCAAGCTTTTTCGACATGTATGTTGAATTTGGGAGGAATACAGCTCAATGTCCCAAGCAACACGCATAAACATGATTCTCTTTATCTAATCATTGGAAACCTGTCTGTTCCCATAAAGAAAATCCTTTCTCAAGTTAAACGTATCAGCTTAATCAAGACCCAATGCCATATATAGGTCAACTGATTCAGAAAAGTAACCATGTGATGTCGAAATAAATTTAATCTCTCCCTCTCTCTTTCTAGGTGTTTGTATGTTGTGTGTGTGTGTGTGTGTGTGTGTGTGTGTGTGTGTGTGTGTGTGTGTGTGTGTGCGCCCTATCTTTACGCATTCTGGCTGGGTGTGTTCCATTAGGATTGGAAATTTACTTACTTCTAACATAATGAAAATATATTAAACCTGAAACTTGGGGGAGGCATGTTAAAAATGGAATAATCCCAGACAATCCTGTGTGAATCAGAAAAATACACTGTACATCTCGCGTACTCCTCAGTGACATCCTGCATTATCTTTGCCTTCTACTACAGACTGGCCACAAAATGACAGTGTGACAGTGTACACTACTGGTTGTCACGCAACATGACATTTACCATACAGTACAAAAGATTTTTTTTTCCCATGTAGCCAATGCAGCTCACAGCAAGCACAGTACTTCCATTACAACGGTCATAGTCTATGACTGTGTTGAAGTTTGCCTATGATGCAGTGGAGGACAATGAGACATTACATTCGTGTTTGTGGGGAGCAAATAGGTAGGAAGCTAAAAGTCGAAGAACAAATCACCGGGTGGGATCCATCGAACATCCATAATCGTTCCTCCTATGACGGAGCACATGGAGCAAAACCAATTAGCTGCATGTCCCAGTGGAGAAGAACAAGAAGGAGATATAGTAACGGACGAAAGGACAGCCTTCAGCTTCAGGGCCGGTTACAATTAACCTATACTACACACACACACACACACACACAAATGCACGCACGCACTCTCTCACACAGGCAAACACATGACAGAACTCAATAAACCAGCACACCCGCAGTGGTTCTTATGACAGACGTCATCCGGGATGTGGCGGGACTCAATGACCCAAAGCAATAGTCATTTACAAATGACGGAAGACCAAAATCGAGGACCTCGGCTAAAACTACTATTTCATACAATATTCATCCCTTTTTTTGTGGATCTTCCTCTGTCTGATTTATCTCCCATGAATGAGTTCCTGTCCATTCTGCCCCCACCCCAATAAATCTCAAATTCTGCACATCCTCATCCCTCTACCTTATGTCTGTTTTTCCATCCTCATTTCTCATTACCCCCACCTGGTTGCTGGGGATAGATACAGCCAGCATAATGAAGAATACTGACAAGTATGTATGTCGATATGAATTGCACATGGACATTTTAATAGCTCACTGTTCTCAGGATAACTATATCCCCATTACCTAAATAACTGCCGCACAATTTATCTTTAAACGCATATGAATGTTCGTTAAGATGTTTTCATATCACAATATACTTGAGTGTGTGTGTGTCTTAGCATGCTAACTACCTGCCGATGTCACTCCCCTCCCAGATTTTCCTTTCTCCTCCCACACGTTGCCCCCGGTAACAGGGGTAGGGGGTAGGGGTTGGAGTGAGTTGGATGGTGACCATCTGTCCGTGGCCCAGAGATCAATGGAACCAGAGGGGTAGAGGGAGGGTGTGAGGGCAGTGAGGGAGTGGTGCAAGGCTAAATACATAGCCCACTGTGACCGGGCCCAACTCGATATGCGGGCATGTTATTTACAGACTGAAAACACACTCCCCCACCAGTCACACTCACACGGCCTTTATTAACGTGTGGATGATTACAAATTCAGATATTACACACACACACACACACACACACACACACACACACACACACACACACACACACACACACACACACACGCGCGCAAATATATGCCCCCCTCCCCGAGATTGTA
>CAAKHD010013147.1:49313-66689 GCA_901007705.1 Fistularia tabacaria | reverse complement strand
TTCCGACACACACACACACACACACACACACACACACACACACACACACACACACACACAAACACACACACGTGCGAAAATATGCCGCCATCCCGACGATGTTGTAACCGCGGAAGTGTGAAAATTTGTGAAAACCCACATAATGGTGAAATGCAAACCGAATGGAGGGAAGCATTTAATGTATGAATATATATCTGGCTCACTGTGACAGTGGGTCAGTGGACACTAGAACAACAGACACTCCAGCGCCTGCTAATGAATCAACACCAAAACAATGTCAGCCCCATGGAAATGCTTACTTCAGCTGCTTTGCAGAGACACACTGTAGTAGAGTACAGCAGCATTAATGTTGACACAATTCAACAGAAATTTTACACATTGAAACAAGGTGCGACCACATGGTGATAAACCCGCTATCGAGCAATGACGATCAGCGTCCTCAGCACAAAGCCCTCTGAAGCGGACTGACATTATGCCCGGCTTGCAAAAGAAAATTGACTCATTTAAAATTCACTTGGGTGCCTGTGCTAGGGGAATGGCTTGGGTGTGGAGAGCAGAACATAGGACAGGGCAGGAAAGGAGAGGACAGGACGAGAGAGCAAAGAAGAGGAGAGGGTAGTAGAGGAAAACCCAGTTCCATATCATTCCATATTATTCCATGTGTAGCAGGCATGCAGTGACTACACTCACCAAGCATTTGGCTGAAGAGCAGTTGCTCCAGATCCCCAAGAACAGTCACCACTAACTCCGGATCCACCTTTAGAAATGCCTTATCATCTTCGCCCTCTATTCCTTTCTTATCTTTCTTTTCTTCTGGAGATGGAGCCACAGACCTCCCCTTCTCCCCTGGTTTCTTCCCGTTGCTCCCAGCGCTACCTGCTTCACTAAAGTTTGATTTAGTCAGACGGTCCACAGGGTCTGTGCTTGCACCCTCAGAGGCCTTGCTGATTGGTTTGACCTCGGCATAAGGTCCCCGTGGTTTACCAGGGGCAGGAATTCGACTCGGCTTGCTCGCATTAGATGTGACGGCTGAAGGGCAGAAAGGTTTTGGCTTTCCCTGGAAAAGAGATTGTTCTGATTTCGACAGTGTTCTGGAGAGCGGTGGTTTCCCACTCCCTGCCTGCCCTGTCTTAGTTTGACCCGCTTTGTTAGTGCCACCGGCAGGCCGGCTCGTGTCATCATTCCACTTTGGAGATTGGTACAGGTGAAGCTTCTTCTCAGCGTCAGTGAGTACCGACAAGTTGCTTAGAGATCTCTGCTTGCGGAGCTTGGATGGATTGGGGACTGGAATTGGGATGGATCCAGAGTTTGGCCGGTAGACCTTAAGCTCTGACCCAGAGGGACGTGGAGTTCCCTGGGGCAGAGCGGAGGACTTGACCGGAGGCTTCTTAGAGGCCATGGCTCTGGCTGAAGAATCCTGGCTGGAGACAGCAAGGGACCTGAGGTCCAGCTCTTTGGGCTTAGCTGTCAAGCTAATGTTAGCCACATTAGCCTCCAGCATCCCTCCTGCAAAGAGCCAAGCAACAGCATCAGTGGCAGGCTCTGTTATACACACAGGCAGAGTGAAATAAATGGAGGAAGAAAAGGGAAAGAGTGCGACGCTGAGACGCCACGCCACGGCTTCCCTGTGTCTACTGAGTCCAGACTCGTATGGCTAGACTCCCTGTTGTGTGAGGCTGTAGCATCACCTCTGTTCAAAACGACGAGTGGTTTCTGGATTGGGAATAGCAGTCGCCCTTACTCACTGGTAGTAATCCATGGAGACGCAGATCTGTGCTCAGCATCAAAATCCACTTCCTCTGTGTGCGCAAGTCCCCGCACCTCACAGATGACAATAGAGCTGCCACATCAAAACACAGCAGCGACCAGCCTCGTTCTCTGTCTCCACCTCTGCTCCTGCCCTGCTCTGTATTCCCTCCTGCCTGCGAGGCGAGCAGCAGCCGACTGACAGCAGAAACAGTCGCAACAGCAGCAACATCCCCCTCCTCTTTCTCTCCTCCCTCTGCTTCTCCTTCACATGCTGGTTTGCTCACTACCCCTGCTGCCTCATTCACCCTCCCTCTCCATCTTCCTCCCCTATCTTTCCTCCTTTCTCGCTGTCTCTCGTGCTCTCTCTCCTCCCACTGGCTGATTCATATCCCCCCCAACACACACACTTTTTCTTTCTCCATTCCTTAAACACGCTCCACAGAAGCTGTGATGTGCCAGTAAATTTACACTTGGTACAACTAATTACCCGCATGCAATATAAATTAATTCTTTTGTGTTTCCGCGTTGCAATAACAGTTCTCTCGTCTTGAAAGAAAGAAAGAATGAAAGACAGAAAGAAAGAGAAAAAGAACCAATACGATTGAAATGATCTTCGATGTAAAATTTTTCAGGCAGAAAACATGAGCACAACTAATCATTCATAATCACATAATGACATTCGCTGCTCCATTCATCCATTCACACTTAAAGCATTGTGTGTGCTCAGCACAGGAGGCCTACTGATGATTAACCTGATCTAAATTATCTGGAAGAAAGCCTGATAACTAGATCAGTTTGGCGTTCATTTATGAGTAACTAATACATCACAGCAAAGTTAATGTTTTCAGTTAACAGCCCACGGACCTCAAATGACCATTACTCCCTCCACCTGCATCACATCAATCCTCAACTCATCTCCATTGTTCCTTTCTCATTTCCTACCCTCTTCAACTTCCTTCCTCCAGACTCACAGCATATCAGACCCCAAGCCCCCTTAACAGTCAATGCAGATTTCAAGGCCATTTAGTTTGCATAGATACATCACAGTTTCATTAATTCTTTACTACAACCATTGCAATACAGCAGTGATTTAAAACGAGTGAACACATGGGTGTGTTAGTTTGCAAATGTGGGATGGTGACTATATTATTGTCTGTTCGCCCTGTGTGTCTGTGCGTGTGTATGTGTGTGTGTCTGTGTGTGTGTGTGTGTGTGTGTGTGTCTGTTCTTGTGCATGTGTGTGTGTGTGTGTGGGCAAGTCTGCCTCTCCGAATGTGTCACATTGATGAGACAAGGCCAAAGAATATAAAGGCCCCATCCAAGGAGTTCACTTTGGCTTGAGCAACTTATCGCCTTGGACATCCCATCTCAGTGAAAACAGAGCACAGGACAAATTTTCAAATAATTCTTTCTTTTTTAACTCTAAATTTATCATTCTAATTCCTATAAAGTCTCATATCTTAGTTGAGATCTTATCAGGGAGATATGAAAACACAGTGATGCATAATCTTTAATGCCATTATTTCACATCTCTCTACTTTCCATTAGATAGATTCTTAGCACCAGAATAGAGAAATCAACAAGGCCATCAGGTTTTAATACCACAAATTGCTGTAGAATTTGCTCCCTGCAAATGCAGGTCCCTATGCACTGGTGGACTGGTAATGCTCTGAATGCATTTCCATTAGCGCATCTTGATTTTCCATATCTGCAAGCAACCCTGCCTCCATCTATGATGGGAATAGGTCTCATACTGTAAAAAAGATCACAGTTTTGAGCTGCTGCCTTTTTTCCAGTTACATTTGCATCAAAGCATTGACTCTTAGATCAGTGGTAAAACAAGCAATTCCCTGTTTGCTCACATTTCCTTTTTATTTAGCCATTATTTCTTTTTAAAAAAGCAGATAATTTGCAGATTGTGCCTGAACATGCCTCTAACCTTGCACCCATCTAGTTTTGAAGGACTGCATATAATATAGGAGCTCAGTAGCAGACAAAAACACAGACATTGGCCCTCATTGTGTAATGGCAAAAGACCCTTCATTTGAACCAGGTAACTCGAATAAAGAGCCAATGTTAAAGTGAGCATGCCATGCTGAGGCCAGAGCTGTTAAGTGACACTTATGGGGGCTCAGGGGCTGGTAGCAGGCTTGTAGGGGGTAGGAGATGTTATTTAAGGCTAATAGGTGCTGTACACCAACTCTTATACCTCCCTGATGAGGGATTAAGGTTAGTCAAATGAGAGTGACCACGCACAAGGCAGGTCTGTTTGGCACACAGATGCATGTGAGCTTAGGACAAGCATCAGCACTCTTGAAAGCACACGCACACACAAACACACATGCACGCGCACATACACACAAGTTAAGTATGTTTTGGCTTTACACAGCTACTTGTTTGTTCCAGAAGTCGTCTCGCTGGCTCCACGGTCTAATCACTTTAATATACGGCTGATGTAAACATATACTCTCTTTCTACTTTGCCTCTCTCCCTCTCTCTCGCTACTCATAGCCACTTACATGCACAGCATGCTGTCTGTGCAGGGTGGTGACTGACCTGAGCAATCTGGCCTGACATCAGAGAAGCTGGCAGCTTTGGGGTGTGATGTGTGCCAGTGCTCAGTATTAGCCTGCACATTCATCACATTCAGCATGGTACAGAAGTGTGTGTCTGTGTGGTGGTCAACATGTTTGTGGACGGACTTCTGGCTGAAGCCTTGGGAAATTTTCTACGATGACAGGCAAACAGTTTCACACATACACACATTCAAAGACACACACACACGCATAAAGACAGTATTAGCTAAAAGTAAGTGAAACAAGTAGAGATATAGGAATAAATGAGAGATTTGGGTGTGAGTCGGAAAGACAAGATGAAAAGACGGGCAATGGTTGGGTGCATGAATATGTTTGCTCTAGCATCTCCAAACAGTTTCATACAGATTCACCACTATTATACAGTCACGTGAAGGAACACACTGAACACTACTGAACACACATTAGCACACACACACACAAACATGCTGTGCAATGTATTATATGCACATATACAAGATCACACAAGGTCTCCAGCTATGAAAAGAAAATTACTGCAGAGAAGGGAGAGAGGCCCCTGCTTTGTATCAGAGCATTTTAATCTTTTTGAGAGAACAGTTCTCACCTCTAATTCAACAGACATTCTCAACTTTACGAAGCTTGAACTGGAAGTGTGAAGTCCGTGAAGACAATGAGCGTGACTGAGACCAGATAAAGTGGATGTCACAGCAGAGGCAAGTGAAAACAAGTGTAAAGAACTCTGCCAGCAAAGAGAAAAATGTTACATGATAATGGTGGGACAAAATAATGAAGAAATATGGAGAGGAGGAAGAGAATGCTGGGAGAAGAAGAAATCTCTGCATGTGTGGAAGAGGAGTAGAGGAAGCCTGTGAGACAGAAGCGGGATATCCTGCCTGGGAGCCCAACTACGTCTTCTATGTTTGCTTGCGATGGGTGTAAGCTCGGGGTTCACAGGACGCAGTAATGAATGGCAGACCGTGACACACAACCTGCGGAAGACTCAGTCACAGACTGGTGTCCAAAACGGACACAACAACATTTCTTAAAGGGTTCTTTAAGTACTGAATTGACATCGTGTTACATGCACACATTTTCCCTCCTCTGAGTCAGTTATCTCTGTATGCCAGTGCTGATGATGCATCACCTGACTCACTGGCATTTGAGCGATTCAGTCCCTTAAAGGCTATCAATGACAATATTGTGAGTGTACCAGTCATACCAAATCCTGAGTGCAGAGGCACAAATGCCAACCAAATATCCATTCCTGCCACAGCAAAATGTGACACACTCATGAGTCAGGGCACAGCTGAGTGCAAAAAAACAAACCAAAGTTGGAGGACCATTTCAAGTACTAAGATTTTATGTTAAAGTGCTGTAAACTTGGTCTTAAAGACCCTCCCTTGCAGTCATCTTTATATTGACAATCTGCACTTCCCAAGGGTAACTCACAAATCAGTGCAGCCTAAGCCAGGATGGAACTCATTGACTGCGCACATTTACAATTGTCTAAGTAGGTGAACAGTGCTACATAAGTAAATCATTCTTCCTCGTGAACAACAGCTTTAACATCAACTTTAACAACCTGTGTTTGTGTGTATGAGTGCGTTCACAACCGTGTGTGTGGTCCAACTAGGATATAAAGAACTTACACATATGATTAACGACATCACTAAAATCCTTGGGATAGGAATCACCCAAGAGGTCAAAAGTTATCTCCTGTCTGTGTAATAATCCTCCCATATTTCAGTTCATCTTTCACCCTCCTTTCTTTGGTTGTTCATCTCCAGTGCAGTGTAATGCATTCATGAAAGTGAGCATTCTACAATGTTCGGAATAGCCCCCAGAGAAAGACGGACTAAAGAGAAGGACGAGACAGGATAAGGTGGAAGCTCTTAATGTCTCGAATGCTAATAGTACAGGAACAAGAGATGCACCTTCTTTTGCATTTCTACTCACAGTTTAGAGTGCCCCATGTCCATCAGCACAACGCCAAAGCAACCTGATGTTCTGTACAATTTGTCTCAAACATATGGAGGATGGCGGATTTTCCTCTTTCAAAACCCAACCAAAAACAACAGCAGCTGTTATGTATTTACAGCTATCCATTTTTGTGCACCTATTCACAGTTATGTGGAGTCATGAGTTTTTCAGGCATCATTCTGTCCACTTGGAATCAAGCTTTCCAATCGCGTCCAAATCATTATAACTTATAAACCGCTATGATTTATCAATGTGTGTCTCAGAGGCAGCTTGCCAATCTGATAAGGTCAAAAATCCTGTTTTTTTGACCCCTGATCGTAGTGGGGGGAAATTCCTCAAAACATCAGGAACAGCGGCAGAATAAACATAAGAGAAAAAAAACTCTATGAAAAATAAAACAATGAGTAAATATAAAAATAATACATCCGTAATGAAGCAAAAATAAAAAGTCAGTGTCTCTTCTACCTTCTATTACTCCCTTATCCAGTCAACATGTCTTTAAATCAAATACATTTTGCTGATCACATTCCATTGGCATTTAAAAGGGTAATAAATAAGTTACCAATTCATACAGCTCTGATACATGTGGATTATAAAGGTTGTAGATTGGAATCAAGTCGACAGGGGAAAAGGATCCTACAACAGAACCACAAAAGTCTTGACTTGTCAAGGTTCAGGTTAAATCTACAGTCAGTTTCCCAATAGCGATTACTTCCTCTCTCCTGGAGATGACTGAGGATATAATCCAGCCCATGCTTATGGCTCATCATCTTCCCAAATCTACTAAACCACTCATCACTGTCCAACTAAGCATATGCCTCTCTGATTAGATTGGCCAAAGAGGATTATACATTGTCTAAGAGTAGAATCAGGCAGGGTTATCAAAATGCTTTTCACTAGCTGCTCAACAGCATTAAAAGGGGGATGAAACTATAAACCAGAAACCACACATATGGTACATATATATATTTATATATATACATTGCATCCAGAGAACGATGAACCGAAAATACAAATATTTAAACTGCATTACCTTTTTCGCTGATAGGATTATCTAAAAATATATAGTATAATCCAATTGTACAATGAGTCTTGAATAATCACCAAACACAGCCATGAAATCAATATGATTGCTGTCATGTGTTTCCAATGGATAGGCCAATTTTCCTGTTTTTTTACTCATGAGACACCGTTTTTAAGAATTAAAACAAGACTTTAGATGTATGATCAGTACACCCAAATGTCAAAATAATATGAAAATTACCTCTAAAATATTCCTTGTGATTGTTTGAATATCAAGTTCAGTTTAACATTAAAGTCAGGTGGTCATCAAATAAAGTGGAATTCCTCATCAGAGATTGACCATTATTTCCAGGTGGCGTGACGGGGAATTTATATACAACTACACCATTTGAGTACCATTTGATATTTGCCTTTAAGACCCCCCCCCCACCTCCCCCCGGCAAATTCTCTCACTCAAATGTTGACACACAACTTATTTGTTGACCTCCTCTTGAGAATGACCTATTGTGGTTGAATTTCAGTCATTGAATGAAATCATTACCACCGTGCCTTCATCTTTCCGTAATGATGTGCAACCACTGCATAGCTCTTGAGAAAATCAAAAACAAAAAAAAAGATATAATTTTTTTTTAATAAAAATATTCAAATCCCAGGATATTCAGCTTTACTTTAATACTAATATTTACCATTGAATACCACAAAATCGCCTTTTCCCATCAGGTCTCAATTGTAAAGGCACTTGCTGATTATATATCATGTTGTTTGGGGGTGAGTGTTAATGTCTGTTCACTTTACTACAAATGTAAGGCTAATATGGGGATTCTGTGGCCTGTCCTCTTTCCCAAAGGGTAGGATTATCAGACTGGGAGCCTGTGTCACCAAGCAACTTGTAACATGTCCAGGACCTCTCGGTGAGATTAAAAGACCAAACAACAGCAACCAGAAACTGCATCATGCAGGTGATTATCAACTCATTTTGTGAACCCCAGCTCTCCCAGTCTAGTTGCATACAGGCCCAACCAGAAGTAGCATTGTTTTTTCCCACAGGACAAGTAGAATTAACAGCAATTCTTAATACATGGAGAATTATAAATCCGTCACGACTTACCAGCCAAAATCAGGATGGAAAGGTAGTATATGTCAAATGTATGTCAAAAGACTTATTAAACTGTCTGATAATAGATAGTTCAGGCAGACCTGACTTTAGTAACTAATGTTTATTCCATTCAATGAAGGGTTGCTTCGATGTATTGCTACGGCTAGTAATGAGTATTGGGTTCGGTAGGCTCCTACCATGACCGTGGTAAATTGGCTTGAAAAAAAAAAAAGATTAAATAAACTAGTTGGCTTAAAACTTGTTCGATTTTCCCTAACTAGTCACTGGAAACTAATGCGATAATTGAAAAACAATGATCTCCTGTCCCCATTACAAAGATAGACATAGTTTTAATCAATTGAAAATGGTCCCATTAGTAGCTTCTATTGTGTCTTCAGCTTCTGCAATTAGCATACTCAATAGCATGACGGTCCATAATATGTTACAGCTAACAATGCTATCACTAATTCAACGTAAGCCATAATAAGCCTATTAAGAAGGTAAAAACTACAGGTTTTTACTTGTGAAATTAAAATGTTCAAACTTCTGAACCCTCGCCAAAAAACATCATCCAATTTGACGCATTATCCCTCTCGTCTTATATCTCATCTCCTCCGATGATTCTCTACTCTACCCTAAATTAAAGCTATTAGGCTGCAAGCCAAACCTCCAAACAAAGTGGCGGCAGAGAAGTCTAAAACACTTGCGAAACTAATGACGGGCTCCGTTCTGAGAGCAAAACTATTGTCACAAACCGACTAGACTTTTTCAAATGGGTAAGATTTAACCCCTGTTTTAAGATTTAGCTATATTTTATTTTTCCAAAATTAAGAGGCTCTTACTATTATGTTTCGTAAAAATGATATCATATAGTTAAATGCATGTTAAGTCTGTGCTGGACCCCATGAAATCTAAGAAATGCATCTCCAGCAAACAAACTAGCACTATATCAAAAGGAATGATTCACTGAGTCGCTGCAATGCACTTCTCGCACACACATCCCCATCCCTTCCCACAGACTGACCAGGACAATGCGAGATCATGGCTGTGGATACAAAGAAAACCACTGCTCATGGCGCTGGGACTGGGTCATTTAAGCTTGAGGCTTTTTAGGTCACTGAACCTGGAAAGTGAAGTACAAGAAAGAAGGATGCATGACTGGAGGATGGTTCTGAACTCCTTGACGGCTCTTGGGAGAATCTGAAATCGATGTGCATATAATACTGCCTGGCAGCAAGTTTATAAGTGCCCCCTTTTCATCCTGTTACTGACCTATATCAACCCTGCTGCCTTCCTTCATCTTAACATCCTGGGTCCATCTCTCGTTTCTATCTCTCATAAAGAAACTACAGTCACCAGAGCCCAGGGCTAGGAGAGAGACATGAAATGATGCCGCCTTAATTCAGACTTGGCTCCTAGGCTTGATGAATGGGAGCGTGACATAGAATTGGACAAAGACTAGTCGTGTCAAAAATTTCCCTCATCAGGGTCCATAATGACACAAGAAGCTCAAGAGTATGGATTCCAGAGCTCAACTCCTTTCTCTTCTTCTGGCCAAGCGCCATCATCAGGAACTCTTAGAACCCTACCACCCAGTCAGATCTCTGCTCTACCAGGATGCAGGGCTACTTGAGTCTCTAAAAGCAAAACAGGAGCCGGAGCATTCAGTTACAGAGCTCCTCTTCTGCTGTAACATCCACCAATCTCTATCTGGGGGGAATCAATCTCTCCTTGTTTAAGAATAGGCTTAAAACCTTTCTATTTAAGAGAGATTATAATTAGGGCTAGGCTGGCCCCAAGTTATGCCACCATAGGCTTTCTCTGCTGAGGGACATCCCATGATGCACATCTCTCATTGCTCCTACTCTTCCTATTCTGTCTGCACTTATGTCCCCTCATCAATGCATGATAGTAACCTTATATCTTTTCCCGAGTCCTTGGGTTCTCTTATTTCCCAGGTTTCCAGGGGGTGCGGCTTGATGTACTCCCTGTCCTTCTTTTTCTTTTTCACCCTTGCTGTATGAGATGGAAGGCCGCCCACATTGAGCCTGGATCTGTCAGAGGTTTCTGCCCGGTAAAAGACAGGGGTTCCTCACCATGATCGCCAAGTGCTTGCTCATGAGGGAGTATTGGGGTTCTATAAACAATTTTAAGGAGTGTGGTCCAGACCTGCTCTACATGGAAAATGTCATGACACAACCATGTGGGGATTTGGCACCATATAAATAAACCTGACCAGACTTTTGTCTTCGAGGGAAGACAAAAACTCCAAAGTACTAATGGATACTGGATGGCATTTCAAATACTGCTCACTTACTGAAAACATCAGACATTTTTTTAACTTTCAACATGGTATTTCCAATAAATCAATACAAGACGAGCCTTAATATGGATTACACGGTCACAGCACCCTGGACCTTTTGGGAAGGACACAGTGTAAGTTGAAGGCTAATCATTTAATTTATATCAACAAAGATTATAACTTGAGGTCATGAATTCAAGCAGATTATATCTGACACTAGCCCATAAGGTTTTTCCGCCCATTTCTCCCGAGGAGGTGCTATTGCCAAATATTGTCTAACACTGCTTTCACCTCTTTGAGCTGCCACCTTATCATGGTGGAGGGGTTTGCGTGTCCCCATGCTATGTGGTCTGGGGCTTTATGCCACTGGGAGGGTCACCCATGGCAAACAGGTCCCAAGTGAGGGACCAGGCAAAGCGCGGCTCAGAATACTCTGATGATGGATCGCAATCTTGGACCTAGTTTTTCCGGACACAGGTCAACCCCCCCCCCCGGAGCCAGGCCCAGGGGTGGGGGCCCAGTAGCGAGCGCCTGGTGCCTTGTCAGAAGAAGCTTCAACTCCTACCTCCGGCAGAGCTACAACCACGTCCCAAGGGAGGTGGGGGACATTGAGTCCGAATGGGGCATGGTCCACGCTTCCATTGTCCACTGGTGGACCCCAGCAGTGAGGGATGCTGTCAAACTGAAGAAGGAGTCCTCTCGGGCCTTTTTGGCCTGTGGGGCTCCGGAGGCAGCTGAAAGGACCCAGCAGGCCAAGTTGCATGCATCTTCAGTGGTCGCCAAGGCAAAAAAGATCTGGTTTGGTGGCCACAGTATCGAGTCTCTACTTTTGCAGAAGATGTGGTTCTGTTGGCTTCATCAGGCCATGATCTCCAGCTCTCACTGGAGCGGTTCACTACCGAACGTGAAGCGGCCAGGATGAGGATAAGCACCTCAAAATCCGAGACCATGATACTCAGACGGAAATGGGTGGAGTGCCCACTCCGGGTCGTGGAAAAGGTCCTGCCGCAAGAGGAGGAGTTCAAGTATCTCGGGGTTTTGTTTACGAGTGAGGGAAGGATGGAGCGGGAGATCAACAGGCGAATCAGTGTGGCATCTGCAGTGATGCAGACTCTGTACCGGTCTGTCGTGGTGAAGAGGGAGCTGAGCCAGAAGGCAAAGCTCTCAATTTAATAGTGGATCTACATTCCGACCCTCACCTATGGTCATGAGCGTTGGGTAGTGACTGAAAGAACAAGATCGCGGATACAAGCAGACGAAAGGAGTTTTCTCTGCAGGGTGGCCGGACTCTCCCTTAAAGATAAGGTGAGAAGTTCGGCCATCCGGGAGGAACTCGGAGTAGAGTCTCTGCTCCTCCGCATAGAGAGGAGCCAGATAAGGTGGCTCGGGGGTCTGGTCAAGATGCCTCCCGGAGACCTAGGTATTCTGGGCATGTCCAGCTGAGAGGAGGCCACGGGGAAGACCTAGGACACACTGGAGAGACTAAGTCTCTAGGCTGGCCTGGGAGCACCTTGGGGTCCCTCCAGAGCTGGACTATGTGGCTGGGGAGAGGGGAGTCTGGGCCTCCTTGCTCCAGCTGCTGCGCCCCTTGACCTGACTTCAGATAAGCGGCAGATGATGGATGGATGGATGGATGGATGGATGGATGGATGGATGGATGGATGGATGGATGGATGGATGGATGAATGGATGGATATCTTATGGTTGCTTGACTGCCCTTTGGATACTTCATTTCGCATTTTATCTAATATAATGTAATGAAACCTAATTCCACTGGTTTCACTGTTCTAAAATTAATCGATTGACCATACCTGACCAACCGTGTCGCATTACATGAGGTTATCGACCTGTCTGAATGATGACATCAGTACCTTCCACAAGCGCATCAGTGGTCTGATGGTGACCAGACAGAGATAAATGAATAATATTTGCTCAGAAAACAACTCACATGGTAACAATTCAATGATGGATAAATTTAGCATTTTGTTGCACCAGCTCAAAAAGAAAATATTCTAACCTGTTATTAGGTCATCACAGGAGACCTCGATGGATCCAGACGAGCAATCACTCAGTTCATCCACGGAGAAGTCACTCTCCTGCAGCCTGGCCACACATCAGAACAACCGTCACATATCTCTTATACGAGACAGTTCAGTTCACGTCAATATTACTTCATGTAGTCAGGTAAACAGTGTGCAGTTAAGAAATACAATAACATGAAAATCTTTCTCCCTGTTGGCCTCTATTTTCCATGAGGGCAAACCTGGTGAAACGCTGAACGAAGATGGCTGACAACACATAACGCTAAAAGAAGACGATCGATAATTTGTTTATATTTTGTATCACGCTCAATCATTTTAATGAAAAGTAAATGCCTTTTTGAGTGATTCATTCTCCACGGATTTGATTTGTTTAAATCACATCAGACACAGTCCAATGTTACATTTTTGTTGATTAGAAAATTAGATTCACTCTTCCTAATTTATCCCACATCATGAGGGATGTTGCATGAGCAGGCAAGATGAGCATTAGATCAAGCCTACCCCGTGAGTCTGACTCACTTGCGGACACTGTTAGTATCAGCTGTACTCCAGAAAACACTATTTATGTGTGTATATGTATACGGTGGGGGGGCCAAGCAGAGAGGCAATCACAAGTTGTTTTTAGACAAAAATGAATTTGATGATGACAAAAACAGATTACATTTATTATTAGTTATTTAATCCATGTTGATCTCTGAAGTTTTGACAACTTAAATTATCCATAGTGTGGGGGCAGCCTGCTTACCTGTAGCTGAAAGGTGCAACAGTCGCCATGTTTACTCGTGGCGAGTGTGTTTTCATAGCTGCAGGCTCCTTTTCAAGGTTTTGATCTTGTAATTTGTTCACAACTGGGAGAATTCCTGGCATAGTGATGATCGGTGGTAGTAAAAAAGAATCAGGAGGGGAAGCCGGACTGAATTCCTCAGGCGTCCTCATCTCCTCATCTGATTGGCTGTTGGAGTCACTGTGAAGTCTGGATGCACATTCATAACTTGGGTGGGGAACATACGGACAATCGTTCAACATGAAGGGATGAGGTGGGTGGATTTCTGAAGACTTATCTAGCCTTCCTGACACAATATCAGACACCACCTGGGAGACAGAGTTGGAGTTGTTCCCTTGCCTGAGCTGAAGTGGGGGACTTAGGCTGCCAGCACCCCATGCTTGGTTGTTATTGACTGGTGCGTTTCTGTTGTGATTACCATCATGTTGAATATGATTTAGTGATGAGGTCAAAGTGCTTTTTCCCAGATTCAGACGAGCGGTGGAGGGAGGCTGGGGTTCCCAACACTTTGCCAGTGGGCTATTGTAGGAAGAGTGAGAGGCCTCGGGAGCAGGTGGACCTCCCCTCTGCCGGAGGAACGGAGATTTGAGTCCGGCATCTTTCCGCGGATCCCTCGACGGATACCCTCGGATAGTGGAGCTCCGTGGGCAGGGTGAAGGAGAGTGTATGGGTGTATGTGTGGGAGTGTGGGTGGGTGTGTGCTTGGGAGTGTGTGTTAAGGGCCTGGGGAGGTCACCACCCTTATGGCAGGTGTCAGCTTTTGAAGAGTTGGGCAACAAACTGCGTGGGAGGGGGATTCCTGAAGGATTGGTAGACCGAAGGGCTGACTTGACTGTGACTCCCCCACTCATGTTGAGCTAAATAAAGAAACACAAGGAAAGACATTCAGGAGAGTGAGTCATGTCGAATACTTCACCTCAATAAAAGAATGAAAGTTGTTTTTTTATTAAGATTCTTAATTAATTCAAAGTTTAAAATAAGCCTCCCTGATGCAAAGTTCCTTAAATATCTGTGGTATGCGAGCATGTGAATCAGGCACATATGACAAACTGAGTCATGGTACACCACGAGGTACTTATTTTCAGCAAAGCATGGACCGTCTGTGCAATCAATTTTGCCTCTTGGGAGTTCTAAACACAAAAACAGCTTCTTTTGCACACATTCACAGACACGCTCACAGCGATATCGAAAAAATAACTCAGAGTGTAAGAGTGATTCTCTGTTCTGTTGTAGTTCAAACGATAGTATGGAATCTCTTTCACCTGATTTGCCTTGATATTATCAATTTTCAATACTCCTCAATGTTCCATTCAGAAATAAAGACTTTTCTATTGAACAGTACAGTACAGCTCTCTCTTTCACTGGAAAGAAAATCAAAATTCACAAGTACTATAGATGCACGGTCTGTCAGTCAGATGCCAGGTTAAAACCCACATGTCCCAAGTAAAGTAGAAGATATATTGAATTAAACTGTGAAAGCTTTAAAGATGGACTGCTGGATAATATGAAAGAGAATTGCCGCAGGGTGTTGCACACAGCAGAACGTGGATGATTCGATTCAACTTATTCAGTCGACTATTTGAGCAGGAAGGGTAAAACCTTAAATAACTTTTTAGCCTCTAAAACAAAATACAAGATTTACTATATTTGCCAACTGGCAGAAAATATATTTATTTGGTAATTTTTTCTGAGGACTGGTGCTGTCATGGGTGTGACTCTGTCCTGATGAAGACCTGCTCAGCAGCGCTGAGCAATGGTGATGAAGCCATATGTAAACAAAGACCCACCCATCTTACTCTCAGCGCCTCACAAAGGGAACCCCCCTAATCTCTGTTCTCTCCACCTCCTCTTACTCTCTGAAATTGGAATTGTAGAGATCCAAAATGGTCTTTCTCAGGCAAAATATTGTTCAATATTACTAAATATACCGTCCTTGGATGGTGTGGCTTGATCTATTGCATCCACCTTGACATTGTTATTTCTTTTATGAATAATAAAGCAAATATTGTATCATGTCACCTATGACCATGTACCTGCATTGCTGTTATTGATAGTAGGAGATCATTTGGACCTGTCACTCCCAAATCTCATACCCCTCTCTGTCTCTGTCATGCTCTTGCTTTCTAGCCCTCTGCCCTTCTGTCTTGCTTTATCTCTTTCCATCCCAAGTTCTCAACCACTCGAGACAGAAGGCCGCCCACATTGTGCTGGGATCTTCCCAAAGTTTTGCCACAATCACCAAGTGCTTGCTTATGGAGGAATGATGGGTTTCTATAAATCATTTTAAAGAGTTCGTTCCAGACCTGCTCTACATATAAAGTGTCATGACACAGTTGTACGGTATTTGGCGCCATATAGATAAAAATCTGAAGAGAAACCAGAGCAAGAGTATCTGCGTTGATGAAATGAAACCAAACTGAAAGTGTGTTAAAAAAAACATCTGAAAATCAATTTCAAGTTTGATTCCTCTGCAAACATGTGTGACAGTACACGCTTGTTACACATGTAAGGCATGTTATCTCTGTCAGGGGCTTAGATACCAGCGGATAAAGAACAAGACACCGCTCTAAATTTAAAGTTACATAAGTGCTTTCACAAAAGGTACATTGTTGTTTATATGCATCCTTACTTTGAGCTTACTACTTCCCTCAGCTGTAGGAATTACTGAAAATGAAGAAACGCCACTAATATGATACATTCAATGGTCGAGATGTTGACGCTACAGTAAAAAAAAAAAAAAAAACGGAGTAAATTTTTTTACTCCGTTTTTTTTTTTCATAGAGTAATTAATACTAAATCAATCAGGAGCCATTTTGAAACACGATCGCTGGATGTCATATTTTAAGAAACAAAAGTCAGAAGACTCTAATTACAGGCTGTCAAAAACTAAATACTTTCTTGTTATTTTATGCTGATATAATAAAGAATCAGACATGTTTTTGTTTTAACTGATTAAACGCTGTCGCCTTAGCTTCAGGTTTGGGTGCGACACGAACAACAGTCACACAGGCAAAAACCAAAGAATTTATGTATCAAAGTTTTTTTTATTGATCTGTTTTTACTGATTGATCAATCAACCCCTTATTTTCAAATTAAAATGAAAGAACACAGAGGATTTTTTTCATTTTTAAAGACAAAAAAATGAGACCTTGAAAAGACAATGTTCTTTTATTTTTGCATTTTGTTTTAAAATACTTATTATTGCAAGTTATGGGGAAATGAAACTTCTTGGTTCCAGTTATATCCACATAAAGGAATATGTTTATGGAGACAAAAAATAAAATCAGTAAATGAAATGTGGGGAAAACATCTTTGCTCTTAGTTGTACGTCAACAAACTGACGAAAACTTCCAAATATGTTTAAATTAAATTCCCAGTATGCTGAAATATTTCTGCTGGGATAACACTGACATCTGCTGGGCAGTGAGGATCATAATATCACTGACTGTTCATCGCTTCTTTCCACAACTGTTTACATTTCTGCAATCTTTGCATGACCATGGCATCTGAGCTCATGGGAGACACAGTCAGGGTCCCGCTTTTTGGAAGGATATTAACATGGAGGAACGAAGAAGTAATAAAGCAGTGGCAAAAGATTTTAGGCCTCTAACTTTATAATCACTAGACATAATTTAACTCTCCTGTCCCATGACAGTCTACACAACTGTGTCTCATCAAAGAAACATGCATGCTGTTTCACTACCAACACACACACACACACACACACACACACACACACACACACACACACACACACACACACACACACACACACACACACACACACACACACACACACACACACACACACACACATAACAAACCCCTACAAAAAAACAAACTCA
>CAAKHD010013147.1:30527-49293 GCA_901007705.1 Fistularia tabacaria | reverse complement strand
CGCATACCCTTTCGCTCCCCACACACACACACACACACACACACACACACACACACACACACACACACACACACACACACACACACACACACACACACACACACACACACACACAAACACAAACACACACATAGAGAACCCCTGCCTTGTGATGAACACCCTCTGACTCATCACAAAATCAATACATGAGGTGGTAACACAGGGCTCTCTGTCTCTGAGCTGAAGGACACCAGCGATCCCTGCCTGTACTTGTCACCCAGTCTAGATGGTCCTTTACATATATATACACATATATATGCATATATACAGTAGATATATTCACACATACACACACACACAGACATACATATATGTATGTATATAAACTAAACAACTCAGATAAATGGGAAAATATCTCAATCACACTAAGCAGTGAAGCGCCGTGTCAAACCTGGTGTCAAATCTGGTGTTCCAACCTTACCTGCTGGGTGGGTGCTTGGTCTGTGGCTTTCTGTTAGGCCAGACGGGCAAGTCCGGGGGGAGGGAGGGAGGTCACACTCCTCCAACGTCCCAGGAACAATGGGCTGTTTTTTCCTGGATCACTGTTGCATCCGCACGGCTTCCTTCTCATTGGACTGCAGAATCTAACCATTCACCAAGACAGGAAGCTTTGACAAACAGTGTCCATGTTTTCAGCCAATCATCTGAAGGCGTACCAAAGTGACTCATTTTCAAAGTTGCTGTCTTCGGTGAAACCAATGTTCTCATCTTTTGGTAGAAACACGTCATGCTACCCAATGGAAATTTGGCCTTCGGTGACCTTCAATGACACACATTCTGTTGTCTTAATTATGGCCCTGGCATGGGAAAAATTCTTGTATCTTTCAATTTTTTAACAGTCTGACAAATTTGATATTAACTTGCAACCATAGTGTATTCTTAATTTCATGCAAAGGTTTCTCAGTGTGTTTCATTCGCTAGGGATTGTCATGGCGCTCTCATGAGCTTTCAATGGCATGACCACATGGCTAAGTAATCAGATCCCGAGTCCCAAGATCCCCAGGTCCCAGGTTCTCGAGAGGTCTTTGGCAAGTATGAATCACTCAGGAGATGGATGTCTAAGACGATTCATCTTGGACTTCGTCAGAAGTAAATACAGATTAATAGGACAGAAACCAATCAGATTGTAATGATAAAACATAAGCCACGTAAAATCAGTTTGACCAAGCGCAAGGAAAATATCAGCATCAAACAAAACTCAGATTTTCACATGGTTCACATATACTATCTATGCTATGCATGCTGCTGTGACTCACAGGACCCCTGGAACGCTGACTCAGGCTGGTTACAGTATACCCCTATTTCTCCCATCCCCTCTTTTTATCCCACTTAAGCTCTGCCTTGCTTTGTGTGCCGCTCACTTAAACTCCATGGCCATCATTCTGCTACTGTTCACAGATCACTCTGACAACCAATAGGAAAGAGAGTCAAGTACTGATAAATAAACAAATTTGAGGACAGTGCAACATCAAGAAATGCAAAAACGACAGATTTTCAAAAAAGATTTTCAAATTGCAACTCATGTTAAGTGAACTCAAGGCTACACTCACCCTCTGTGAGCATCAGGATACAAAGCACCCTTGAGTTTGTCTCCAATCTGTATGCTGCCGGGTGATCTGACTCAATCCCTGCCTCTCCTGTTTACTTTTGCAGGCAGGCCAGTGTGATGTAGCTAAGCGTGTGTTTGTGTGTGAGTGTCTCATTTTACTCCACTATCGCGTCATGTCGCTCTGCTGCTGCCGCAGTACGCCTGCAGCCGCGTTCCCGCCCCCTCTCTCTCTCTCTCTCTCTCTCTCTCTCTCTCTCTCTCTTTCTTTTAACCTCCCCACATCACAACCCCTATCCCTCTCTCTCTCCCTCCCCTGGTAATGGACCTGTTGGCTTTGCTCCCTCCTTCTCGGAGATGAAATATAAGCCCAGCTGAGGTAGAGTCAGGCTGGTCCATTATCTGGATGAGTATGGCTTGTGTGTGTGTGCGCGCGCGCCTGTGTTGACTCACACACATGGTCGCCTGTGGGATAGGAGTATTACGCATTAATTAAGCAGATGCCACAAACGTTATGGGACAAAATTGATGGTGAAGGAATTGAGTAATCAAAAATACCAGAGATAAATATACTAATAATAGATCAACTTATAGCAAATTGATATATGTAATATCCACTTTTTGCCTGTACACACTGGGGGCAAAGACTGTATTTCTAAGGCTGGAGAACTTCATATGCCTGAATGAATAAACATCCCTGGGGTGGAACACGCCATCCATCACTTGTCTAATTTGTCTCACACCTCTAACTAAAATAGAAAATGAGATTGAGATACAGACAGGCAAGACACGGAGGAAGCAGTTGGCAAAATCAGACATTTGCCAGCCAAATCCACCGAAATGCCGAAATCTTTGTGCAGCTGAATGAGGGAAAATCACAATAAAAAAACAGGATGCTGTCTGACCATGTTTCAAACTGAGTAAAATGTGCAGATGTACAAAGGTTCATGTTTATGCATATGATGCGATGAGCCATCCTGAAAATTATGATTTCAAATGTGTTTAACAAGCATTTTTCAACTCTGACGAAGCTGTTTTTCTGGGCTCCTTGTTTATCTGGATTTCAACAGAATTAAACCATAACCTCAAGGGAGCTTGGCAAACCTCTATGGGCAAGGTCACAGCCGGGATCTATGAATTGTTGTTGCTTTCTTTCATACTGCAAGATGGGAAATTTTACTATTAATTCTGACATATTGAAAACCACACCTGTAGAAGACTTAGTGTATATGGTACAGCATTGGCTATTGGCTGATAGGTCAGTACTATGTCTACTATTTTAGCTTTACCATTTTAAATGATTCAATAACATTTACATTTTGAGTTTATTTTGAAAAAAGATAAAACTCTTCATTTAAGGTTCCTCGTGTCCTCTTGCTTCCTCAATAGCCACTTTCTTTGTCTATTCATGCTGTTCTGGCCTGGTAACATAGGGGACATTAATGAATATTTAATGAGAACTGGGATGCATAGGAGGATGAGACCCTGGAAAGTACAGTATGTGTGATTCCAGCTTTCTCTACATTGCTCCTTCGGTCATCCCTTGATTAAACATTACTTCTTAAAGTGTAAAACATGTGGTTTTTTCCTCATGCTGGGTACCTTATCGATCAAAAAGAAGCCCAGTAGCCTTGATCTTACAGTGATGTACAGTCGAAGGGCTCTATGGCTGATCACCTATTGATCATGGCTGGCTTCACGAGGCTAAGGCTGCAAGTCACCACTGAGGAGCCACATAAATTACAGATACTCCATCCTTCTAAACTGAACCCGGCTAATAAATACATTGACTGATTCACCAACTATGATTAACTGTTGACTGCTTTTGAAAAGTGCAGCCTAATAGGCTGTACCTCCCCCACACATACATACTCAATACAGACACTCCTCCCTAGTTTACCCCACAAATATGCACAAATAAAATTCTATTCATACTCTAGACCGCAGCAATGTCAGTGTTCCTCGATCAATCCTCAACGGCAGGTTCCATCTCGGTTTGTTTCTTAGGACCTGTAAATTAATTAATAATTGGGAGCTTGTAAAAGTCCTGTACAAAAACAAAGAAAAGAAAACATCAGTTCCGAAAAAACGTTAACATCTTATGTTGCAATTTATTGCATCTGTTATACCGAAACAGGAAGTGACTTGTGGCGGAGAGATCACAGGAAGAACCTTGCACAAATTCTAGTCAAGTATGTGTGTGTGTGTGTGTGTGTGTGTGTGTGTGTGTGTGTGTGTGTGTGTGTGTGTGTGTGTGTGTGTGTGTGTACGTACGTGCATGCGTGTCTGCGTGCATATGTGTGTGTGTGTGTCTGTGTGTGTGTGTGTGTGTGTGTGTGTGTAGAAGGGGATGGGGGGGTGCCATGTCTTTGTTAGTATTCAGATGGCCTCCAAGGCATGTCCACCACCCCCCATGAGTTAGACACAGAGAGACATTGCCGACAATAGGACACTTGTGTCACTGTTGGCCCCTGTGCCATCTGGAGGGGCAGGAGGCGACTGTAAGATATTAATCTTATTAATGTCTGTCAGTCAATAGAAAATGAAATAAATATTAATATCTAGTCTAAAGAGAGGGAGAGATTATTTCTACAATTTTTGTAAATGTTCGCCAACCTTCATATGAAACTTTATCTATTGGTCTACTGCTGTGCATTAAACATTAAAGTCTTCATATTCAATGAATATATTTAGAAAAAAAAATATTTTCAGTGATCAGACCGCCAACTTCAAAGGGTAAAACAAAAAAGTGTATCCTGTCACCACCTGATGGGCTCAAAGTGCAAAAACTCAAACCTGCTATGCCTCTGCTTTATGATTAATGACAGCCAGGTAAATGCATACTAATACCTGTGCACTGTAGTAGACAACTTGCCGGAAGAGTATGAATGGTTGTAAGCAGAAAATAAATAAAGTGGATGATTATCATATCTATATTTGTTGAGAAAATCTGGTTATGAAAAACTAAATCAGTTAAAATTTTTGAAATATCAAACTGTGATACTTTCAATAGTCTAGGATAAGGTCCAGTTGAGAAGACGGATCACTAACCTGTGCAACCAGACATCCTAGAGTCTTTCTAATCTTTTTACAGGCTTGAAGTCTTTATCGTTTCTATTCACACTTGTGTGCAAGGGAACCGCCTCCACAACTTCTATTAGTAGATAGAATTAAATCTACGTGGTTAACTATTTTTGTTGAACAAACATTCAACAAACCTAATTACATTTTGATTTGGTTATTATAGTCTCAAATCCTTGCATTTTTATCAGTAATTGTCCAACAACATTTCTCCAAAATGTGTCTCTCAAGACATCTGATGCATTTACCGGGAAAGGGAATTTATCATTCTTTAAAATCATTACACATTTAATTTAGTGCACCAAATAATGGAATACAATACAAATGAGACGTTTACAGTGGCTGAGATTATCCATTCCACTTTTGATGGATACCTTGTGAAGAGGTCAGCACGACAACTAACACAACTAATCTCAGTTGTTGGTACCATGATACAAATATCTGGTGGTCCCAAAATGAGACATTCAGTGTAGAAATGATTATTACGGCAAAGACCGGCATTAGCTTTTATTGTCTACGCCGTCAATCCTAATTTCAATTGGAATCCAATCTAGGAGGTGATTATAAGGTAAAATCCCAAAGCTTCAAAATAATGGACAGTGTATGAATTAGCCTTGGCTCTAGTCCCAACTTGCTAATGTATGTAAGAAGAATCTGATCGGTGTGACCTTTAAAATTCAGTCATAGAACATGTAGCTGCCTTGGGCAGTCCTTCAAGTCCCTCTCCTCTTTTTTAAAATACCTGTTAAAACAAGTCTGACCAGCTCAGAGCACTGGGAGTTAAAATTCCGAGTACTTTCAACGACAGCACTGACAGACAACAGGAACCGGAGACCCACACATCTTCACAGGTAATCAGAGACACAAATTTGATTCCTCACCTGTTCTTTCGTTGTCCATTTCACTTTTCTGGTCCTCACTTCCTCTTACTTCTTTGTCTTCCATGTAATTGTTTTGTTCTGATTTAATTCCACACCCAAGTACTGAATCAAAGTTATACATTGCTGGAAAACTTCTATGCAGTTTCATATTGAGCATTTCAGCAACTTTCTGGCCACAGAGACATCTTTCCTTTTCCAAAAACAGGTTTAAAAGTCATGCTTTCTCATTTTCACTTTAAATATTGAGACAGAAGTTATTTATCAATTCATCCCACGTAGAAAATAAACAGTGCTAATATGATATTTTATCTCAACAGCAGTCTCATTTTTAAACGAAATGTCAGAAACTCATAGGTTCAAAGATGGAATTCAGTTGATTCGATTCTTTTTTCCATTTTTTCCATTTTCTTTTTCATTTTCCCCCCTGAGGAGGATAACTTACAGGAAAAGCCGCATACCTGTGCGACAGGACCCCTGTAATTTGACATGTTGAACAGAACAGTTTGACATAGTGGCAACATAATGTGAATCCTTTGGCTTATATTTGCAACATCAACACTACAGAAGATATGTTTACTGCAAATATAATTTCCCCCACGCATTATTAGGAGACCAATTTTCTTTCAGACTTGAATCATTTCATTGTTTGACTGACTGTCCATTATGACTGATCTGAAATGGAGCGACCTGACCGTGCGGAGGAAATTTCACCCTGTGAGCCAGGTGGTACATTTATCTGTATTAGTCTATACCATACAAGCACACAGAATTAACTGAGCCAAACATAGGGTTGAACTTGAATTCACCAAGAAGCTTACTTGTGGAGACTGAGAATTTCATTTCCCTATTTCACATTTTTTGGTTGCCAACTCAGAATGGAAAACAGTGACAGATCCAAAACAAGCTGCTCAGCTATTTGTACAAACCCTTCTTCACAAGAACAAGGACTCACAGAGGCTATTTCTGTGTGTGGACATCAGACAAGACAAGGCGGAGCAAGATCGAGCTTTGGTCTCTTTCTTCAGGAGAGACAACATTCAGTGGGCCTCACCGCTTTACTGCAAACTTCAAGGTGATCATTATAGCCCGTCATCGAGTATGTTAAAACCCATGCACAGGTATGCGACTGATGGATGTGTGCTTTTCTGCAGGTGACATTGCAACAGGAAGTGGTGTTGACCGTCATATGATGTCAACGGTGATTTTCAAACTTATAAGTGGATTCCACATACACTTAGGTAAGACACCCCTGACTCCTATACATACTCACACATACATTCATTCCACTTTAAAGGAAGAGCGGCCCTTTCCAGCAGCACTCCTATTTCCCATAATATGTGTCAAATAGGCGGACCAAAATTAGCCGCCAAACTTGCTGGAATTTAACTACAGCAAACAAAATTAGCAATCCTGACAAGCCTAAATATAATCCTGTGGGGAAACTGTCAGAGTCAGAGGCTGTCTGCTTCGAGTGTTCTCAACAAAATGAAACTCAACACTTCGTAAAGTTCACACACTCTGTCTGTATTTATAGAGTAGGAACACCATCAAAGCACTCTTCTGAACATCAGTGTTTAAGACCAAAATAATCCATTGCAGTCAGAGTGGAGGCAGAGCTTATTGTACATCCCATAAGTCCAGAGAGTGAGAGAGCGATGCTTACTGGCAGCGATATCAGCAATTGAATGAACCCCTATATACATTTAGCTCTAAGAATGTTCACGCTGACAGACACATTCTCTCCACAGACAGAAGGTAATTGTCTGTGAGCAGTACAGCTGGCCCTTTCCCAGATATAAGACGGGATAGTAATGCAGCGAAATTCTGAGAGTGAAAGTATCTGCTAAAATGCTGTCTCTCTCTATAGACATCATGTAAACTATAGCCTTGATTCAACTGTTTTTAAATAATGTGCATAACTGAAATCATTAAATCATTTTAAGCTCTCAGTTTGGGAATGACCGCCCAGCAGAGGTTTCAGGGAGGAGAGTATCTACTGGGCTGTGAGCTATACAGCCCAATTATTGCAGTAACAACTTGGTTTCACTTCAACTTAGACAAAAATTCAACATTAATACATTGCAACATAAACTGCCACCATGCAGCTCGAACACAAAATGAGCCGAGAACTTTCACCAGCACTGAACCTCGGGCTGTGATCATATCCTCTACACTGAGGTTCCCCTTTTGTTTCCAATATATGTTGTTGTTGTTGTTCATCTTAGTTATTCTTTAACTGTATAGTTAATCCTCTCCTGATCGCTGTCAAACTCAGCCTTCTATGCAGGGGATTTGACGCAGAGTATTTATAGAGAACGCTATTTCTATGCAACATCCGTAAATGCACCTTCATATGTTACATTGACAAAGTGGCACTGAGTTTCCAGGAAAAGTTGATTCCTGTGAAATTCATGGTAGGGATAAATAGGACAGCTTTGGGTTTGATACGATGAGTCTGACATCCTGGAGAGAAAAGACATCAATGTGTAAGCACGATTACATAAAACCCTTCATGACTTAAGGGGAGACATTTGATGATTCTGCTAGGAATAATAATAATAATAATAATAATAAAACTACTACTATTACTAATAATAATAGGAACTATTTCTCCTGAAATAACAACTGAATTTACCTGGTATTGCATGGAATAATTGTTTACATTTAGAAGCAGGTGAATTGATCCATCAAAAATGCAAGAAGTAACACTGACAAAAGCCTTTCTCACTCTGGCAAAAACAAGCACTGTCAGCAGACAGACTTTGACAGAGTGTTTCCCCAAATGATTGCAATGCTGCCTATCAGAGGTTCTAAATCAGCGTTCTTTCTCTTTCTTGAAAAATGTTTTAGATTTAACAGATAGTGGCTTTGTCTTTGCCTTGGAATAAGTAAATTAAGAGGCACCATTTAGGAAACTGGTCAACTCTCTGAACAATCTAAGTAATAGTTTTGTGTTTTAAACCAATCTCAGTCATTCATCACTGTTGCAGGAAGTTCAGCCGTCACGAAAATCTTCGAGGGTCAGCCTGATCATCTTATCCCCTCAGTCTCAGAAGAACTGC
The DNA here is from genome assembly GCA_901007705.1 of Fistularia tabacaria. Classification (NCBI taxonomy): domain Eukaryota; kingdom Metazoa; phylum Chordata; class Actinopteri; order Syngnathiformes; family Fistulariidae; genus Fistularia; species Fistularia tabacaria. The sequence goes on along the minus strand of CAAKHD010013147.1, from coordinate 40,684 downwards.
TTGCCAATGACATGTTTGCCATAGCAGGGCGGATGATCGGGCACTCGTTCTTGCACAACGGCCCAAGTTTCCCGGGACTTAGCCCTGCAATAATACACATCCTCTTTGAAGGATCAGTGGAATCAGCTCCTGTAACAGCCGAAGACTGTCCTGACCTTGATATCCGTGACATGGTGACATTGGTAAATTTCCTTCAAATTAAACATGGCAAAATAGTCTGGCATACGATTCTCACAAGTAAGATCATTTAACCTGCTGATTATCTGAAAAAGGAGCACATCGGCTGCAACCGCTTTAATGGGCATGCTGCATATGCTTTTCATGTTAGCTTCAAAGTGGTGGAGATGCTGACTTAAACAGACTGGACTCCATCCATCAGCTCTGCTCGTCATGGAACCACCCTGCACCGAGCGACAACAACAGGGAATGGCTCTCAGAAAAGCTTCTTTTGCACTCAGTAATATATACCTACCTTTTCTTTCAGATAATGCCAATTTGTCTACACAAGTACTGCACACATGGAATTTCATCAATATTCTCTGCTGCCTTATAATTACACTGCTAATAATATGGAATGTAGCAAATAAGTGAACAATAAATAATAATAACTTTTGCTTTTTTACTTTTTGTTTGCATGATCCAAGTAAAGGATAATTGTCTTCATATAAGTCTACATTCATTTCGATACAGACACTGAGATTTAACCATGCAACGGCAAACTCAAACCATCTGTTTTTACCCATTATTTACAATTCTAAAGCAAATAAGACAAGATCAGCGGTGGATTATTTTGCAACCGTAATGTCATGTCATTCTTATTGCAGGTTGTTGAGCGAACAAAGAGTCAAATCGATCAGTTCAGGAAAGGCCTACAAGAGACGGGACTGTGGCCTTTGCTCAAACACAGACAAGATGTTATACCAATCTTGTTTCCCAGGGAATCAGAAGCACAACTCACACCCCAGGTACTGTAGCAAAATCACACCACAGACAATGAATGTGCAAGTGGTGGCTTTGCAGTGATGGAATTTGGACCATAATTATGGATTAGAATAAATAAAAATTCTGTTTTAAAGGCTGTTTTCTTTGTCTTCAATGTGATTTTAGATGCTCTTGGATTGCATTGTATGGCCTTCATCTTTCACAGTCTTCCTTGAGTCAAATGAAGCTGAAGAAGATGATGAGTATGATGTTGCGGATGTTCATCGAGTATCCAGCTACTTGAGGGCGTTTATTGAAAGTTGTATGTACCAGAACTGCATCTGCAACCTGCCTTTTTGAGCAGTATAATGCACATGGAGTGGCGTCTGATTAGTTGTTTTATTTTTGCAGCTTCTTCGGCTGAGCTTAAGAGCCTGGTGAGGTTCTGGGTAGGATGGGAAGTGCCAGCCTCAGAAATGAAGGTGGAGATCGTGGACACCCTTCTTCCCACATCTTCAACGTGCTTTGAAAAACTGAGACTTCCAGGGCATTACAGAACATACAGCACATTTCAGCGGGATTTGTGTGCATCTATATCAACCTCCGACAGTGGATTTGGTCGGGCCTGAGGAAGGAAATTTTGACTTGATGCGTAGAAGTTGTAGCTGTGTTTGCATGTGTTGGATCCATATACCAGTTTTTTAAGAAGATGTTGTTTCTGCAACATCCAGTATTCGATTTCTTGGTGAAATTCTAGAGTATAAGCTCTCATTATTCGGATTTGTTTTGATGTCATAGAATGTGGCCTCCAGGACACCGGCAGCATCTCTGAAATGAATGACTGGCTAAATACAGAGAAAGGAGCACAAGACTTACCACATTCAAAAAATCCAACCAAACTGTATATATCTAAATATATCTATCCATCCATCCATAATCTACATCTTACCTCTTATCCTACACTTTGGTCGCAAGGATGCTGGAGCCGATCCCAGCTGGCACTGGGGGAGAGGCAGGGTTCACCCTGGACTGGTCGCCTGTCGATCACAGGGCCACGTAAAGAGACATACAACCGTTCCCTCACAAATTGACATGTCTGGGCGATTTTGGGTCTCCAATGAACCTACTGCATGATTTTGGAGGAAACGGGAGAACCTGGAGGAAGACCATGCAGACACTGGGAGAATGTTCAAAGTCCATACAGAAAGCTCCCCCCCCATCAGAATCGAACCAGGGACTGTCTTGCTGTGAGGGAGAAGCACTACCCGCTGTGCTGCCCGTATATATATGATGTCTGACATAAAACAACACACTACTTTCTAGTACCATGCTTGAGTGACATAATTTCAAAATCTGTATTCTTTAACCAGCAGAAGACAATCTACATATTGACAGCTGAGGACAGCCTCTTTTGGCTTCAGTGCAGTCAGCAAAGTATGCAAAGTCCCTGTTGGATGTTTTATACATGTTCAGTACCTACTATGACCATGTGATGGTAGCAGAGTTGTTTTATTATGGGATCGAATACTGCGGTCTATGGCAAAAGCTGCAAAGTCCTCTATTGAATGTGAGTTAAGGGCATTTCAATGATGTTATTTAGCACTAAGACCATATTAAAAAAAAGAAAAAAATATGATTCAAAATTGAATCCCATAATTTTAACAGGAACAACACACCATCTTTACCAATCATAAGTTGAAAATGATGCATCAGCATCAGGTTGACATCTTAAACAAAATCTTGAAATCAGGCTTTTGCCGCACATATCAACCAGGATCCATTTAGCCTGCATTGTGATGCAGTGTGTATTAACCATATGTGCATCATATTCTGCAATATTTAACTTGTTCTCAGAGGTCATTTGGGGCACGGAGCAGCCATCTGTCAGTCACAAAGTAAATAACATAGACATTCATAAAGCATTCACTTTCACATTTACACCTACAAAACATATTACAGTCTTGGACTTCTGCTTGTGTTAGTGTTCGGTGTACCCAGGTTGAACCCACACAGGAAAACCCACCAAAAATTAAGATAATAAGTTTCATCTTTTCTAATGTTCCTGAAAATCTCTTTTAGGCTAAAGAAGAAAGGGTGGGTCTCAGAATATAAAGTGCCACCTCCCAAAATGGAAAAACAGTTCAGAGAGAATAGGGAGGCTATCAGTAACATAAAATGATCCTGCTAAAATGCATCAAGAGGAAGAAACATTCCTGACTGCATTCTTCTCTTGAAGGCTTTCCAGTTGTCTGGAAAAAAAGGAGGGAGGCAGAAAATGCCTTTAAAAATTACCATTCTCCGACACAGTTGATTCATTTTCAGTGGTTAAAAAAATATGCATTTATTCAGGTCTCCCGCCACAGCCTGCACCGAACCCCACATCTGTCTCCCTCTCTCACTCTGTCCCAGACTTTCTTGTTCCTCCACAAGCTCAGGAGGCACAAAAAAAGAATAGAAATTCCTCCAGTTCACTTCACCAAGAACCACAGAGGAGCTCAACCTCCTACATTTTAGGTTTGTTTGTTTTTTCCACGTTGCTTATCAGGGTAGACTCTGCTGGGACTATTGTTTTTTTGTTGTTGTTGCAGGCGTCCCATTGCACCTCCTCCAGTTAAGTGTTTTTTCCTGAACACACCCCAGTGCTGTCTTGACACTTCTGCAATTGAGAAATCTCGCTTCTACCTGTCCATTTGTGTTCACCATATTAGACTGCCAGCAGGAATAACATCAGGTAAGTAATCTTAACAAATGAAATTACAGAATTATTTAGCTATCTGCTCTCTTCCTGCCTTCTACTGTATTTACTCGCATCTGTTATCTGGCTCAAGTCCCAAAAAGTGAGACGCTGTTGTTTGAGCAGCTAATGTGTACCGCAGTTTTGCAAAAAGATATTGAATGAAAGTTTAGGTTTAGTACTTTTCGGTCAGGAAAGCCTGCAGTTGAATTAAGTGAAGGAGTCGGTATGAATAAGTAAGCACTAATATTCAAATGTACGTACAGAATACGCTTTGCAAAGCCTTGAATATCATTTGCCCACATAAAGCTGCTGTATACTGTCACTTACATTCGACTCCCTGACATACCCGGAAGTTCTGCTATTCTTTCATGTCAGTTGTGTTTGGGCAAACCCCCCACCCCCACCCCCACATGTTCAAGCAGGCAGGATGTCAAAACTATTTCTGCAGAGCCACAATCGGACGCCTGCAGACGCCGCAGTTCGGATGATGTAGCAGAATACCTCCACTGAGCCAGAAAGATGTGTCCTGTCACTGTCTCTCTGTTTGTTTGTTTGTCCTTTATCTGTCTGCACATTACGGAGAGAAAGTTCACAACCTCGCAGCCTATCAGAAACCCTTGTGGCAAAGAGTAACGCGACCGATGGGGATAATAAAATCCATCAGGGCAGGATCTAAAACTTATTGCTTATAAATTTCATCCCTAAATCAAATCTGTATTCTGCCTTGTCCATTCTATTCAGGAACCATCTTGTCTCTGATACAGTCACACGGTAACATGAAGGGTTTTCAGTTCGGTTCAGAATTTCCGCAGTGCCATTCCAAGTGATGGAAAAGCACGGGATATCAAATTTTTCATTCCCTGACTAAATTCTCCTAGTATTTATGGTTTCTAGTTTCCAGGATTTATGAGCTAAATGAAAAATGCGAATGAACCACAGCAGCCATTTCCTTTAATTTTCCTACTAATTTCACATCCTCTGCTTCACTGCTTCTCTCCTGAATCTTTCAAATGTCAGCTGTCTACTTGGGTAGTGCCTTTTTAGAAAATAAATGTTCTTCTCCATTAAGGTAAAACCTTGAAAAAATATGCCTCACACACAAGATAAAGTTCAAAAATGGGCACCAATAACTTTGCTTCATCACCTACTGCGCTCTAAGCCATGTCCTGCTCAACTCTTATATTTGCAGATATCGATTCCACATTTTCAATTTTGCGACACTGGAGTCAGATTCATTGTGTCTGTGGTTAATATCTCCCTTGGAGTGCTCTACAGTGAAACCTGGAAAAAAAGACATCAAGAATAAATTATTTGATTGATTTCTAGAAGATATTATGCTGCTGATCAAAGAGGCCTCTTCAGTCGCATGTATGACAGCACTCAGCAGGGGGTTGACCCTTATTTCAGCCCAGGGTTACAGGGCTCATTTACGCTTTGAGGAACTGGCCTGGTCACCTGACTGTGAGTTTGGAAGTCAATTTGAAAGACTTATTGGTCAGCATTGGAAGTAGCTGAACGGTTGTGTAAAAGGCTAAAGCCTCCTTCCCGTAGTTAGAAATGTAAAAAGGTTTGCACCAGATATAAACCGAACTTTCCATCATTGCACAGTTCAGACATATCTCTGGTGTTACCAGGATGCTATTATTTAATATTATTATTATTTAATTTAAGCATGTTGTTTTTGATCATTGACAGAGGTGTAACCATCAAATTGTATTTGCTTTCAAAGAATTAGTGTATTGTCAGGGTTCCAGAGGCAGAAATTTCACTCTGATTACTATAGAAAGAACATTGGTTGGGCTGAGCTGCTCCTTCTATAAAAACATTTTTCGGAATAAAAACAACCCATAACCCTCATTAGTCCAGTCTGCAGTGGTGACGCAGGGTGCGACAGATTGCCAAAAAGGGGAGTCAAGGGAAGGAAGGTGGGAGGGCTTACCCGTCAGGAATGTAGATGTGAACACTCGGGTGAATGGGGAAAAAAACAAAACATTGTGGCAAACACAATGGGTAGCAACGGGTTGGATACTGGGGTCTTTCAAATCACTTTTTGAGAACCCCTCAAGATTTCACACACATTATTTCTACCATTTTCTGTTCCAATTTCAAGAAAAGAACACTGAAGACAAGAGAGGACTTCATGTTTTCCTTCTATTTCCAACCTGCTAGCTTATTGGTCTTTCCTGAAAACCACTGGAAACTGGCGGGAGAAAAAATTAGAGGGTCAGGCTGGCCCAGCTAGGACCACATTTGGGTGTTTAAATATGTTCTCATATTTTGGTTTGTTTGATTTACATTGGGAGAAGCATATTACATTTTTAATACATACTATTGAGCCTTTGACTGAGTATGTTATGTCATCTGAATGGACAAGAAAATTAAAATAGTTCAAGTAAATGTTGATCTCAATTTTCATATTGTGTCTTTCTTCCTATGTTGATGTCACCCATGATCCACAAAGGATGCCGCTAGGAGGAGGCAATAAGTGTGGCCGCTGTAAGAAGACAGTCTACTTTGCAGAGGAGGTTCTTTGTGAAGGGCAGAGCTTCCACAAGTTGTGCTTCAAGTGCTGTGAGTAATCCTGTTTCCTGTTATTATCCTAACTTCTGGAATTTATATTCCCATTGCATGCAGGTGCACTGAATCATTCTGTCATTGAGACATTCGAATTAGCTAAAAATGAATGCACTGAAAAAAATATCGACATCACATCATATCATAATGCATAACTGGAATTGTGTATGTTCATGTATTGTAACAGAACACATATTATATAGTTGAAAGTTTTCATAGAACACATGACCATTTTATTGGACAAAAAAGGGAAACATTTAAGGAGCCAGTATAAACGCACCAGTGAGCTTGAGTGTACGCTTCTGCACACAAAGGTAAAACCATGAGTGTTCATGTGCCTCTCCATACAGCCGTGTGTTCTAAGGGCTTGGACAGCACAACTGTTACGAATCATTTGGAGGAAATATACTGCAAGTCCTGCTACGGCAAGAAGTACGGGCCAAAAGGCTACGGTTATGGTCAAGGAGCGGGGACCCTCAGTATGGACAAGGGAGAGGGTCTCGGTATCACACATGAAGAGTGAGTAGAAAGCAAAACTCACACATCCTTGTCTCTTTCAAGAACTTTTATCCAAATTTATCGCTCCATCAGACAAGCTCCTCATCGTCCCACCACCAACGCAAACCCGTCGAAGATGGCTCAGAGGTTTGGGGGATCTGACATGTGTCCTCGGTGTACTAAGGCTGTTTATGCTGCTGAGAAAGTGATAGGAGCAGGAAGGGTAAGAAAAAACAATCCCTCTGCACATTTACAAAATAAATGGGAAATAGTGACACTAATTGCCTTATATTTATATAGTCTTGGCACAAGATCGGTTGTTTCTCTTGTGCCATATGTGGGAAAAGCCTGGAGTCAACAACACTGGTTGACAAGGATGGAGAAATCTACTGCAAAGGTGAAACTTATTAATCATCTAATATTATTGTTTTATGGATTCATTTGTTAGCTTTTTTCCTGCTTATCTCGATTATGTTGCCCGAAAAGCCTTTACAAATACGGTGAATTTCATAATTATTATCAGAATAAATGTAAACAAAAGAGAATACAGGGCCCTGTGACTTGTCTATCAAACAATTGCAAAAAAATACTACACCTGGATAGAGCCACATCTGCAATGGCAGTAAAACAGCCAATTGAACCAAAACATGGTCTATATGCTACGAGTATCACTGTGGATACAAAGTAAATAGCTGCTTCATCAATAATGCAACACAGTATTGATGCTCTTGCAAAGAGTTACAGACACACACTTTAACTGCAATAAAAAGGTGTGGACGTGGGAAATAATGTAAATATTGGGCTTGGCATCTTTCCATTTTTGCAGGGAGTGACTATTTCTGACTATTGTACTACACGTATATCCATAAAACAAACAGCCTGTTTTTCTTCAATAGTCACTCTCCCTGCTGCTGGATGATGTGCAGCGGTAATAATGCGAACTTGTGATATTGTCTGAGACGGTTATTATTCTATAACCATTCCATACAGTCGCCCTCCTTGCAAGAGGACTTGTTCAAGAAAAGCAGAGCGTTTCCTTTTGCTTTAGAACCTAAACATGCCCGCCATATTCACATGACGAGTGATGTAAAAAGTGAGAAATGCATCTTCTCACTAATTTCAACTGCATTTTATAAATAATACTTCCTCTACCTACCACTAAAACATGAAAAGCTCTTCCTGTATCGGCCTTGGGTAGTGCAAGCAACCAATTCCTCTCTCATTATGAAAGTACTGAAAAGTTACCATGTGTCTGACCCTCTTTTCATTGCTATGTTGTGAAAATGATCGCTAAGCCAAAAATGATGGCTTTACATTTTGATCCATTCAGAGATCATTGGTCAAAAAAGACAGGTTGTGTCTCAGTTGGTAGGGCAGGCGTCCCACCAATCGTAAGATTCAGGGTTCGATTCCAGGCACCTCCTTTCTCCATGCCAAAGTGTCATCAGGTCACAGCACCGAGCCCCCAGTTGCTCCCGATTGCCTGGTTAGAGCCATCAGTGCAATCAGTGCAAATGCAATGTACTGTAAAGCGCTTTCAATCCACAAGGTGTGAAAGTGGACAGAGTTTACATCATTCAAAAACAACATCATACATGTAGCTAAATTTGGACAAGATTGTGACCTCTTGTGTTCCACGTTTGGCGTCAGACAAATTTGTAACGCTCAAAAAGACACAGCAGAGGGCCCCCTCACACTGACAGAAATCCTGGAAATCTGTCGGGCTTGATCCCTAACGCATACTGAGTTTGTGCGTGCAAACAATAAGTTCCCCTGAGTAATTAAAGGCATATACCGCTGCTGCCTACACCTTTTATGGGTTTATGGGAAGCCTGCTTTACAAGTTTTATTATTATTTTCATGAACCCTGAAACAAAGTGACAGCTTTTCAGTTGAGGCTGATTCAGCTCCAGGTTGTGAGTTGCCATTCAGCAAACGTCCTTCAGCTTTCCTAATCAAACCTCATGGAACATAAAATCCAAGATAACCAGGATTATAATCGTACATCCTAGGGTTGTCTAGAACTTTCATACTTTAATGGAGTGGTAATACTGACAGAATGGGCCGACTGATTTTGCTTGCAAAATTATATGAATGATGTTTTGTAGCATATTATCATTGCAATCAACAGTAACTGAAGGCTTGCTGTGTTGTGAATCCTTGTAGAAGCATTGTGCTTGGCCAGAATTGCTTTTGTTTTAGTGCATGGATGGATTTTTGAAAATGCCTTACTATCTTTCAGGGTGTTATGCCAAAAACTTTGGTCCCAAAGGGTTTGGATATGGGCAAGGTGCTGGTGCACTGGCACATACTCAGTAGACAGGAGCAGTCAATGGTGAGAGGTTTCCAGGGTTCTGAAGAGGCCCCCTGATGTTTCCACACACAGACACGCGTACACATCGTGTAATATTAAATAAACCTGGAAGAAAAATAAGCATGCCATCTATTACTCTATCAACTGCACAAACCAGATATTTAAACAACATGTAACAGTTCACTTGAACATAATCATCCTCCTTTTGTTGTATTATTGCTTCCTCTGACTGAAAACAAACCTCTGTATCCCTCTGGAGTGATCTACGGAACCCTGAGCGGTACTGGATTTGATGTTTTTTTCTTGCAGCATTTTTGGTGAATAAATTTGAAAGATGTGCAAATTCCAAAAGTGTTTCCACAACTGGTGTGACCATTATTTAATACTGAGCATGTGTACAGCCAGTTCGGACAATTAGGATAGGAGATAACCTGGTGGACACTGCTTTCCTGCCTTTAAGTGGGCTGTAAGACACTGGGATAGGAGTTTCACTCTTCATGAAGCCCATCTGTCACTTGACAACTGCGTAAACACACAAGGAATCAGAAAATATGACACGCAGTTCCACTTAATTCTTTTCTCAAAGGGTCTGCATTCTGTAAAAGATGCAAAATTCTACAGACATGACTGAAACCAACAGTGCCATGACCAAATTGACATGCAGGCTGCAATACTGAGAAAAAATGTAATATATATTTATCTATATCTACACACACACACACAAACACATATGCGATAAGCTATTTTCCTTGTGGAATTAATACAAAGATTCAATTTATCAATCTAAATATATGATATGTTTGTGTGTGTGTGTGCGTGTGTGTGTGTGTGTGTGTGTGTGTGTGTGTATGTGTTTGTGAAGCTATAACGTAGTGTGGCAAGGTATAATGTGAGAATGCACCCGGCAGCAACAAGTTTATTTCCTTCTGGGGTTAATAAGTTTCTATTTATCCATCTATATTATACATGTATGTATGTATGTATGTATGTATGTATGTATGTATGTATGTATGTATGTATGTATGTGTGTGTGTGTGTGTGTGTGTGTGTGTGTGTGTGTGTGTGTGTGTGTGTGTGTGTGTACACACAACAAGTTAATTTCCCTCTTGTTTT
>CAAKHD010013147.1:6276-22019 GCA_901007705.1 Fistularia tabacaria | reverse complement strand
CCATTAAAAATGGGATCCGTGTGTCGGGAGGCGAGGGGGGGGACGGTGTGCGTACGTGTGTGTGTGTGTGTGTGTGTGTGTGTGTGTGTGTGTGTGTGTGCGTGTGTGTGTGTGTGTGTGTGTGTGTGTGCGTGTGCGTGTGTGCGCATGCAGGTAAGAGTGTCTGTGTGTCTTTTAGTATGTCAGTAATTTCTTTTAGGGCATGAGGTAATGCAAGCTCCTGGTGTTACAAATGTTTCATTAAAACATTCTGAGCCAGCAGCTCAGCTGTTATTTTATTGTGTTTAAACAATCTAATGCCGGGGGGAAGAGGGGATTATGTGCTGTCAGTTCTCATAGTATTCCATGCAAGACATATCTCCCAATTACTCCTGCAAACCTGACGTTGGGACGAGAATTAAACAGTTCTTCAATATCTGTCTTCAAGCACACCTCCAGCCATGACAGATATACATACATACAGACAGACATACACTAGGACTTGACATTTTAATTCCTAGATTTGCACTGAGTTACCAGTTGGGATCAATGTAGATATCAATGCAGTCGCCAAAGGTTTAACCTGTTTTGTCGAAGTTCTTAATGTGAAACAAACAAGTCATCATAACATGTTTATGTAAGTGCATGAATCCAAATGTATTTTTCAAGGAATTCCGAATATCAACTTTGACATCAATTGTTGGATGGTCAACAAGGGAAGTATTTGGGTTCATTTTGATTCAACTTTGAAGTCTTATATAGATCTGTATTGAATTACATGCAAATACTAAGTAATCAATACTTTTCATGATGGACCAAAGCAGTGGATAACCTTTTCCTTCCTAGCGCCTCTGGCTTGCCTCAAGCAAGCAGGTCTCTTGTCAGGCTGATAACAGATAACCCTCCTCACTTCTCTCACATTCAGGTCAACTTTGTTAATCCAAAGGGGTAGATTCACTAAGTACTGGGGTTTAGTGCATGAATTTAAACACTACAATCCAAAGAGTCTGGTATCATAACACATTTCAGCCACTATAAGACACGTAAAATACCAAGAAATCCAAGTCAACAGTCACGACACAGTGAAAATGATGAAAGATTGTGAAACGTGAACACAGAGATCTGCTTGATTTCAAGTGTGTTTGTTTTCATATTGCGTTTTATATTTGGTCCAGCTACTATTTCGTGGGAGCAAGTTCAAAAAACGTGATGTATCCAAGTCCCTCCCCTGACAGTCTATGACCAGTGGCAACAAATAAAACAAAAAAACTTCTGGCTGACTTGGTTCCATTTTCCAAAGCTCCAGGGCTCGAAATGCTAAATGCTGGCCCTCGGTTTATAATTAATCTGCGGGAGACAAATGGGGGCCAGAACAAGATTAGGGGGGAGAGAGAAATGGGAGGACTAAGAATAGCCTCCACTAACAAAAGAGAAAGAGTGAGGAGAGATAATGGGAGGTACAGTTAAATAGAGGGACTCCAAATCTTTGGCCTCATCTCTGATCAGTCCATCCTGTTGCTGCTGCTGCCGCATCTTTGTCTCCTGCTCCTCCGGCCAGTGGTAAGAGCCCTTCGAGGTGTGGTTTGCAATGCTATTCAGTCGTGTGAACTAACAGACCCCGGTGCATTTATTCTAAAAGAAACATAGAAAGACAAAATTGCATGAATCTTTGCTTCAATAGTTAAAGAAATGTTGCATGACGTACATTTGTGGGAATTGGACCTTAAATGCTAAAACTTAGTTTTGTTCAATGGAAAGGGAATAACATGACCCCCCCCCAAAAAAAACAATTAATAGTTAATAAGAAGGTATAGAAATAAGATTTTTTCTTTCATAATTTTGACGGAGCCTGATGTCAACATGCAATGGTTTTTTTTTCTTTTTCTTTATATTTGTTTATTTATTTGATTTATTTATTAATTTGAATTGCCCAGTTGGCTCAACCACAGAGGGTTGTAAGCATCCCTGAGTTATAGTCAACAAATCCCTGCAACCGGGTCTAGACACTCCAGAGCACCCCACCACACCCCCCGCCCAATCCACAGCTGTCTATCAGACATCCACTGGTCTATTTGGGGAGACAGGCCACTCTGAATTCCTCTCCAGTAGATAATCCTCTAGAGAAAGATGGGGATGAGAGACATGGATGAGGGGAGGCTATCTGTCTGGAATTTTCCAAATCCACCGTAGCTGTTTGTGACCCTTATCCTGCTGCGGCGGTTTTAAAAGGGACGTCATCCTCAATAACACCAACTGGCGGAAAAAGGGGGAGGGAAATGAAGGTTTGGAGGAATGAAAATCACTTCTAGACTTGATAACGGGGGGTAAGGGTGCATCAATATAAGGTAATGACAAGATACCACAAAACTTCGGGGATGAGCTGACGAACAGCAGATGAATCCGGTGCAGGATCAGCCAAAAGATTAGGGACATTGAAACTGACTCTGGTTTTTGGCGGAGCATCGGGAGATGCTCTGGCAATGTAAAGGGTGATGAACAAACACTGACAACTGTTCATGTGTCTCTAATCTCTCCTGACTCTCCTCCAGTGAGATCTCATCAGCAGGATGCCTGAGCATGTGTGAGTGATCAGACTTTATGTTCTTTTTATAACCTGCCCTCTCATTCATACACATGGGCACAAATAAACAAATGTTCCACATATTTCATAGTTTAGATTTTGGATGCCCTCTCTTAATCCTGTCTCTTTTTTCCACAGGCAAGAGGTGAGTGTACAGGATACATTTAAGATGATCCATTTAGTAGATAGAATTATTCATTAGTCAACTGGCAAAATCTTATGTTATCTTCTACCTTCAGAGGAAACCAAAGATCTCAGCCTCAAGAAAGCTTATGCTCAAGGTCAGAGAGACTACGGTCACACTCTCTCCACAAGCTAGAAATGCAAAGTGGTTTTTTTTAACCATGAGAAAGAAGCAGAAGTCGGGGCCCAGAATCTGTGCTCATGTTCAAACAGAGCCTGATGGTGGCAAAGGCCAAGGAGGAGCTGGAGCAAGAGATCCTGGATAAAGAGGAGGAGAAAGAGAAGTATCTTGTGGAGAGAGCCCCCCCTCTGAACACCAGCCACATGAGTCTGGCACAGCTCCAGGTACCTCGTCCTAAAAGTTCGGGTTACGTCATTCCTCTTTCTCTTCATACTCGTGGTCCTTGGGAGTTTCAAGAAAAACCAATAAAGACTCTATCACCCCAAACCTATCCCCCCTTCTGGTGAATTTGTCTTTGAACATAGTTGTTGATCTTTTCCCTGAAATGAAAACAGGCCATTTCACTTCCTCATGTGTTCTGAATTTTTTTTTTTCAGAACCTTAATGTTTCAGGTTTTGTTTTTGTTTTGCTTTTTCCCTACTTCTTTGTATCATGTGTGAACATGCGCAGGACCTCTGCAGAGAACTCCATGCTAAGATAGACGTGGTAGATGAAGAGCGATATGACATTGAGGCCAAAGTGATGCTCAACACGCGTGAGGTAAAATGCACTTTGTCAGTTAATTTTCGTGAGCTGCAGGCAGTTTGCATTAACTGTTTTCCAAGTTACCCAAATCAAAAGAACTGATGATACTAAAGATGAATTTCTTGTGATTCTCTATCCCCCGGTCCAGATTAAAGACCTGAACATCAAGGTGTTGGACCTCAGAGGGAAGTTCAAGAGGCCTAATCTACGCCGTGTTCGGGTGTCTGCCGATGCCATCCTCCGCTCACTGCTGGGCTCAAAGCACAAAGTCTCCATGGACCTCAGAGCCAACCTGAAGTCCGTCAAGAAGGAGGATACCGAGAAGGTGTTTGCAGAGCACACACACTCAGACAAACATCCACCCACCCACACACACACACACACACACACACATAGTGTACCTTGCTTTAAGCATGAGTACAGGTAGTAACGAGGAAGTCACTTACAAACAAGAGAGAGAGGTTGCGTGTGTACTTGATACTTTGCTCATTTATGTGTGTGAAAGGTGTGTCAAGTGGGTTGCGTGGAAAAAACTACTAAGACTGATCCTCTTTTACACACACGGTAGATATTGCAATTTGCTCTGATCAGTGATCAGCGTGGGCAGAGTAGCCATCATCAGTTCAGATTTGAGTTAGCTTGTCTGAACACGCGTATCTTGGGTTCAGTAAACCAGTTCTACCAGTATGGATATATTGTGTTATCAAAGGTAAGTGCCGGATGACAGCATGGATCACGAACAGCGAGAGAAAAAAAATACTGATGTGAAACGTCCGATGGGAAAACCAACCATTGTCTGCATTTTCACATCTGCCCCTTGTCATGCTGCAGAAGAGGCCAGTTGAGGACAGCGACTGGAGGAAAAACGTGGAGGCCATGTCAGGAATGGAGGGAAGAAAGAAGATGTTTGATGCTGCCAAGGGTCCTGCACAGTGAAACTGGAGAGGGGGTGAAAGTCACCTGAGCTCCTCATCTAACTACCTTTCCCTCTACAACTTTTCTGCAGTTTCTGTATTTTATGGACACCCTCAGCTAAGTTCCCGCATGAAAACAATATATTTTCAAGAAATTTTTTCCCAGGTGTTTCAAAACCTCTTGCTTCTGTCCCAACACTTCAAATCCATTGTGTGACCTAATGATAGGAAGCTGTAAAGTTTACTATGAACTGTGAGCCGTCACATGATAATGAACTGTTCGTCAGCTGAGTTTGCAATAAAAACGGATACCCCCCAAAAAATTATCACATCTTTTTTTTCCCTATAAAATATAGGAATCTTTGACATAAAAAAAATACCTCAATTTTCTTGTGATAGTTGAACAAACTTCATCAATTGCACAAAAAAAGCCATTTATTTATTAATTAATTTTTAATACATTATAATTGAAAGGAACATTAATTTAGATTATCATTCATTCTTTACCTATGCTGCTTATCCTGCACTGTGGGAGGAAATACAGTATGTGCAGACATGGGGGAAAAAAGGGTAAACTCCGCACGGAAAGGCCTCCACTCAGAATCCAACCAGTGATCCTTTTGCTGTAAGGCGGATGCTCTAACCACTGTGGTGCCACCCAGATTGTGAGTACTTTAATCGTGAAAGAATTGTTGTTATGGGTAACTTTTGACATGAAATTGCTGGTTATATGTTATTAGAAAAACAAGAAATATTACTAAATCTAGAACAAAGGTCACAGAGAATTAATAAATTGTCAGTACTGTGGGCTGAAACTGCAGATACTAAACACATATACTCAAGGTTCTATATGCTTGCGGAACACTGCAAACTAACAACGCAAAATCTGAAAATAGCAATGAACACGTTTACTGGTGTGGTGGTGGGGGTGTGTGGTAAAATTCTAGTTTACGGCTTCATCAATGTTGGGTTTCGTAATGTTCAGAAAACAGCCATTAATTTTATAGCTGTCACGGTTTGCCTGCAAAGCAGGGCTCCCACAGAACAAACAACTGTAACCTGTCCATCGCCATGCGGCAGCTTCCTTCAACCCATTTGTATATTCATAAAAGCCAAAGAGATCTTCTGTTATGCTGGCGGAAGGAGAGGGGAACCACTTCTTCGGTTCTGCATTGATTTTAAATGTCTACAAGAGAGAAACAGAGACGCTTCAAACATCAGAGAACAAGACTAGATGACAATTAGTTCCAGAGTCTAAATGATTCACAATCTTCTTTGAAATCTTAGCAGGTAAGTGCTTTAGCCTATCTGGATAATGATAATGGGACATTTTCCTCCTTGCTCTGTTGGTAGGGTAGATGTCTGCAATGTTAAGACTGAAAAAGGACAGGGAACAATGGACACCATGTTACACGCCATGGAAGCTGCTGGGATAATTATTCTGATAATTACCAAGGTAGGTGTACAATACAAGTCTTAAATTAAATGGAAACAAGTGTCTAAACCTGTGGACAAGTAATGTCTGCATTATATGCAGACACACACATTTCCACATATGAATGAGTGCTGCACGGCATTTGTAATTAAGATAACGGCACACCCGAGTTATTCAGGCTTCCTGCACAGAGTTTTTCACACATGCATGATATAAAGGTATAAATCCAGCTCCAATATATATATGTGTGTGTGTGTGTGTTTGTGTGTGTGTGTGTGTGCGTGTGTGTGTGCATGGCAGAGCCCACGTCTGGGGCAGAGTCCGAACACTCCAGCTTTAGAGAAGGGAGTGGCCTCAGAGCGTAACAAACAATGTTTGACTCTCATTGAAAAGCAAAGGGGGATGCAGTCAACTGCAGAAAACATCAAAAGTCAATATAACATGTTTACATGGTAAATTACAGGTCTTGACTGTTACATTGCACCTAAAATTTTCCTCTCTTGCTCCCCCTCTCTCTGGCTCCCACTCTATCTCTATCTATCCCTCAGGTGGGTAGCTTACCTCTTTGATCATGTGACACATCAGTAAACTGCGCTGGGGTAAAGGTGGAGTTTCTGTGTTGCGCTGACAGTAATTTGACTTGTGTCCATTAGTTGACTGTCTCTCTGCAGGTGAAGTGGAACTGGGAACTTCCATTTTGGTTAAAAATGTCCATCAGTCGCAAAAACTGGTCAGCTCTGTCCAGGTAAGTCTTAACTGGCATTGAGTTTCTACTGTGCAACATGACACCTGTATTTTTGACATCATCTTCCAGTGCCGGATTTTTTTTTCTCTCTCTTTAACAGAACTTTTGTGGAGTTTGACTGACATTTTTTTCTGAATCTTACCTGAACTGAATTTGTAGCTAAATAACTTCACAGTTGGGCTAATATCCAGCATTAACAAGCCACATCACACAGTGCCAAGCTTGTATTTGCACATAACATTACATCAGCCGGCAGAAACGTGTCTGTGCAGTGAGGTTTGGCTGATCCTTATTGTTCTGATAACAGTATTTTGTCATAATCTATAGAATTATAAGATTGTTGTATATTTAATTGATTTTAAAATAATATAGAATATTGTGAGATTTATCAACAAGATTTTTAAAAACACAGCTAATTCAATGCCCCCCTTTACTTTCGACTTGATAAAAAAGCTACACAGAAATGCTGATGCTACCAACTGTGCTTTTCCTCCAAAACAGTTGGGGAACTAGTAAAGCAGGTTTCCTGCAGCAGTTACTTTAACTATAATTTCTCAATTGTATATATAACAAGAGATTTATCTTATTGATTTTTAACCTTTTCTTTCATGTCTGTATTATTCGCACAGGGAATTTGTTCCCTTCTCAGTTTTTGTCATGGTACTTGTTTACCATCAGTCCCTGTGTTTGAGTATGTTCCAACTCGCCCCAAGTATGACACGCCAGTGGACAATGGAGGATGAAGAAGAGGTGGAGAGAGAGAGGCGGAGGAGGATGAAGAGTTTAAGCAGCACCAGTGACCCGAACTCTGACCTCGGTGGATCGCCAAGCGACACGCCCGTTCAAGACGCCACCGACGAGACAGGCGCCACAAGTGAAATGTTTCAGAGCCCAAGCAGGTCGTCATCAAAATCCATCAAAGTATCCTTCATAATCAAACTCTGAGCTCCAGTGATTAATCATATCTTTGCTTCTTCAATTAAACTTTGTCACGGGAGTGCTCAGATGTGAGAATCGACTTTCTTTGATGGTTAAACCCTTTCAGTGGTTAGATTTCAGGAGCAAACAGAGAAGGGATTCTTATACTTTTGCCCTATGGGAGTGTGTCATTTGTATACTTTTCAAACAAGTGAAAAACCTGAAACTTCACACAGAAAGTAGGGAAAGCTGTCCAAAACAGCAGCAGCGCAGCACCTTCAAAGAGAGAGACCAACCGCAGAATCCTTCATTTAAGAAACTTGATCTGAAAAAGAAAAGGCCGACTGACCCTCTCACTCATCAGCGGAGCTGAAGATGATACGTCCCATACATTCGTCATTCACACCTGGACACGTCCCCATTTATTTTCCAGTGTGGACCAGATGCAAGTGGATTTCATGGAGTTGCTGCGCGTTCGTGACGAGAAGCGACGTATGAGGCACGTGGAGACACTGAGGCGACAGAAGGAGATCGGTGAGGACGGGATGGACACGGCCGAAGAGCGGGGCAGTGGGTCACCGTTGGAGACACGAGAGGCCAACAGTAACAAAGGCGTTTGCGACGGCCACAGCAGCAGCAGGACCACAAGTTCTGACGTCACACACAGACAGGTAAGACTTTTGAAAGCATTATATGATATTTCAAATATATGTTGACAAAAAAGTCCTTGACATAACATTGGACATATTGGTCCTGATAATGCCATCCTGTAGAGTGGATTATCACAGTTACCCCACACGAAGAGTTGTGTTAATCATTGCCAGACTCTACAATAACAACTGAGGTGGGGGAGACCTTTTTTTTTTTGCTGTCAGAGAAATTAAAGGGCGTTACACTCTTTCAAGCATGACCCACATTCTCATTCAAACATGTGTTCTTGAATATTCTGAGTGAGGAGAAGTAATGCTAATTTAGAGAACTCACGTGATCCATATAGGCAGTAGACTATATTCTGTAAGATAAGGACATGATACACATTCGTATCTCAACAAAAGGACCAAAAGTCTATAAAATGTTTCAATAAGGCATGCTAAAGGTCATAATCTGGACCTTATCATTTCACACTGTTGTAGGCAGGATTCAGTTAGTGACTTGCTCTTAATCTATTACATAATGCAAGGTGTGTCTTTGGTGGCTTTGTGTGAAATCTGCAAGCATTGAGCTCATGTTGATCCCCGTCATTGTTTGTGTCTTTATCAGCGGGAAAATGGAGCGGCACTGGCCAAAGACCCAGATCCCAAGCTACCCCCGAGCCCGGCTCACAAGTTTGTCAGGTTTGCAAGCAAATGTTTATTTTGCAAAGATCGGACACAGGGCGAGCACATTTGAAGATAAGATTGAATGATTAACACTAGGGGTGAGCAGGCTGAGCAACACAGAGATAATCAACTAAAAACAAGATATCTTTTTTACATATTTGGAAA
Source organism: Fistularia tabacaria (assembly GCA_901007705.1). Taxonomy (NCBI): domain Eukaryota; kingdom Metazoa; phylum Chordata; class Actinopteri; order Syngnathiformes; family Fistulariidae; genus Fistularia; species Fistularia tabacaria. Next base: position 13,073 of record CAAKHD010013147.1, on the reverse strand, counting down.
TTTCCATAAAAAAATTTCTCCAGCTTGATTAAACAAACAAAGGTAAAGACAGGAGCTTTGTAATAGTAGAACAGTGAGTGACTTTTAAATGTGCACATCTCATGTAGCTCATTCATGCTTCTGATGTTACAGTTCTGTTACCATCTCAATGGACAATAGTCCTTCTGCCAGCGGGCGGTCAACTCCCATGAGCCCCCTCTCTCCGAGATCTCCCGTGTCCCGGCAAGAACATTCGCCCTGCCCGAGTCCCTCTCGCAGAGATCCTCAGAGTCCCGTTCACAATGGATACCCGCAGCAGGTACAAGCACACACAAGTAATACGTCAAAAGCCATGATTTGTGTGTGCTGTTTCATGTTTTGATGACAAAGTAGCCATACTCCAGTCGAGTAGAACAACAGCCCCCTCCGGTGTCAAGAGCAACCATTACAGCCCGTCACGACAGCTGACTGGCATTCAAAACTGAGATCCTCAGGGGACGTCTCTGTCGACCATCTGAAACGGCCAAATCTGATCTTGTGCGTTGTTGTTTTCATTCAAATCAGGCCGGTGAGAAGGACCTTTCCCCCAGCAGCAACTTTGAGCAGACAACCAAGCCTGCCTTCGTCAGACACAGCTCCAGGACCATATCCTTCAGAGTAAAACACACCCACCACACACATTCAAACACAAACTGACATTCATGTCTTTCTGAGGAATTAATATTAAAACTGTAAAAAGAGAAATTTTCTGAGGCAATTACTTAAAAATACCACTACATGGGCAACACACTTCTCTTGAGCATCTCTAATATCAGGAGGTCAGTGGTCACTGTTCTTACACATATAAGATAAGATAAGACAAGATTATACTTTATTGATCCCCATAGGAGAATTTCGGGTGTTGCAGCAGCAACATTAGAGGAAAAACAAAAAAAAAAACAGGAAAGATAAATACACACATATGACAGTGCAAACACATATGCACATAAATCACCATACATTCCATACACACATATACATACATTTTTACACACATACCCATACCTACATAAATATATATATATATAAACATATACACAATATACACATACACATTTATACATACACATTTACACATAGATAGGTATGCCATATAGGTATGCTTTGTCTTCAACAGCTATTGAGTAAGAAAGGAGAGGAGGATGCACCACTGCAGAGGAGGTAGGAACAAATACCTTTTGCTGTCTAAATTCCCTATGTGTTATTTTAAATCATAACTCCTGTCTTCTTAATTAGTGCAAGTGTCCGGTTGACGTCCAAAAAGGTTGGCGCAGACTTGGTAAGAAACATATTTGCGTTCTCAGTGTATAAAACAATGATTGTCAAGTTTGTTTGTCAAGCGCCTGGGAGAACAATTTAAAAACACGGGGGAGGATAGGGGGAAATGTCAAAGGCAAAGCAGGTTTTAAACTAAAAGAAAATATCATGAGCAGAAAGATATTTCCATTTTAATTTTGCAAACCATATCATTAAAGCTGTATAGAGGATATAGTTTTAATTCTCTTTGGCTTTGCATCAGGATCAAAATGCAGATGAGGAGAAAACGCTATCTTTCCAGAGGAAGTAAGATTCTATATAAAATCCTTTTTTCATTGCACCACTCTTCTGAGTGCAGTATAAACCTGATGTACATTGTGTGTCAACCAGCTCCAGGCAGAGAATTTCCTCAAGGTCCATTCAGGAGAAGATGGAGAGACTCGCTCAAGCAGCACAGGTCAGACTTTCAGCCAACGAGTCAGAAAAATACAGCCTTACATTGAAGTTTCTTCTCTCATTTAATTTACTCTCCGTTCTGCCTCCTTTGCATCGCCAGAAATCTGAAACTGTGCGATCTCCAGACATTAGCCAGAGGACCCTGCTGAGGCTGGAGGAGGTGTCTAGGAAAAGAGGCATCTTTGAGAAGGAGCCAGGAAGCCCCGGCAGCCCCATCAGCTCCGGAGAGCCCAGACAGGTATATTCTTGACTCTCGACTACCTTTGGTTTGGGCCGGGCCTTTTAATGCACGTTGCGATGGATGTATTTTTATTCTGTCTATCGTGTCAGGAATTTAGAGGCTACACTTCAGGAATGACTGAACGGATCAACCACTGGCGAAGCAAGACCAACCAGACCGGGTCTTCTCAAAGTCCCACGGTCAGATTATCCACTAACTGAGCTGTTTGCTTTTTACTGCTCTATCAAATCATCACCAACCAGGATGTGGAGCGCCTCATATTTGGCCACTGGGAGTCAGTGTTACTTCAAATGTTCCTTAACATCCCACACTGGTCTCATAGATTCTCCCCCATACAGTAAATGCCGGCATGTATTTCCCAACCACCACATAATTTCTTTTAAAGAAGCAGGGACACCAAAGTCCACTTTATATTTACTCCCCCATTGTGTCATGACTGCGTGCTCTTCATGCGATTGCTAAAAATTGCCATTTATTCAGATTGTTGTTCAGAAATGTAAACACTCAATTCATTATTATTAATTAATTAATTAATCAATTCATTCATTCATTCATTCATTCATCCATCTAGCACTAGAAGTAGTGATAGCAGCAGCAGAAGTTATAGTATCCATTCACTGTCTGTGTCACAAATCCTGCACTTTAGGCCATGGAGCCGATCTAGCCATATTATTGTCATTAATAATAATAGAAACAATGTTATATTGGTTGAGATATTGCGAAAATACCTGCCGTCTCGCCTGTAGGACCTGAGACACGTGGACATCAGCGGTAAGAGGAGCTTGTTTGAGAAACCAGGGGAAGAGGGAGTCCCAAACAACAGTCCTGGAAGAATCACCAAATGAGAAACAGGCAGAGTAAGATGATGTTCTTATTTCTTGAGTTGTTTCTGTGTGTGTGTTTATGGTTGAGATTATTTTTTTTTAATTTCATCTCACAGCTTTATTTGAACACGTAAATACTTTTCCTAGTAGAGACAAATCATTTCAATGTGCGCTGTAGAATATGATCAGTTGACGTAATTTATTTTTGGAAAATTCTCTTATTTTTTTCTCTCAATGTCGTTTAAATATAAACATTTTTAAAAGAGGTCTTTTAAATGTTATTTTCTAAATGTGGGTTTTTTTTTTATCCTGTTTTTGTATTCACAGGAACGTTTGGACCTGTGGGACAGAACCGGAGGCTTAAATGACATCATGACAAAGCAACTGTCTTTTTCAATGTGCTTAATGTTTTGTTTTGCTTTTCATTTCATCCTCACTGCCAGAGAACCAAAGAGAGATAGCAGGTTGTGTTTTAGGTTGAAAAGACTGACAAGGAAAGTTCAGTACGTTTCATACTCTGCCGTGGAACATTTGCTGAAATGTTAAAACACTGTCTGAGTGTTTGTCTTCAAGCAGTAGTGCCATGACTCCGGGAGAAAAAAAAATTTAAGCACTTTAAACTGGTGGAGATTTTGCTCAATAAAGTACAAGAGTGTCTGTGCGTAAATTCTATTGGTTTACTGTTGACTAATTAGTCATAATACTATTGGATACAAACTGCTCTCCAGTGTAATTTTGTTGAGAATTTTCCAGTATATTGAAATCATGTAGTTTCTTTGTCTCTTTTAATGCAACCTCCATTATTTTTTCATTATCTTGCATGATAGAATTAATATTGCAGTGTTTGTACTGTATGTACAATATTAAAGGTTCATCTCCCATTTCAAATATTTTCCCGTATTTAATATTGAGGAGATTATTCTGATGACTTCGATATTCATATCTTCCAAGTGTTCACCCAGTGTTTACAAACAAGTTGCCAATCACGCATTACAGTCCGTAGACTAATCTACTCATCTCCATTGTCCTGTACCCTTCACCATTGACATCAAACCAATGGCCAACCTGCCTGTAACTTATCTAATTGCAAACAAACTATCTGCAGCCACCTAGCAGAGAACAACTTTACTTATGACCAATCATATCTTACTGTGTATTCTTATGGGATAAGAAAAACGATACATTGAACATTAGCCACCTTCCTTTGTTCAGTGTAGTTTTCCAGTCTACTATTTGTGTTGTGACACAGTGGTTAGCACTTCTGCCTCACAGCAAGAAGGTCCCTGGCTCGATAGCAGCTGGAGGCCTTTCTGCATGGAGTTTGCATGTTCTGGCTGGAGTTTGCAAGTCTACTCGGATTCCCTTCCTTCCTAAGGTGCCCAGATGTGTGAATAAGATTGTGAATGTTTGAATGTCTATATCTGGCCCTCGACTGGCCCCCGGCTCTGGGCGAACCCTGCCTCCTGCCCAATGACAGCTGGGATAGGCCCCAGCCCACCCGTGACCTTGAGAGCAGGAAAGCAGTATAGAAAATGAATGAATGAATGAAATGAATGAATAAATAACTGTGATTTATCTTTGACACACACTTTCAACTCGAAATCAGGGTTTGTATTGCTATGCTTTGTTGAATTTCTACTTTACTTTTCAAATGTCAACGGCTTGCTGACTTCATGGTCTTCCCTTGTTTTCCAATCATTAAGTTACCAATTAATACAAAGGCAATATTTCTGTCATTAGATGCATAAAATTCACAGCTAAAGGAGAGAGAAATATAAATCTCGCTTTGTGGAGTTCTCAAGCCACACTGTCATCCTGCACTATCCACTGTCTGAGTGAAGTTTATTTTGAAGGTACAAGCTTGAGGGTGGGACTGAGATGCCTGAAGGCCAGTCGAGCTATTATATAGATTATTGTATTTTCAACGCCTCCACCTGTGTCGTGTTTTTTTATGTCCAGGGTTGTTGTTTCCTAGGCCACCGGCATTCATCCCCCTAAAGTAGGTGTGAACAATCCAGGATTAACATGGTGAGTTCCATCACGGCCGAACTGGATTCACCCCCTTCAAAAAGCCCGTGGGAGAAAGGGATTTTGTATTAGGCTAAAAACAACCTTAGATTTACACTTCACAATCAATACTATGAAACAAAGGCATCGATTTGCTGCATGAATGGGTGTTTTCAGAGGGGCTGGTGTCAGGAAAGGGGGCACACGATCGAAAATAGGAAGCGGCACCTCACAAACGGTAATGGGTTTATTAATAAACAGCTGATAACTCAAGAAGTTTCAGTTTGGTTTTTTTTGTTTTTTTTCTTTCTTAAAGCATAGCAACAGGGCAGGAGCCAAGGAAAGACAACTCATGAAAACAAGCTGCAGGTATTTGATAGCCTGGATACCATAACAGAAAGGTATGAGAAGTGTGCAGAATGCACAAGGACACGAACAGCCTGGATTGACTGACACATTAACACTGCAGTGTGTTACACCCACAGTGTGATCCCCTTGAATATACGCACAGCACCATTCCTTCTAACCGCAGCAAATCCACTGCTATTAAAATCTAGTACTTTTTCAGACTTATTTGTCCTTCATTCTCTGTGTCAGTAAATTTACTCTGAAGTACTTAAAGTGTCACAAAGAAACTTTCCACAACAAATAAGCATGACAATCCACTGCAGGTGTCAAACTGTGACAAGATATTATGGAGGATGAACAGTAAAACATTTGTGTGTACGATAAAGTTTAGATTCCCTTGATTTGAAAATAAAGATTCAACACAAGTATTGGGCACATTGGGATTCAAACAATTTAATGCATGTAATACAGAGCAGGTAGCTTCCACAGAAGGAAGGCTTGCGGTATAAGACGCGGCTCTGGCTCAACTTTGAGGAAACCAAAAAACAATAAACTTAAAATAGATAGATAGATAGATAGATAGATAGATAGATAGATAGATAGATAGATAGATAGATAGATAGATGAATAAATATATAGCAAATGATAACTTCCTTTGGTTGATATGTGTTGATGTTGGATGCACAAACAGAAACACAGTGGGACGAAAATCAGTCCAGTCACACACTGCAAAGTGCACACAGACAGAAGCCCGCAGTTGAAGGAAAGGGCAGATCGTCTGTGGAAATATCACACTCACGCAAGCACACATGCAGTCACGCTCACACACCTACCAAACTCTCTGAATTCCAACAGTATCCGTTGCTCCCAAATACCAAGTTTTCAGTCCCGTTTAGTTCCCAGAGATCCACGTGGAACCCCCCCCCCCCGCACATCGGGGGGGCAAGGAGACGATACCAGCGACTCGGTGTTGAGTTCAATCCAAACCGGGGATGTTGGAGATGGCCGTGGGTTCAATTCTTATGAAAGTGTCCGTGGACAGAGCCACCTGTGTGGGGCCCCACTGGGAATAGGCCCCGCAGGCCGGATGTCCAGCTGTGATCGATTCGTGATCGAATCCACTGAAGATGCATGTCAATGCATCAAGCTTGTTGGCGCTTGTAAATCAAACTGGATTTGGCTCCTCAAGCCGGCCCACGCCCCCCCCCCCGTGATCCAGCCACTCATTGCCTCCTGATAGAGGAGGGACCGGAAGATAACGAGGGTCTGTTAACTCTTTGGATGCTCATCCAGTGATATTAGTTCCTCGTCCTCAAGTCAAGAGGAAGGAATCGAACTTCCGATGTCGTGGACACACACAAGGTACACACATCTGCATCTTCATCACGGTGAAGAGGAGAGGGGAAGGAAATCAAGAGTTAGACGCATGTATTTTTTCAGGGCCAGGTGTCATGAGAGGAAAACAATGCTGCTGGGGCATGTGTGTATGTGTGTGTGTGTGTGTGTGTGTGTGTGTGTGTGTGTATGTGTGTGTGTGTGTGTGTGTGTGTGTGTGCGTCTGTGTGCGGGTGGCACTCTGGGTCTCTGCGGCCCCGGGGGGGGGCGGGGGCCCTGGGGACCGGGCATTATGGGGTGGCCGTGAGTCA
>CAAKHD010013146.1:36451-48810 GCA_901007705.1 Fistularia tabacaria | reverse complement strand
CCCCGCCGCCCGATCAGAGACGGCCCACTTTTTTTTCATTTTAGGGGGGGGGTTGGGGGAAAACCGGGAATTTTCCCAAAAAAAAAAAACGGCCGAGCCCTTTAATTTTTAAAGGGAAAAAAAAAAAAAAAAAAAAAAAAAAAGGAAGAGATGAACGTTATAGTGAGTGAGTGAAAAGTCAGGTGGACTGTTTTGAACGCTTTACGCTGCTGCGGTTGGCGGTGAAAAGGCGGCGGTGAAAATCCGAGCTGATCGGCCAGCGGATGAGAGAAGGGCTTTACCTGCGCGGCCCGGCTGAACTAACATTTACCGTCGATTAGTCGCAGCATTTTGGCACGTCGGGACGGCCCGTGTTGTAAAAGCTGAATCGAATGCTCGCTCTGTTTCAACACGCCTTTCCCACTAACGCGTGACGTTCTGCTCCGAGAGACGGACGGCGTCCGCGGTGCTGGAGAAAGATTGGATGGCTTCCATTTATTTCTGGTGTTCCAGCAGGACAAAATGTAGGATTAAGAGATTCCACGGCCATTACCTTTTTGGGTATTTGCCGCTGTCCCCCCTCCGGCCGCACCTCGAACGTTGGCTGGATTCTGGAGCGAGTTGATAGATTTGGTTTAATCCACACAAAGCCAACCAGCTGCTTAAACACCTTCTCAGATGGAAAAGTCCATCCCCCTCGGTGAAAGACGCTTCCCGTGTGGAAAGAGGGGCTAATTTACCCCTCTTTTCGTTGAGGAGATTCATCATCACGTCAAGTGAAAGTGACCGTCTTTTTTCCGTTGAATGAGACAGTGATGCCTCACGACTTTTAAAAATAAATACCGATGTGGAAACATCGCAGGCAATCGTGAGTCCGGTGGAAGTCGGCGAGTGGGAGGATTGGATCGACTGTGTAATCTTATCTTTTATTAATGTTATTAGACGGACTCGAGGTTTTCCTTGCGGTGTTTGCCGGTCGACATTTTGGCCCGTTAAATAGCGAGGTGTGTATATTCTGTATTTGTTTGCTGAAGTGTGACACAGGAGTAAAGAAACAAAAAAAAACCCGCGGAGACCGAGGCTGGAGGCCAAGACCGAGGCGGCTACAGAGATGTTAGTCGACTCCCAGAGCTACACAAAGGTGATGGCGAGAAAGGGAAGGAGGGGATGTTCTCCAGCGAAGCGTGGAAACTTTGCTCTCCGTGGCTGAGACTGAGCAGTTCTGAGGGGGAGCGCGGAAGGAGGAAGCTTTACATAATGCCGGTGTTCGGCGGCTTTGTGCGCCGAAGAAACGGACCGCAGAAAGCTCCCCCGAACAAAGATCCGCCAACCGTTTCCGGTGGAGGACGTCCGGGGCAAAACAAAACCGACCGCAACTGCCGGCGCAACTGGACCGCCTGCTGATGGACGGCATCCCAAGGGCCAACCTCACTGATACGGAGAATGAGCCGGAATCCCAAGTCCAAAACGGAAGGCGCCCCTTGAAGACGCCATCGAGAGCCAGCGAGCCAGTCAGAGTTTATTTCTACGGCTCCGAATAAAAAGACAGTTTTCTGGTGACACTTCCCACGTTGCACAGGTCCGGACCGCTAAGGTGAGCCGCGGAAACCCAACCGGTTTCTGCACCGGCAAAGAGCAGCTGTTCCCGTCATCAGTAAGCACTTGGAGAGGAACAGCTGCTCGTTGCCGGCGCAGAAACCGTGGACAGATCCCAGCTCAGTGCGGGCGGCCTTCTGTCTCCACCGGTCGCCGTAGAAATAGAGAACGTCCCAGTTAGCTTTCTGGTCCATTTATCCACATGCAGCAGAATTGGAGAAGAATCCAGTAGATGTTCCTCGGCATTCCGCGGTGACGGAATAATAATGCAAAGGCACAAAGACGAGACCTTTTCCAACACAGTAGTAAGCAACAACGTACACAGCAGATCAGAACATTTTAGAAGGCTTAAGTTAAAAACAAAAACATCAAATCTAAATACACTATATGGCCAAAAGTATCGGCTCACCTGCCTCAACTCGCATATGAACTTCAGCGACATCCCAGTCCTAATCCATGGGGTTCAATATGACATCAGTCCACCCTTTGCAGCTAGAACAGCTTCAACCCTTCTGGAAAGGCTGTCCACAAGCTTCAGGAGTGTGTTGATGGGAATTTTTAAGCATTCTTCTAGAAGCGCATTTGTGAGGTCACACACTGATGTTGGACAAGAAGGCCTAAAAGGTGTTCTATGGGGTTGAGGTCAGTCAAGTTCATCCACACCACACTCCGTCATCCATGTCTTTACAGATCTTGCTTCGTGCGCTGGTGCACAGTTGGAAAAGGAAGGGGCTCCGAACTTGTCCCGCAAAATGTCTGGTTATGCTGAAGCCATACCAAGCATCAGCATTCGGACATTTGGGACAATTCCATGCTCCCAACTTTGTGGGAAGTGTTTGAAGCCCCTTTCTTTTCCAACGTGACTGTGCACCAGCGCACGAAGCGAGGTCCATAAAGACATGGATGACAGAGTCTGGTGTTGATGACCTTGACTGGCCTACAAAGAGTCCTGACCTCAACCCCATAGAACACCTTTGGGATAATTAAGAGTGGAGACTGAGCCAGTCGCAAATGAGCCTTCTGGAAGAATTGTCCAAGATTCCCATCAACACACTCCTGAAGCTTGTGGACAGCCTTCCCAGGAGAGTTGAAACTGTTCTAGCTGCAAAGGGTGGACTGATGTCATATTGAAGCCCATGGATTAGGACTGGGATGTCGCTGAAGTTCATATGCAAGTCGAGGCAGGTGAGCCAATACTTTTGGCCATATAGTGTAGATAGCAGCAGGGGTTTCTGTCTAAAGCAAGAGTGCGATAGAGACGCGGAAGGTGTGAGGGTTTGGAGAGACGGGCACCAACAATCTCATGCTAATGTCAACAGCAGCGCTAAAAGCTAACAAGGTTCCAGTCACATGATGCAGTCATGGCTTCAATATTCAGGAAAGAAATAGTGACATGGTGATGGCCGCATGGCTGCAGTCGATCCCTCCACGCCCAGAGAAGACCCAAGGCTACAATCGTGTGATGGGATGTCCAGGGGTAAATCCCTCAGCTTAGGAAGCCTGTGGCAGCATATCTATGGGGTAGCCTAGCGCTAACGACAGGCTTCCTCGGAGAGAAAGGTTTTAAGCCTATCCTTAAACACAGAGATGGGGTCGGCCGACTCAAGGCGGGCCGAGGTCTCCGAGGTGTCGACGTGGTAATCCCAAGTAGGAAGCAGGGAACAAAAAGAAGCCTGGAAGAAAAAGCTAGGAAAGACGCCGGGGTGTTGACAAACGAGAGGAAGGCCTTTTCCAGCCTCCTGACCCTTTTAACCTTTTTTAACGCACACTTCTTGGTATTTAGAGAACATTCCAGATGGGAATCGGGAGCCTCTCTCAAGATCTTTCGCTTTCTCGTCCCCCTCCAGATAACCAGGGGCAGGAAGTGCACCTGGGGGGCGGGGCCTCCCGACAGTGTTTTTACGACCTGACCCCGAGCAGCCAATACCAGATCAGCGTTCACACGCGGATGCAGGAAGTGGAGGGTCCGTCCGTCTCCATCACCGACATGACACGTACGTTTGCCTCTGACTTTATTACAATGACTCCGTCCCGCCATCCTCCATCGCTTTGGCTGCCATTTTTTTTGTTATTTTTTTCGGGGTTGATTCCCACGTACAGGATCTCCCCGGAATCTCTATCCACGTATAACATGGAGTCCGCGTCCCTTCTCTTTTTTGTGTTTTCTTTCATTCTACGTCCATTCTACGTTCATTCTCGTCATTAGAAATTATTTTTGTATCCCTTAGCGAGGCAACGGCGGCGAGACAGCAGAGGAGTCGGCGCCCCTTCCCGGGGTCATCGCAACTGCTTCCAAGATGATTTACTTTCTTTATTCTGGTTTGACAGAAACCTGCTGCTTTCGGAAAAGTAATTGGCTTGGCAACGAGGCACGCTTTGCCCTCGGGGCTTATTCGGGGAAACAATCTATTGTCAGACAGACGCTGATGAAAATGCAGTTGCTGTTACGGAGGAGAACGGAGGGGAGTTTTAAGGAAAGGAGGCGCGGCGTCGTAACTTAGCGTCGGAGAAAAAGACCCGAACTCGGCGGGTGGATTTCGCTCGTGTTTTCGAGACCCCCCCCCCTCGGCGTGAAGGCGTGGAGCCGTCGGAGGAAGCGAAAATCCACCGCGAGGTCTCCCTCCGTCCTCCGCGGCCGCTCCGCAGGCTCTGTTTTCCACGGCTCTGCGCGGGAAAAACACCAGCGCTTTCATTAATAAAGATGCTAAGAGGCAGTAAATAAACTCCTGGCGTGTAATCCCAGACAGCGTCTGATCACTGAGGATTTACAAGCGCTGGAGGCCGTAGCTCAAGTCTGCAACTCGTGACAAAAGGTGCGGCCGGGATGCAAATGATCTGAAACAGACAGTTTTTATTAATATCCCTGCATACAGTCAAATGTGAGGGTGGCTTTTTTTTTACCGGATCTCTATTTCGACCAAACAGCGTCAGCTCAAATGTCGTGCATATGTAGTATTTATGTGCGTGTGGCATTTCTAGGATTGTTTTTATCGGGTTATTTTCGTTTCTGTTGTCCTTATCAAGCCAGTTGCGGGGCAGGGCAGGGATGAGGGTGAGGATACTTTAAGGCTGGACTCGCCAGCTGACCTTGCGAAAGGGTAATTAATGCTTTGCCCGAACTCGCCGGCGGATTGATGAAGGTACGTGAGAGTGGCCTACTTTCACCGAGCGCCGGGCGCCGGGGTTATTTCTCCATCGCCGGAACGGCGGAAGGTGATTCGGCCGCAGCTTGAATCTGATGGATTTCATTTCCAGTGTTTGGACAATGTTTATTTATAGACGGAGCCACAAAATTGAGCCGCGAGCTAAACATAATTAATGTCCCAGCTTTTTTTTTTTCCGCGATCCGTGACCTTGTCGTTTCCGTTGCAGTGCCGGCCCCCACCCCGGCCCCGACCGAGCCCCCGGCCACCGAGCCGCCTCCGACCATCCCTCCTGCCAAAGAAGGTGAGCCGCATTTCTTCCCGCTTGCCCGTCGACGTGGGCGTCCGAATATGTATTTCGAAAACTGGATTCGTCATAAATCACAAGCAGCACGGGGTCTTTGGGTGTTATTCAAGGAGATGAACCGTAAGAAACCGCTTTATTTTTCACGTCGTTGTCGGCCGGATTTGTTTTCTTGCCGAAGTCGGTGCTCGCACTTTCGCGTTTCGGGTCGTTCCACGATCAAAAGACAAATGAAGGATTTATCGTCTGATAGCGGCTCCAAAATGACGGTTATATTTCGACCGAAGCCGGGAAGTTTCGCGTCGCGCGTCTCACAACGTGACGCGACGGGCGCCGTCAAATCCTCGAGGACGCGGGGCCTGGAAGTCGAACCCAACACAAAAAGTGAGTAAAAACAAATGCCGTCATTTAATTTCCTCCCATAAACTGAAGTCTCAGAGCAGTTTCTTTGCTTATTCATATGTATTTCTGGTAAAAAAACTAACGCTCGAGAGGGGCGGCTGGGGGGGGAACGGATCGAATGAGGTTTCAAAAAAAGCTGCTCATAAGTTTGTCCGTCAGGCACAGACACCTTTTGCGAAGTCACAAACTTCATTTAATTTCAAAACAGCCGAGAAATGAAAGTCTGAGGATCGGGGGGCAAATAAAACCTCCTCAGGGGATGTAGCAGAAGGTTAAGTCAAAAAGAAAACTCCCCCCCCCTAAAAAAAAAAAAATGTCAAGTCTGCGTGTCATATTTACTTAACTCTGCAATAAAGCGTGCAGTTGGAGCCGCACTCGGGCTCCGGTGGGCTGCAGCCGATCCCGAAATAAGGAAATACCTCCGTAATCCCGGCTCCTCGGCTTATTTAATCATGGCAAACCTCCGCCGGCCCACGCAGCCCCGCTCCGGTTTATACCCGGTCCCAAAACAGCAGTTGAGCCTGAAATCGCCGCCGCCGCCGCCGCCGCCGCCGCCGCCGCCGTGACATTTCAGGCCACGACTTCCTGCACGTCAACCGTTCAGTGTATCATCAGTTTATCTTGTAGCAGTTATTACTCATTTCCTGTGCCAGGATGCTACTATGCTTAGCCTCATTCCCTAATTGACTCTGTGGATTATCGAGGGTGACGCCGTGCGCGCTCGTCGAGCGCTCGGCGGCTGCAGATGTGGGAAGAGGAGGGCGTGGCGTGAACGGTTTTTCATGAAGTACCGCACGAGCGGGAGGGAAGCCGCCTTTTCGCCCGGACATGAGGTGCGGTCGTGATTTTGATCGTGCGCCAAAAGTGCCCTCGGACGAGAAACCCCGCACCCACCGGCTTGCTGCCGAGGGCCCGGTCAGCGCGTGTGAAGTGAAACGCCGGACCGTAAGTTCCCGCCGAGCGCCGTCTCCGTACATGACCTTTCTGGTGGGCGACGGCTCTCTCCGTGATGAGGGGGTGAATCTCAAGCCACGACAGAGGGAGAGTTAGGCGCGTCTGCTCCGGAAGCCGAGGAGGAGGACACAATGGATGTCACAGACGGAAAGTCGTAAAAAAAGGCATGTTGCGGAGTCAGAAGATGATGAAAGACGGAGAGGGGGGATGAAAATGCCCCAACAGTATAATCTCAGCCTTTAGAAGAATCAACCATATAAAACCTTATAATGAAAAATTCCGACGCTGACCTTTAACTTGACATTTCTGACAAGTGTGAGAACTCGATTTATGCCGGTCTGGAGAAAAAGCGTATAAATATCGGCCCCCACCCGGAGCCACGGACCGGGCCGTCCAAACGCCGTACATCAAAGTGCGGCGCCCGAGAATCCGGCTGGCCAGGGTTGTCCGTGTCCAATCTGGAAAAATCGCCCTTATCTGATGTAAGCATTTTTTTTTTCTCCCTTTATATCCACAAATCTATGTAATATTTCCCCCTTGTAGCTCAAATCTTGCCATCCGAACACGACCCCGGTGTGTAAATGCGCCGTGACTCCTTCCCATCGCTCCTCGCCGGCGCCCTGATGGATTTCCCTCTCGGCGGCGAAAGTTCAAATTAAAATCTGAAAGTCGTCGTCGCCGCCGCATCCCACTTGGAGCCCCGTGATTGGGTTTAGCGGCCCGGGAAAGAAGGAGATCCTCCCGGTCTTATCATCGCCTCCTGAGCGATGAGCGCCTCGTATCCAGGTCGAGCGCGGAAACGACAAACTTGCGCTCGCCTGATAACGTCGGCCGATCCCGCGGCGGGCGAAACTTCGCGTGAAACACGGACGAGATCAGCCGATCGCAGCACGCGAACCCCGTCCTCCGGTAGAATATTACACCTTTCTCCTCCCGGAGACGAAACGCATTACGTGCCAGAAGCGCGGTAACCGCTATCAATCAAATATAGCTGAGAGATGACTTGGCAGGGGACATTAACATTTCATATGATTGGGACGGGCCGCTCTTAAAAAGACATCACGCCCTAGATTTAAGTCACTTTATTGAAAATGTCAAGTAGTTAATGGCGGCTGCGCTGTCGACACCCACCAAGTCTCGGTAAATATATAAATACATAAATAATTAGATTCAGGATATCCTGTTTTCTACGCAGTCGAAGCTCGGCTTTTGAATTTAATTTGTTCTTTGACTCCGGACAGAAGCAATGTTTCCCGATGAAATCAAGGTAAACCGCACTGATTCGTTCTCCAGCCCCCGAAAAACCTTTCACACTCCCATCAAACTTTTTTATGGGTTTATTTGTGGCAAAAATACAGGAAGGAATTAAAGATAAGCTTAATTCTGACCGTTTCTGGTGTTCTCTCTCTTCCTGCCAGCACTTGTACTTTCCATTTTCTTCACTAAACAAAATTAAAGCCTTCTCGCATGGAACCCTGGCTAATGCTAATGCTATCTCCAGCAAGCTGTACTTCGTTAGTCAAAACAAACAAAAAGTCTTCTACTTCTTCTTAGACTTGAGACCTTTTCTTCGTCAGCGTAGTCGCCCCTTTAGCCGCATCGGCCGTCTTTAGTGCATATTTGTTTTCCAGGGTTGTACAGATGGTTTACTTAGCAATGTCGTAGTGCTTGGCCAACACCGCTCTCACGTTTAGCTATTATTTCCTTCTTCAGATCGACCGGACTTTTTTACTTAACACCGCTAGCACTAGCACGTTTTACCTTTTTTGGGGCCATAATGAGGGCTAGCTTACTGAAAAAAAGCCCATGACAGTATTATAACAGGAGAACATAACAATGAAAGATGTAAACAACGCGGAGTAGCAAACACGACTGCCGCTAGGCTACAACGCCACATTGCGGAAAGCCTGCGAGTTTGTTTGTTTGTGCGTTCGTGCACCGAGGCTTGTTCACGGTTCGATTTAAAATTTGATGGAAACCCCGTTCGCAGGCAGACCTCTTTGTGACTGGGGGCGACCACCAGCGCCGCGCTCACGTTTAGCTATTATTTCCTTCTTCAGATCGACTGGAATGCTTCATTTCTTCTTAAGACCACTGGCACTAGCACTTTTTGGGAGCCAAAATGAGGGTTGCTTCAGCAAACGGCTTCTATTTGCTTGTTTTGTTTGTTTGTTGAAATCCAGTCATTTTAAATGTCTTCCTCCGCCGGTCTGTCATATATGAAATACGCCGCCTGCGCGGGCACACGGATGCCGAGTGACCAGCGTGACCGTCTCGGGCTGATCGAGGAGGTCGCGACGGCGGAGAGGCGAGAAGAGCTGGCAGAATGAACAGGCTCCGGAAATTTTCTAGGGGGGTAAAAAAAAAAAAAGAGAGAGACAGAGTAAAAGAGTTAATTGAACAAATTGGAATCACTTGATTTGCTTCTGTCTTTGTAGCAATTTAAAACCCAACTAAAGTTACTCGGAAGGGGAATAAAAGGGTCTGTTGGATTATCACAAACCCACACAGAGGTGTTTAAGACAAGATGGCTCGTGGGCAATAATTGGATTCCTTCGCATATATTACCCTTTTGTGCAATAATTACGAGCTAATGATGGCCCTTCTCTGTAGTGTTTCGTGTCATTTTACTGTTATACTTTACTTCCTCTTTTACAATTTCTTCATTCTGGAATTGGGGTGTCTTTTCTGGATCGTTGCGTTGACGAAGGAGGGACGGTGGAGGGCTCGTCCTCCGACGAGGTCGGAAACCCAAGAAATGTCAAACCACGACCTGGGAATATGAATGATTTAGGAAAATGGTAGAGGTCAGGAAAGAAGGCTCTCCGTTTCCAAATGATTTGTGTCATGTAGACTTTAAATTCAACGTGAAATCATCGTTTTCGGAGAGCTGCTTTTAAATTATTGATGCCGCTCCCCGGGTTCTGTAGTTGCTGTGCCTGATATTATGCATATTTACTCTGAATATATCCGGTAGCCACTTAGCATTCACCTTGTGCTCTGTCCTCCAGTGACCCCCGTTCTGCATGAAATCTGGTTTTCGTTTCTTTCCAAATGTTGAGGTTGCATGTTTGTAATTTGATCCATCTCGACCGTCCAGTGTGCAAGGAGGCCAAGGCTGACCTGGCGTTCCTGGTCGACGGCTCTTGGTCGATAGGAGACGACAACTTCATGAAAATCACCCGTTTCCTCTACAGCACCATTGGATCCCTGGATCTGATTGGCTCAGATGGCACCCAGGTGAGTCATGTGACCACTGCCTCCACCTTTTGAAGGCTCCGCCCCCGTCACGTTCGCAAACAGATGCGTCCGTTTCAAATATTGTCATGTTTCTGTTCTTGCCCTCGTTGTTGTTGCTTTGGTTGTCTATTTTCCCCCTTGCTGTTTTTCTTTTATTCTTTATTTTCCTTATTTCTGTCTTTGTTGTTGTTCTTTTTGTTGTCCATTTTTCTTATAGATATATGTTGCTATTTTTTTACTGTCTCTTTTACTCATATTTATATTCATTTTTATTGACACTGCTATGTTGCGCTGCCGTGACAAAAGAATTTCCCCTGTGGGGATCAAGAAAGTCCTATCTTATCTTATTTTAATATGCTTCGCCTGCATAGCTTACGTTGCCCCGGTTGTTACGCAACATGTCCGCTAGAGGGATGCGTGTTTTAAATAAGAAAAAGGTTCTTTATAAAAATCAAACAATGTCAAAAAAAAATAATAATACGTAATAAGAGGGAATATTAAGAGTTTTTAGTTTTTATAAACAGTTTTTTTTTGAAGTGTGTTTACCTTGGACAGAGACTAACTGACAGGCTACACACTTAATGCTATAATGCTATGCTAAATGTAACTTGCACACTTGGCTATACTTTATGTTTGAATTTGATTTATGGACGGTTCGAAGCCGCTCCTCTTTTTTAACACCATCAAACCGTCCCCGGCCGGCTTTGAGCGTGTCTTCCGACACCCTCGTCCGTCGACTTCTCCAGCTCTTCACGGACGAGTTCACAACACGCACAACTCGCTGGTGTTTTTTCCATGATTTTCGCAGGGCAACCTAGCGGCGGCGGCGCGTCCCACCGTCTTTAAACGCCACTTCACGGACACGTCGATGCCGAAAACGCTCATTCCGTTCGCTCCTAACTCTCCTAGATCTGGGCTCGGATAGCAAAGCAAAAAAAACCAAACAAAAAACTAAGACTAAGTTGTCGCAGTCGTAAGTTAAGGTTCCACCGGACAATAAAATGAATTCAATGAGAAAACCTGTGGCAGGAACACAGCAGTGCAACGGAGCGGATTGGAAGTTCAGCAAACACGCGTTATCGAGTCCGACGGCAGCGGGCAGGAAAGATCGTAGGAGTCTTTCCCATCGTCCAGGTCGGACGCCACGTTGGCGTCAAACGCTCATTCAAAAGAAGCGGCGTGGAGCATAAATGCCTCCCTCAGCCCGCTGCATGTCACGGCGGTGCGGGACAAATTCAGAGTGAGTATTTTGCTGTTCCGTCCAAGAATCCATCTGACGGAGATGTTTGCGGTTCAGGACGGACAAGCTCATCTGGAAAGCGATCCGAGGGACGGGCCGACGTTTAGCTTTTTTTCATGGCAGTCACGGCTCTTGCGACGCGGCATTAGCGAACCCAACAAACACACAAAGTGCCCCCGGGGCTTTTGACGTCCGACCGCTGTTGAATCCGCTCTCGGAAAAAAGAACAAAAAAAAACAAAAAAAAAAACGAAAACGTGCGAGAGGGGGGACGTAAAGCAGATGCTGGGTTTTGGGGCTCAAAGTGGCCGCGCGTGCAACCCGAGCGCTCGTCTAAACACCAGCATCGGTCAGACCACACTCACTCCGCTGTCATTTCTCTGATGTATTTTAAGAGGATCATTTGTGTGTTTTTACACCGCCACATGTAGTAAACCTAGAAATTGTGTTTTGGACAACACCCCTCCCCACATACGCCCCGCTCCGCCCGTCTCTCATATTCTGCAAATCATTCAAATACCGATGCGGCGAAGTTAAAAATAAACATTCAACTCGATTTTTCCCCCCCGGAGGCGTGAGGAGGGGAGACTCTTCCTCACGGCAAGGAGAATATTGCAGATTGTTTCACCCGGGGTGACTCCCGTTTCTCCTCCCGTTGCAGAAATGGTATCAGATTCAGGCGGCCTTTCAAATAAAGCGAAACATAAATTTGGTTTGTACACAAGCCAGTTTGATTGATTTATAATATTGAAAACTTTTTTACATTTGACGTTTCTATCTATCTATCTATCTATCTATCTATCTATCTATCTATCTATCTATCTATCTATCTATCTATCTATCTATCTATCTATCTATCTATCTATCTATCTATCTATCTATCTATCTATCTATCTATCTATCTATCTATCTATCTATCTATCTATCTATCTATCTATCTATCTATCTATCTATCTATCTATCTATCTATCTATCTATCTATCCATCAATCCATCTTTCTATTCTATTCTATTCTATTCTACCGATCTCACTGTCAATCTGTGTGTCTATCTATCTGTCTTCTGATCCATCCATCCCTCATCCATCCATCCATCCATCCATCCATCCATCCATCCATCCATCCATCCATCCATCCATCCATCCATCCATTTATCAATCCATCCATCATTATCTCTATCTGTCTCACTGTCAATCAATTGGTCTGTCTCTCTATCTTTTGATCAATCCTTCTATCTATCTATCTATCTATCTATCTATCTATCTATCTGTTTGTCCATCTGTCTATCTATTGTTTGGTCCATCCATCCATCCATCCATCCATCCTTCTATCTACCTGTCTCACCATCAATCAGTTGGTCTATCTATCTATCTATCTATATATATGTGTGTCTGTCTGTCCGTCCATCCGTTCATCCATTCATCCTTCCATCCATTCAACTCGGCCAATATGTGGTAGCTTCAATAAAGGCGGAGGCTGAAAACAAAGAACAGAATATTTGCCT
>CAAKHD010013146.1:24620-36431 GCA_901007705.1 Fistularia tabacaria | reverse complement strand
TGTCAATCTGTGTGTCTATCTGTCTGTCTTCTGATCCATCCATCCATCCATCCATCCATCCATCCATCCATCCATCCATCCATCCATCCATCCATCCATCATCATCTCTATCTGTCTCACTGTCAATCAATTGGTCTGTCTCTCTATCTTTTGATCCATCTATCTATCTATCTATCTATCTATCTATCTATCTATCTATCTATCTATCTATCTATCTATCTATCTATCTATCTATCTATCTATCTATCTATCTATCCATCCATCCATCCATCCATCTTTCTATCTACCGGTCTCACTGTCAATCTGTGTGTCTATCTGTCTGTCTTCTGATCCATCCATCAATCCATCCATCCATCCATCCATCCATCCATCCATCCATCCATCCATCATCATCTCTATCTGTCTCACTGTCAATCAATTGGTCTGTCTCTCTATCTTTTGATCTATCTATCTATCTATCTATCTATCTATCTATCTATCTATCTATCTATCTATCTATCTATCTATCTATCTATCTATCTATCTATCTATCTATCTATCTATCTATCTGTTTGTCCATCTGTCTATCTATTGTTTGGTCCATCCATCCATCCATCCATCCATCCTTCTATCTACCTGTCTCACCATCAATCAGTTGGTCTATCTATCTATCTATCTATCTATCTATCTATCTATCTATCTATCTATCTATCTATCTATCTATCTATCTATCTATCTATCTATCTATCTATCTATCTATATGTGTGTCTGTCTGTCCGTTCATCCATTCATCCTTCCATCCATTCAACTCGGCCAATATGTGGTAGCTTCAATAAAGGCGGAGGCTGAAAACAAAGAACAGAATATTTGCCTATTCCAGATGAAACCCGTGCGAGTGCTCCGTCACACACCGCTGAGAAAAACAATATGACATTAATGACAATCCACAAAAAAAAGCTTGAAATATTCTCTTAAAAAATTGAATTTTTGGTCGGGAAAGAAGATGAAAAAAAAAAGAAAAAAGAAAACAAAACGGGACTGCCTGGAAGGGCGGAACATGCTGCCGTGTTCCTGTTTGACAAGATCGATGGAGTGTTACTTGAACGTTGATTGGAAAAAAAAAAAAAAAAAAAAAGTCAAAAGACGAACGATCTCAAAAACATAAGGAGCGGAATTTCCTCCTCTATGCATGAATAGCGTGTCCTAAAAAAAATGTAAAAAAATGTGAAAAATAAAACAGCTTCATCACCTGCGATGAGTATTTTTCGCGGAGAGAAGTCGGGGTTGCGAGACATCAATAATGAATGATTCCTTCGTGTTATCCGATCGCACAAATATCCAGGGAGAGACGCTGCTTTTTTTTTTTTCCTGCCTGTCTTTCGGGGCTGTTGTTCTAAGCTCTTAGATGCATTAAACATTGGAACAATTACCAAGCGGTTCGCCCGCCGCCGCAGCCCTCGAGGGTGTAACACTCGTTCTGGAAAACATGTTTATATCCAGTCCTACTGTAAAGTCTTCCATCGGAAAATACTTTTCAATCCCTTAGCCCGGGTGAATTTTTACGCGACCCCGCTGCCCCCGAGGGTTTCTCATGTATCACCTTCATCGATGGCGTCGGGGCCGTAACTCAGGGCCGAAGCGCCGGCCGCGTCGGCAGAGCTCGGCCGCTTCATCTGTCACCAGGCGAAACCCGCGCTTTCATTTGTATAATACGTGGCGCTGAGCAGTTTGCTACCCTCTCCGTGCCCCGTTAAAAAAATAAAAATAAAATTAAAAAAAAAAACCCGCGCCCCTACCCTCCCCCCCCCCAGGCCCACCTGGCAGCGGCGACCCGGATCACGGCTGGCGGTAATGCGAGAGAGTTGGCCGAACGGCAAAGAGATAGTTGGCTGGTAAATGTAGGCCGCCCGGAGCCAACAACAGCACCATTAGCAGTCTGGAGGCAATAATAGTTATTCAGCGCTCTCGCAGTAATGCAATTAGGCTGATTGTATCCCCGACTTGGTCGTGTAGACGGTAATATCGGTAAAAAGAAAAAAAATCAAATTAAATCATCAGCACAGTTCTGTTTAGCCCCCCCCCCCCTCTACTACCTGAGAAGTTACACGTCGGCTTCTGGTGTCATATTCAATTTCACTCACTTTATATACATATATACATATATATGTGTATTTAGGCTTCCATTTCCATGTTAAACGGTTGGACCGGGACGTATCTGGAATACGCCGAAGAAAGCGCGGCGGGCTAGCGGCACAAGCGGCGGCGTGCTTTCATGTAACAAAGCGCCTACTTGTAAAAATGTGAAATGTAAACAAAAAAGGTTGCTCGACAGTCATAATGAATGTGCTTCGGTGCAGAAAACCGTCATTACCGGCCATTATTCAGGGGCTTGTCTTTGTTTTCACCCAGCAGCGGACCAGTTACAGCCTCCTTTTTTCCCTCTGCGAGATATTCAGTCATTAAAATGTGGAAAATATGGTCAGGTCTTGAAAAATACGATAATTATGAATTATGATTAGACTAGCTGATTGCCTGTTTACATTCTCGCAGGAATTTCGGGGGCGATTCTCTTACTTTTATTTTTGTCAGATAATTAGCTTTTAATGGGTAACGGAGAAACAGGCGGCACAGCGGCGCAGCGGTTAGCGCTTCTCGCCCGCAGCCAGACGGTCCCGGCTGGGATTCACCCGTGGGGTTCCTCGGGGTTCTCCGCGGGACACCCAGTGAACTGGTGAATGGTCGTATGTCTCCATGTTTGGCCCCGTCATCGACCGATCCAGGTGAACCCAACCTGCCGCCCAGTGATCGGAGGATTTTTTCATACTTCAGGATAAGATAATGAAGGCATGAGTGAATGAATGAATGAGGAAACTGACAGGGGCGGGCCTGAGATTTTGGAAAATGTTCATTTGGGGAAGCAAAACTAGAAATGCAAATATAGAAACGCCTTCATTTCTATCATTGCTGATGTGTGTGGGTTTCCTGGTGATTTATCTTGGACTCGGATATTTCATTAATTTTGAAAGTTGGAACCGGCAGCCGCCCAAAGTTACTCGCACAAGTCTGATTAAAAAAATATGACTTGACCTTTTTTCCACCCTCTCCGCCTTGCCTGTCCGTCCCTTCCTCCCCCCAGGTGGCCATAGCTCAGTTCAGCGATGACGCTCGGACGGAATTCCAACTGAGCGCCCACGGCAACAAGGAAGCGCTGCTGGAGGCCATCCAGAGGATCCGATACAAGGGAGGAAACACCAAGACAGGTCAGAGCGGCGGGAGGAGAGCTCTCGCCTTTTCAGTCGCATTTGTGAAATTAAAAAAGAGGTAAATGGAGTTGTACAAAGCCGGGTTACGCAGCAGCCTCGACAGCTGCTCGCGGGGACTTAACGCAGCAGATGGAGTTTGCCGAGGTTTCCACATCAGACGGGCTGGTTTTAGGCGACACCTGTTCTCAAGGTCGGCGGCGACCACGGACGAACGGCCCCCTCAAAGTTTCTCGGCCAAATGGAGATCCGACGTCCGAATGGACGGACGCCATCTGCCGACGAAAACGCTTCCGCCGGCGAGTTCCAGGATAAACTTTCAAATGTCGCTCTGCAACAACCAATCTTCGGGGGGGCCGGCGAGGAGTACCGGGGATGAAAATACCTCTCGATTGCGGCGGGATGCTTGTTAAAAGAGGCTCGGGCGCTTGCAGCGGGCAAAGCCTTTGAGGTCCGGAATACAAAAGAAGCGATGCGAGCCGTGAACCTATTGTAATATTCATGTGAGTGTCCAGCTGGGCCGATAAGCACAAGGTGAGTGTCAGGAACTTTGATGCACAGATAAGGGTTTACAGGTAAGGCCGGCCGATCGGCACACTTTGAAAATATGAGCTACGGCTCAGAGAAAGGCTGTTCTTTCGCAGCGCTATCAGCTCCAAGGCTGATCGCGGCATCATACCGGCTTTTTCTTTAGAAGACCTTCCTTCTCCTCGTTTCTCCTCCTGTTTTGTCCTCTCCTACCTTCACGCAACCTCTCAAGGCTGCGTTGCTTGGCAGCACGTGCATCCGGATTCCAGGCGAAATTGACACGGCTGAACAACCGATCCCAAAAAAACGGAACCCTTGACGTCGCGTCGAGAGAAGACGCGGGGTCCGACAACGCTCTTGCTTGGGAAATCTCTCTTTAAAAAAAGCAGATGCACCGTCCCGGACCCGCCGATACGAAAACGAACAAAGAAGAAGCCGATGGCCGCGGTGCCGGATTTACCAAAATGCAGTAGTGGCAATCGGAAGGTCCGATTTGTCAGCAAAGTATCAAACGCGCCCCTATTGAGGTCGGTGATTTCTCGGTACCGTATTTTGCGAACTATGAGGCGCATCGAAATGTACTACATACTGTTCTCTGTTTGGTTTATCGTCGCCGATGACAGCGGACAACTGAAGTTAGTTTGAGGTTGGAACAAGGTTGTATTCCAGCGCTACATCAATAACGTAATTTCCGGACTATTGAGCACACCAGAGTACTAGCCGCAGGGGCTAAGGATAACAGTATGGCTATCTTCGTCTTTCTCCTGCGCACTAAAGCCATTAAATTCGTCTTCCTCTGTGTCGGAATTGATCAGCATCGGAATTACTTCGTCACACACCTCCTCGGCCTCTCTTGGCGCCACGAGCCTCGTTAGCCCCCCAAAAATCCGTAAATTAGCCGCATCATCGTTTACGCCGCGGTGTTCAAAGCGGATGAAAAAAGTAGCGGCTTCTAGTCCGTAAATCAGGGTAGTTATCTAACGTTGTCTGACATTTCAACCCATCTTCAACCGAGGACCGACTTTTCTACAACGTCCGTGTGTCAGGCGGGAACCATAATCGATCAAGCGGCGTGGTTTTGTCCCACTCAAACATTTTGAGCACAGTGTACCACATAAAATTGGTTGGAGGTCGGCAAGCACAACAAGAATTCATACATAAGGCGCTCGCTTTGAGAAAACATAAGGATTTTAAGTGCGCCTTACGGTGCGAAAAATACTGTAGTTAGGATGAGCGCGGAGGGGTTGAAGCTAGAAGGAGGTTGGTAGATGCGTCCGGTTGCCAGACACTGGACGGGGCGTCTAATTTGTACAGATGCTACAGAATTCCTGAATTCGTTAAACAGGCGATGGCGGGATGTCATGTTTCGTAGTTTAAGTTACAAAAAAAAAACGTCCCGTCATTATTTGCCGCCGCCGAGGATAATGTTACATCACGTGCTAATGCAGTTGAGGCACCGACTCCCCCCGCTCTCGGTGAAGGTTCGGGGATGAGGTTAGGAAAACACTGCAGTTTGCGCTAATGTGTTGAAATCCAGCTCCATAATCACAAAGTGTGGCCACATCAACCTCTTGCACTTCGCAAACAAAACCCGCCGCCCGTGGGGCGATGCTATCAAACCAGAAATTTGCCGAGCTTGCCACGAAAGGGGATCCTAATCCACTTACGTTGGCATTATTTCTGTGGTGCCACCACATAATGTGGTGTTAAGAGGTGGTTGTGATTTCATATTTTCCTTTTAAATCCGACCAAGGGTCCCGTCCTTGTTTTTGCTCCACTTTGTCTTTGTTATTCTTTAATATCGCGGCGATGACAATGTTTTCCCGTCCTCGTTATCTCTTACCTTGCTGGCCTTGTGTCCCAGTCGTACTCAGAAGACGCTTGTTTGAAGAAGCACCGACGGAAAGTGGAATCTTAGTCCTCTGAACCTCAACCGTGTTGTTTTCCCAAACGTGGCCAAGAAGGTTCTCAGCAGAAGTTAATAAAGTAAACCTCAGAGTTTATTTCCTTTTACTTTATTTATATATTTATTTTTATTTTCTGGCTTGTCTGTCTTGTCCTTGCATGTCTTGCTGCTGCTGCTGCGAAACAATTTCCCAACCATGGGATCATTGAAGTACATCCCATCGTATCTCATGGACATTAGCTTGAATTAGGGATAGCAAGAGTACAACTCCTGCGCCTCAGGAAAAAGGGTCATCTCATCTCAAGTTGTTGGTAAGAGCCTCATCCGTGACCCGAGTCCCTGTTGTCGGACTCAAAGTCCTGCAAGATCCTTTAAATCCGTTGCTGCCAGCTTATCCGGAAGTCGCCCTCGTGGTTATTTTTACTTGACTGTCTCTCTGGAGGGAGTCCTTTTCAAGACAAGCCCTGCTCCAAACATCTCAATCCCTCTCCCTTCCTGTTTGCCTTTTCTTTTTTTTTTTCGTCCGGCTGTTATCAGCAGCAGCGTGCTCTGTGTCGTAACGGAGCAGCCGGCTCTCGTAAGGTTAGACCGGCGTTCACAGATTCGCATTATTCCTCTCTTTGCGTCTCCCACATGTTCGCATAATGCCTTTCGGAAGGGATCATCTTTGTGCCCTTTTTTCAGTTTAAAATATAGATATATTTTGGATTGTCCAGAGTTTGATTTATTATGCACGGTTACACTTTTGTATTCTTTTAGCAAAAGCGTCTAATATATTTTACAGTAGCTTTTCATGCTTAACTTTTAATGTCTTCGCCAAAACTCTCCATGCTACTGTGTTGCTTAACATGATTAAGTCGGGCACGAAGCTACGCCGCTAATTTCCGGGTGCCCGGGGCTAACGTACATCTTAGTCCTCTGGTATTTTGCGAGGCGACCTCTTCGACCCCGGCTTTCATTACAACCCTAAACTCTTTTTGACTCTTTAAACCCCCAAATTACGTGAGACCGTGTTTGGGCCCCTGACTGTGTCTAAATCCCCAAAAGCCCTCAAGTAAAGCTCGCTGCCTTTACTTTCTGGCAGCTGTGTCTGCGGGGAAACAACCGCCAGCCAACGAGAAACCCCATGGCTTTAAGGCTGCTCTATATTTTCACTACAAACTTAATAAAACATGCCCTATAGATTCACGCTTCGCTTTACCGGAGACAGAACACATTCCCTGAGCTCCGTTCGCTTAAACCGGGTTCGAAACAATTACAGCTAAAAACAAAAGCGAAAAACAACCCCCAGAACCCGTCTTTACTTTACATCGGTCTGTTTTCGGATCCATCAGATCGACCCTTATTTCGAAGGCGCAGGACTTGTACTCTTGCTATCCCTAATTCGAGCTAATGTCCATGAGATGAGATGTACTTTAATGATCCAGTGGTTGTGAATTTGTTTCGCCGCCGCAGCAGCAGCAGCAGCAGCAGCAGCAGCAGCAAGGCACGCAAGGACAAGACAGTGACAAGCTATAACTAAAAATAAATCGATAAATAAAGTAAAATCAAATCAAATCTGAAGTGTAAAAGTATAAAGTATAATCTGAGGGGAAAAAAAATGTAAATGAAGGAATAAATAAGTGCATTTTTTTTTTTTTGACCATGTGGTAGCGATGGAATTTTGAAACCACAAGGTTTAGCTCTCACCCAACCCCCCCCCCCCGTAATCTCATCCCTCTTCTTCCTGTTTATCCATCTGTGTTTACCGTACGAGCGCATTCCGTCGCTGAGCTGTTGCCGAGTGAAGACGCGGCGTCCGGAGCCCTTCACCGCGGGGAAATCGACAGATAGCCTGTAGAAACAAAATGACGAGAGGGAAACGACCCCCAGCGTGACTCGCGATAAAGACACTCCGCTGATTGGACGGTGAGGGTGTCGGGGAAATGGCGCCCAGATAAACACCTGGGAGCTTCCTGTTAAACATCTCAACTGCAAGGAGGGAACTGAATCTCAATAACTCTTTTAGAAACGTTGTTTTGCAGGACCTTCTCTCGCCCAGGCTTGGGAAGTTTCATTATGTTCCAGCTAATATTCACCTTTGGACTTTGCGTTCACTCACCGGGGCGTTATTAGCGCTATTACTTTTAAAACCTTTACTTTTCAGTAATGTATTCAAACATTCAAACCCTTTCTCACCGGATCCGCTTCATTTTTTTTTTTTTCGTTCCAAATAGTTTCGCAGTTTCGCTTCGGACCCTGACTCGTCGACTTTTTTTTTAAAACACGGACGCCAAAAATCGCCGTCAGCCGAAGATCGGTACGACCTTCGGCACGGAAAGGCCGTCCAGAAGAGAAAGAAGTAGAACTATTCAAAGGCTCGAACGGAAGCGTTTTTTTTTCCCGACTGCACATCCCGTTCATGTTGGGGGATGTATTTCATAACGTACACAAAGACGGAGATGTAGTGTTGGGCGGGGAGGGGTTGCCGAGTTAAGCACATCCACCTAAGAGCGTCGGCGCGTCGGCGGTTCGCTATCGACCCCGCGGCCCTTCGCCGCGTCTCATGGAAATCAGCCCGGTTTTGTCGTTGTTGTTTTTTTGTTTTTTTTTTGTTTTTTTTGCGCCTTCCCCGCTCGGTAAAAAAACAGACGGCGCCATAAAC
The DNA here is from genome assembly GCA_901007705.1 of Fistularia tabacaria. Taxonomy (NCBI): domain Eukaryota; kingdom Metazoa; phylum Chordata; class Actinopteri; order Syngnathiformes; family Fistulariidae; genus Fistularia; species Fistularia tabacaria. The sequence goes on along the minus strand of CAAKHD010013146.1, from coordinate 28,114 downwards.
ATCAACCGTCCTCCCCGGTAAAAATATCTCGCTGCGAGAAGAAAAGGAGTCGAGACGCGGCAAGGTGGCGGAGACAATAACAGCGGAGGTTGTTTCAGCTGTTTTCCTGTCGTTGCTATTTCCTGCCCGCGTCCACGTCGCCGACAGAGATGACTCAATCCCTGATTAATTACGAGCCCCTGGGCCGCCTCCGTATTTCAACCCTTTCCCCGGCGGGTTGCCGATTCCGCCGCCGCCCTCCCGCCTCCTCTCGACGTCTACCCCCCCCCTCCCCCCGCGTTATTTTAACTCCTTTCCTCTCCTTCCATCCGTCCATCCCTCCCTCCCGCCCACAAGTCGTCCTCATCTCCCCGCCCGCCGTCTCGCTCCGCCGTAATACCGCCCTCGACCCGTCTGGTCCGGGGACGGCGGCCGAAGCGAACTCATCGCCGGCGGATATCCGACAACAGAACACTTGACGGGCCGAGCGCTCTATCATTTGTCATCGCCGACGGGGAAGAGGGGGAAAAAAAAGAAACACAGAGGGGGAGTGAAAGCGGTCCGAGTTTGTTTTGGCTGCGGATGATAAGAGGCAGACAACCAGCTGCATCGGGAACAGGTGCTGCCTGGGTTTACATGGATAGATGGATGACTTAGTCATCCCGAGGGGGAAGTTATATTGCCAGAGCAGCCGGGTACCCCAACAAAACGATAAAGTAAGACAAATACAAATGCCGATTAACAAAAAGAAATGGGTTTAAGCTCATAAGTCAACTTGCTGGCGTAACAAATTTAAATGTCCCCATTGGAATGAATTGAAACGCTATGAATCCGTTTCAGCCCCCCGGAGTGGTTTTGTGTTCTAAACCAGGGGTCTCCATCCCTCCTCTGTCCATGACCCAACCATCTCAGTCGGGCTTCTCTGACCTTCTCTCCTCTCTGATGGACTCGTTCCTGATCTTCTCCATCCTGGTCACTCCCAAAGAGAACCTCCCATCTTCATCTCTGCCTCCTGTCTTTTCTCCAAACCATCCATCATCTCTGCTCCCACCACTGTCTCCTCCACCTTTCCTTTCCGTCTGGCTGATGTTCTTCTATCTCATAGAACCCCTGACACTTTTCTCCACCCATTCCAACCTGCTTGAACCCGTTTCTTCACCTCTTCTCCACACTCTCCACTGCTCTGGACTGTTGACCCTAAGTACTTGAATTCCTCCACCTTCTTGATCTCCACTCCCTGCAGCCTCACCTTCCCTGAGCCATTCGAAGTACATTTAAGGTGATCGCCTTCCCGATATTAAACACATCTGTGTTTATAATCTGAGCTTTATTTAACTACATAAGTGCTTTAAACCGGGGTTCCCCGACCCCCGGCCCCTGGACGGGTACCAGCCCACAGATCGTTTGGTACCCGTCCACAAAGAAAGTCTTTCTTGGTACAAATGATAGTTTTTTCATTCGACATTTCGGATCTTATTTTGAAAAACGACTGTTTCCGCCTTCGCCTCGCTGCCTTACTTCACTCCGTCGCGCCCATTTAACACATCAGCTAGCGCAAGCTAGCCCTTGAAAAGAAAAAAAAAAAAAGAACCGGAAACAAAAGTCGCTTTGAGCTTTTTCGGGAGGAATCGGTGAGACGGTGGAAGCGTCGCAGACTGACGGCAAAAAGAAAGCTGCATTTAAAAGAAAATATCAGGATTCCAAGCGAAGTTTCGGTTAGTTAGCTGACTCTACAGTATGGTGAATTGATATTATAGTGCAAAGTTATTGTAACTGCCTCATATAAAATGTAATGGTTGTATTGAACTGACAAAAGTCTTTATTATTTGCGGCTCTAACCGGTCCGCGGAAACATTTTCATGCATAAAACTGGTCCCTGCTACAAAAAAGGTTGGAGGCCGCTGTTCTAAATAACAAAAATGTTCTTGCTAAGTAATAATACATCATAAATAATTTTAAGAGATAAATTGATTTTATGAAGTGTGTTTACCTCTCAGATCGGACAAGGGTCGCTTAACTTAACTTACAGGCGACACGCTTAATGCTAAGATGTGTTGCTAAATAGAACTCGCACACTTTGCCACATTTTACGGCTAAACTTTATTTAGGGACGGAGTGAAGCTGCTCCTATTTTTAAAACGACTCTTCCGATGCCTCGCCCGCCGACGCTCCCGCTGCTGCTATATTGAATCCCCCAAATGTCCCCCGCCTTCTCCCGGTTGATGCTCCGCGTCTCCGTATCTCAACGATAACAGCGCTCGTCCCGCTCGCCCCTAACTCAGCTCCGGGCTCAAAAATCCACTGAGCGACAGCTTGTATTTTGGAAAACTGGTAAATTATGGTTGGGTTAGAGCAGGGGTCGGCGACCTTCATCACTCAAAGAGCCATTTGGAGCCGTTTACAGTAAAGAAAACACCGGGAGCCACACGACCCTTTGGAAATGTGAAATGAATGAGCGAGACGTATAACGTTGTTGTTGTTGTTGTTGTTGTTGCTTTTTTGCCTTTACGCTCTGTAGAAACCAAATAGGAGTTGGATTTTTAGAAATCAATGAACACCTGCAGAGGAAACAAAATTGCATTCCTGCATGCAACCAAACATTTTGAACTCTGAAAAGAGGAAGTTGGGTTGAAGGTGACTTTTAAGCAAAATACTAAATGTCTATTTTGACAAAAACAGCCGAACTTAAATGATCCGCTGCGAGAAAAATCAAAAATGCCGTCCTCTCTCTCTGTGTGTTCTGTCATCCTTTAACTGGCGCGTGCAGTCAGTCAGCTGTCAACCCGAATAATAAAAGGTCTAATTCACTAAACAGTGAAAAATATGGATATATGCAAAATTAATCAATGCAATTAAAATATTGATCAAACTTGGTTAATGTGATTTCTGCTCCCGAACCTCAGCGCGCGGCGTCTCCATATCGAGGCTGCGTGCCGTCACCTTCACCTTCACACAGGATCGTGCGCCGTGTTTGTTTTCGATTAAAGTTGATGCGACAAAAAGCATTTTATCGAGACGTGACAAGATCGCCATCATCTTCAACTTTAAAAGTACATTTAAGAGAAATAGAAGATGGAGCAGATCGGAAGATGTGCGTTAATTGTGGCGCTCGCTGGAGACGTCGTCCGGTGTCGTGTGAATGCGGGAGGCGTCGTCTACGGGGGAACGTATGAGACGTCCTTTCGGCTCGCTTTAATTTTAACTCAAAGTTTACTCTGGAGCCTTTTTCTCAGGGCCGTAATGGAGGGTAAATGTAAGTAAATCGGAAATGGTGTTTACACAGCGCCTCGTTACCGCGTGCGTCTGTCACTTTACGGCCGGAAGATTGCGGGAATCTTAATGTCGCCCCCCCCCCCCCCCCCCCCCCCCCCCCCCCCCCCCCCCCCCCCCCCCCCCCCCCCGCCCCCCCCGCTCTCGTCTTTTTTTCTTCTCCCCCCGCGGGCCCCCCCCCCAGCCGCCCTCCCGCCGGCACCCCGCCTCCCCCCCCCCCCCCGCCTCCTCCTCCTCCACCCCGA
>CAAKHD010013146.1:0-19120 GCA_901007705.1 Fistularia tabacaria | reverse complement strand
GGGGGGTGGAACTGCGTTTTTGTTTTTTTCCCGCGCCCCGGGGGGGGGGGGGGGCTTTGCAGCAATTTCAGCAGGAACATCACGCCGGCCTTTTTCTTATTATTCCACTTCTTTTCCCCCCCGCCGGTTGTTTGTTAATGTAGAAGTAAAAGTCTCCAGGGTGAGCAGGCAAGATAGGTTTTCTGAGTTTTACAGGATTTTATTACCGATGATGCGTCGAATTAAAATGAACAACCGGCGCCGGACTGGACAGCGATCGATGGTTTCGTCAAAGTCGAAAGTCAGCTTGGTTGTCGATTTCTCCGCATGTCCCGGACATTCCCGGGAATCCAGGAGACGTTCCTCACAATCCCACCGTGACAGGAAATCAACAGTGGTAGAGCGCAAGTTAGCAGCAGATTGAAGTGTTACGTTCAGCCGTCATCATTAAACTCTGAGGCGTTGAAGTGTAAAGTGTTGACAGATACAGTCGTCCTTCGCTACAACGCGGTTCACATTTCGCGGCCTCGCAGTTTTGCGGATTTTTCCTGTGCAGTTTTGCACGCTTTTGCTTTATTTTTAACGGCGTATTATTGTTTTCTGCGTCCTGATTGGCTGAGGGACTGTAGACCGTTGTCTACATCCATCTCCTCCGTAACGTGTCTCTTGTGCGGCACAGGATGCCTTCGGCTTGACACACTGACATCTATCTTCGTGCTGTACGTTCGCGGGTTTTCTCCCCGACAAAACCCACAACGTCCACGAAACCTTCTGCACCGACAAAGCACCCATTTCCAAAAGCCATCATAATTATTTGGTGGAAAACGTTTTATATTTTCAGTTCTCAAAGAAACGTTAGGGCCTGAAAACAGGTTTTGGTCTTTGGTTTCATTATATAACACTGGACTTATTTTGTCTGGGAAGGTTTGAGACTTTGAGTGTTTAAACAAGAGAGAAACATGAGAAAATCTTCATGCCTGCGTAAGAAAAGTGTATAAAGAGTGCAGTGAAAACATTTAAGCCGACGACTTTGCGGATTTCGCCTATTGCGGGTTCGTTTTCAAACGTAATAGTGCGAAACAGCAGTCGTGCAAAAACGAAAAAGAAAAAACATGGAGTGAGTGGGATCGAGAGTCCAGCAGAAGTCCTCACTGGAGAAAGACCACGTACGCATGTTCGCCGGCGAGTCGATAATTCCCCCTCATTACCGGACTGGACAATAACACAGATGATGTCCATGTTGCATCGGGTAAAGTACATGTTACGTGTTGCGCAGCTGTTAACGCAGGGAGGGTAATTTTCAACGCACGACCTTAAACAAACCGCTCTGCATACCGAGCCGTTTGATTTCCTGGCCAGCGCACAATGTCGTTCTCCCCAACCCGTGGAGCCTCCGTCCAAAGCCGGGGGCGTCTTCGAGTGAACTGTCAGATTATCGGCAACCGACGATCCCGCTGTGTCGGTCTTTCGCCCCGCTGCGAGTGTTCGGGGTCGATCCGTCAACACGGTGGCTGAGTCTCCGCCTCTCGTCACAGCCGTTTCTCATTTCCTCGTGCTTCCAGCCGAGTCCGAGCTCCTGTTAAAGAGTCTTCAGCAGCGGCGGTTTACCGTCCAAATCCAGGCTGGATATCGGTTTCAGCCCTCGAACGCACGTCCAAGGTTGCTGCTTTTTTTTTTTTTTACGCACGTCTATCGCTTCATTCATGGATTTTTGGCCGGCGCGATCAAACATCCACCTGCTTCTTGCGGCTGGTGGTTCTTTGAGTTTTATAATGCCAGTTAAATTCTCACTACGTCTGACCTTATTTGCGAAAGAGCGTCTCTACCCCTATAAAACCGCAAGGGCGAAATCCAGCTCTTCCAAGGGCAAAAAACGTATTCTGATATTTCACGAGTCTGTCGGATGCGCAGCGCTTTTCTGTGCTTAAATAATTCTGTGGATAAATGAGAAACGGGAATCCGCAGGTTGTTTTTTTTTTTCAATTTTTGTCACGAGCGAAACTCCCAAGATGCCCGAATTTGTGTTTCCGCTCAACGTGCATCGACTGGAAAAAAACAAACAAAAAAAAACAACTAGAATTCTAACTTATGCACTCATTATTCTTATAATCTTGTCCATTGAATCTGTAAAGAAACAAATGATTATAACGTGAACACAAATGAACCGGTTGGATGTGACTGACGCAAGACGACGATATAAGATTAGATCAGAAAACATGGTACTTTCTTGATCCCCATTGGGGAAATTCGAATGTCACGGCGCCCTAGTAACAACATTATCAGTAATATGGATTTAAATATAAATAGCGGAGATAATCGAAAGGATGGAAACAACAGCAAGGATAAATATATATAACAGAATGACAGCAACCAGGACAAAACTAAAACAATAACAACAATGATAATAATAATAATGAATACTAATAAAATAAAATAAAATAAAATAAAATAAAATAAAATAAAATAAAATAAAATAAAATAAAATAAATATGCGGGATCAGGATTTAATATATAAGTAATAATGCTAATAATAAAAATAATAATAACAATAATAATAAAATAACTAAGCTGGAAGAGGATGGAATATTTAAATGATAATGATAACAATATATATAAATGTAAATTAACATATATTTATAGAAATGCTTGCGTCATGTTTGTGCACAAACAAGGGGGGGGGGGTAAAAATAATGTCCCGAAAAAGTGTGAATTTGCAAATTTGATGGAGCAAATAAAAAGAAATAAGATTGAAAAGTAAATCCGTGAAACCCCACAAAGCAGGTCCAGAAATATTCAGAACCGGCAGTAACCAAGGAAAACGAATCAGAAGATCAGAATCAGCTTCGGACTGGCCTGAGGGCGAGCGACCGCTGGATACAAGAACATAGCGCACGAAAACCAAGCGCACAGTGCGCTCGGAAACCGCAAATAAGATATGGATCGACACGTCCGGGTATTTCGAGTCCATATATTTAGAGCGGGGTTGCGTATCAGTATGTGCAGCAGACAGTGACGGCGTGTGAGATGCTAAAAAAAAAAACCTGCATTTAGATGAAGATGTCATCTGTATTGCGGTGATGATCGGGCGCAGGTTGTTGGGGTGAGCGTGTGCGAGATGTTCTGGGGATTTATGCGTCGAGCGGAGTGATGGCCTGTGGGGGAGAAGCTGTTCCCTTGTCTGGCGCCGCCGCCGTAGATTGGACTCGGAGCGGAGAGCGGCGATGCTTCCAGTGAAGGTCCTGGATCGAGGGCACTTCCTGATTGTCTGAAGGAAAACCCACCATCACGAAGGTTGCGGTTGCGAATGTTTCCCTTTATGTTCAGCGGCCGTCAGAAATAACTGCCGCTGATGCTGTTTGCTCGCCAGCAAGTCATCCTCCGGCATTTAATAATGGCCCGCTAATATCTTGAGGATCTCAGCGTTTGACCCTCTCGCTGCCTTTTCTTTTTCCCACGACTGAAATGATCGTAAGTCTTGAAAAAAAAAAAAAACGACAAAAAAAACCCAGAACAGGACTTCACCCTGTCATTCCAGAACTCGTGTCTTCAAAGTCTCTCCTTTTGAAATTTTTAACAGAATTGTAGTTTTTCAACAGACGCGCTGCGTTCAGTGCATTCGTCGGTAATCCCTGCGTTTGAATAACTTTTTTTTTTTTTTCGCTGGAGGTGATTTTCTTGTCGGAGCAGAAAAGCTGCTAAAGAAGGCTCCCCCCTTTCACCAACACCTGGCTCACAGATAACATAAATACGCGTATTTATCGGGATTTACTGATGGCTGAAACTTGAGTTTGCAGCTCACTGGCGTGCTTTCAGTGTTCGCAGCGGAAGAATGCGGCCGCCAGACACAAACAGTCGTTGAGACATTGTTGGAAACAAAGGACAGACAGAGATTCTGCTGATGCTTGCAGGAGCAGACGGGGAAATCTATTCACAGCGCGGCGCTAGCGTTCAGCAGATGCCCGAAACGTATTCTCCGCCGTTCGTCGCCGCTTTTATTTATCGGCGCTTTGAATCGTCCACCAGCTCTGACTCAGGCGGTTGTTTTTTGTTTTTTTTTTACCGAAAGCGATGCTGACGAGGGCTCATAGAAGTTGTAACCGGGACCATTTGAACCCCGGGGTTGCTCGGGGTTACACCGAAAAGCAAAGCGCCGCTGATCAAAAAGGAGCCGGCGAGGAAAGACAGCGTAAGGCCGGGCTCCGAGAGCGTTTCCCCGCTGCCGGGAGGAAACTCGGAAAAAGACGGCGGAGCTCGGGATCCGCGCGCCTTTACCCGCCCTTTCACGTGTGCACCAGGTACCTCCACCCCGAGGGCTTACCCTCAGACTTCACCATCTCCATCATGTTCCGCCTCCTGCCGGAGACGCCTCAGGAGCCCTTCGCGTTGTGGGAAATCCTCGATAAGGACAACGAGCCACTGGTGGGACTCATCCTAGACAGTAAGTGCTCGCTGACGTCCTCGACGGTCTCATTTCAGACGGTATTCGATTTGTTCGGCCAGCAAACAGCAAGTGTACCACAGGTGCTTGATAATATTTTCTTCCCCAAGTGTGAAGTTTGAGGCCAACCGCCGGGCGCTAGTACCCATGCTATATGCTAGCACGCACAGCCATAGAAACGCTGACCCGTTGGGATTCGAATCCCAGCTGGCGTCGATGTGCCCGGGACCTGCGGGAGCGGCCGGAGGAGGACTTTGCATCTCCGCTTTTCCGGTTGAGTCTAACGGAAGCCACGAGAAAGTCGCTGACAGGGAAAATAATTTTTTTTAATAAAGGCCTCAAAAAACATTGGCGGCGGACGAAAGTGCGTGGCCAGATGAAAACCGTTTGGCGATCGCGAGCTCCGAGGACGACGGAGCAGAGCAACCTCGAACCCCCGCTTGAAATAAACACTCACGTAGGGTCGGATTCCGGTTTATTAACATTTTAACAACTGCGATTTGCGGTTTCATCCATTTCCTCATTATACAAGTTTTCCTTCCGTGGTTTCCTGCCCAAGTCTCGGACTCTGTCTTTTATTGAAAGACCCAATATCACGTCTGCAGAGGAAATAACCTGGAGGATGTAATTAGCGTATCATGACAGGCTCTCGGATTTCATATCTTTAACAATGAGATTTGATTAAATGCAAGTGCCTATCAGTCCCGTCCGATAAGGAAGTATTTGGATTTTCTTTTTCAGACTTTACTGAAACAGAAACCAATACCGGCGGTATATTTGGATGTGGTTTTCACTCAGCCGCCCGTCCTCTCTTGTCTCCCCGCCGACCCCTGACCTCCCGCAGACTCCGGGAAGAGCCTGACGTTCTTCAACCACGACTACAAAGGAGACTTTCAGACGGTCACCTTCGAGGGGACGGAAATCAAAAGGATCTTCCACGGGAGTTTCCACAAGGTCAGTTTCCTGCTTGACGGGGAAAAAAAAAACAAAACACAATTTTCAGAAAGACGTTTTCTAGTATCTGCATGCGTCCTAGCTTAGCTCTGGAAGATCACGCTACAGATACGTGTTATCAAGAAGCCAATGGGGTGCATCCACAGGAGCTTTATTTTCATTTAATTAATCCAAAACAGCATTATGGACCTGATCTTTGATCATTTTCCCTGAAAAGCTGACACACTCTGGGATTCTGAGTAATCACTCCGTTTTTTTTTTTTCATGTTTTATTGTCTATTTTTCAGGTCCTTCTTTGCCCACTTGCAGACGATCTCCTGATTATGCATCATCTCATTTAATTTTAATAATTTTTTTGCAAAGATCAGTAATGGGTGATGAATTTCTTTTCAGATCCCGAGGTCGGAAAAAATGATCTCGCTAAGTTAAGCTTCGTTAGAAATGGCAAATATGATGAGCCGTGCCTGGAATGGAAATGTCTACACTGAAAAATGGGTGTCTTGATGTTTACCTAAAAATATGCCGCAATAACGCAGTACCTGATTTATATCGGCGAATTTATTCGTATTCACGGAAGGATTATTCCGTCGCCGGCGAATCATCCCAGCGATTGCGCGGATGGATGTGCAGCGAACCCGTCCGCTGTCGTTTGATATCGACTCGGAGGCTTTGGGATCGATATTCAGATCTGCTGCGTTGACGCTCGTGAAGATACGGATCCTTTTTGAGTGGGTTTCTTGCGGGTGCGTGTGCGTGTGCGTGTGCGTGTGCGTGTGCGTGTGCGTGTGTGTGTGTGTGTGTTTCAAAGCACATGCTTCCTCCCGCTGACGGGGTTCACCGAGGGAGCGAACCTGCTGATTTCATCATTCCCTCAGACGCGGTTTATCGCTGTCAGATAAAACGGCAGACGTTAATATTTTATGTACTTAATACGCTCGTAAAATGCATATTGATTAATTTAATTAACACACTTAATGAATCACCATTAACTTTATTCATGGCTAAAAAAAAAAACATTAGGGAATTAGGTGTAAGATAGGACGTGAGAGTGTCGGAAGGTTGGCGGTTCGATTCCCGGCTCCTCCAGCTAGCTTCCATTTTTTATTCACTTCTTCATATTTGTTTTTACATTTTCTTATATTTTTGCAGGGTACATTTTTGACTGAGAACATGTATTTCTTAAGTGCCTCGACTGCGCGGCCCGCTTTGAAATTTCCCCCCTTCGGCACGATTTACAGTCACTTTCTATTTCATTTTGAATTCCCCGCGACGGTCGGGTTAGCAGAGAAAGCTCAGGAACAGAGGAGACTTTTTCAATTTTAGCCCTTTTCCTCTATTCGATTCTTTGAATGATGCCTGTCATTTCCCGTAATTAACAGGGTTTTATGCAAATATGTGAGCGCAAAGCGGGTTCACATCAAATCCCGAAGCTGTCAGACCGAATCAAAATAGCGCACGTTTAAACATAAACGCGACTTCACTTACATCCCTTCTATTTTGCCCACTTGAGAGGAGAAAGTGTTTTGTGTGGGAGGGAAAAAAACAAACAAACAAGTATTTGGATGAATAGATGCAAATGCCTGCGCCGAGGTAATAATGATATTGTCCCGGCGTCGGTGATTGACTAATTCACACCGCGAGACGCTTTGGCTCTGAACAACAACCACATTGAACCAAGTCAAACCGACAACTACTTGTAGAATACTGATAAACTCTTCCGTCATGGTGAAGTAGTCGTTTGCACGTACACTTCAGCATCAGTCTTCCGCCGACAAACAATCATCCGACGGGCCGCCGGACCGTTCCGGAAATGGATTTGATTATTTTTTGCCGGCGATTCTCATCATCCCCCCCCCCCGGCCGTTTTATTCCCCGCCGTTTGAAAGGTGTCATTTCCCTGCACGGCGGGATGGCCTTTTCTCCGACAAAGAGAGCGAGAGAGAGGGCGTTGGAATCCCTGCGCTCGCGGCGTCGCCGCTCAGCACCAAGTGGCGGGAAAAGATAGCGACCGGCCGCGAGCACCCGGGAAACTGAGATTCCCGCCACGTGTTAAGTCGGACCGAATGATAAAAGGTGAATTAAGGGGTTGCGTGGACGTGATTGACAGGTGACTCCTAACGCGTTTTTTTGTTTGTTAACGCAACATAATCGAACACGAAGCTGTTTTCCGTTGTTTCCTCCGCTTCTACGTACCATTTAAATCCCCCCCAAAAATGCCGGGAAGTATCTGTCCGACATCGTCCGTGCTTTTCAGCGTTTTCCGCCCGCCTTTCGGAAAAAGGCGTCCGACGTTCGGCGGACGGAGAGCGCCGCGGGAAGCGCGCGCCTTCGGACGGGATGACAAGTTGAATGAAAGGAGCGACGATTAGCGCGTGCGAAGGGATTACCATATGAAGACGCCACCCGTGGAAGCTGGAACACCCAGCAGGACCTGTCAGCGGGGGATAGGTGACTGGCAGCGAAAGGGAAATAGCGAGGTGCGAAAAAGCCTCCTGGACACATATGAGAAATTAGGGTAATCCGCAGTTTAATCTGCATATTGCTCACAGTCGTATGCACTCCGCGAGTCCATGAACAGCGCGTTGATACCTCCTCGAATGCTTAAATGCCTGCCGTTAAAGATGTCAGCCGGCAGTTAAAGCTGTCTCCGTGCGTCGTAAAAAATATAGCGGCGAGTTTTTTTTATTTTTTATTTTATTTTTTAAGCCGCCTCTCAAGCTCCCCGGTTTACGATAACTGTATTTCACAGAGTGAGATCTCGGGCCGGCCGATCATAATCCGCCTGCCTGCCAACGCATAAAAGCACCATCCGGAGGAGGCGGGGGAAAATCAATGCGCGACGGCCAATAGGAACGCGTCGTTTCCTTTGGGTTTTGTCTGTGGAGGTTCTCCGTCATCCGGGTTATGGGGAATTCTTGTCCAAATCTTCTCGTCGTGGCGACTGGACTTGGATTTCTTCACCTGAGGACGTTTCAGCCGTCATCCCAGAGGCTTCTTCAGTTCCAGTGACCCGTGGGAAGTTTCTGAATGTAACGCTGGGTGGGTCGAGGTTATGGTGGTACATGGAAGGGTTGACGGGCAGGAACGAGGTCGAAGGGGGTTGTTATGCTAATGGGTGTGTCGTTCGTTTGGGACAAACTTTGTTCATTGGGGGAAAAAAATCACAGCTTTTGTGGATTACCCGGATTGGAACGTGATTCTTAATAGGACTCGTTGTTAGAGATCCCTAAATTTCAGCACAACCATTGTGCGGTGTTGTAGGTGTCCTCTTGGGTGGGGTGGAATTTGCAGAGATCGCATGATGCCCCGACCTCATTGGGTGTTTCTGCCGAGGTTGGCCCACCGCAGGCTGATCGGACCTGGGTGAGAGTCGCATGGCGGCACCATGAGGTCAGTCGGCAGCCCGTTTTGCATCCTTACGTATGCGCCGTTCCGCTGCAACGCCAAGCTCTTTGGTTGCCCTCCGTTGGGCCTGTCCTCTGATCCCTACCTCCCTGAGTAGCCATTTGGTGGGACTGGCCACAAAGCCCCTGCAGCCCAGCTCCACTGGCCACACCTTCCCTTTCCGGCCCCTTCTCTCTGCTTCAGCTGCTAAATCGGCGAACCGCGGCCTCTTCCGCTGGAACGCCTCGCCCATGCCATCCTTCCAGGGACTTTAAGCTCGACAACGAAGACATGCCGGCAGGACTCGGACCAGAGGACCAGGTCTGGGCGCAGGTTGGTCGTTGCGATTTCGGATAGGAAGGTGAGTCTCTGGCTGAGCTCGACCCGCATTTCCCAATCCTGGGCTGCGTTCAGCAGGCCTGAGTCTGAAGGAGCTGGTAGGACTTAAAAGTATAGCATGCAAGGGGTGAGAGGCGTCGTCCCTGATACTGAGCGGCTTCCTCAGCATCCTCCTCTCAGACACCTCCACTCGCGAGTCCAGTTCAACTCCCGGGACGGAGCCGGCCTTTCCGATGAGCTTATTTAGCCCGTTAGCGTCGACTGCCTTCAGCCTACTGCCACAGCAGTGTACAGCGTAGAAGATGACGCTAGACACCGCCGTGTGATGGAACACCTGCAGCACGGCTCTGCAGACGTTGAAAGACCTGAGTCTCCTGGGAAAGAACAGGCGGCACTGAGCTTTCTTGTATACGGCATCTGTGTTTTTAGTCCAGTCTAGTTTATTGCCGACATGGACACCCAGGTACTTGAACACCCTTCGGAGTTTCCCCGACACGCCAGCAGCATACGGTATGACGATGTTTTCACGTTTGTTGTCGTCTTCCTCTCTTTCTGTGTTCCCGCATCTGGTAGTTTCTGATTTGACGAAGGCCCAATGAGGGCAGCCACGAGATCTCAGGGCTTTCCTAATGTGTCTTGCTGCCTTCGGCGGTTGACGAGATGTTCTCGGCCCGTCGGTGTAGATATCTGATGACCCCCCAGTTGGTGGACAGGGGGAAACGCAGACACGAGCTGGACGTTCTTCCTTCACAGTAACCGAAGTGAAATCTTAAATCACGGGAGGGCAGTATTCGTGTCAGCGGTTCTGAAAGAGGCAGGAAACTGGAGAAGACGGTCAGAGGCCGGACCCGCGACGCAACGTCCACATCAGATTTGTGGATTTGCCCGGGGCCGGAACATCTGGGGAAAGCATCACGAGACCTTTTCTGATAAAGATATACAGCTTACACATTTTACAGATGTCTGCTTTGATTTATTGGTAACTTTCTTATGTATTCGCTTATTTTTTTAAGGCTGATTTGAAGCATTTTCAAACTTATTCCTCCTTCGTGAATATTTTTTTTAAATCAGTAAAAACTCATTAACATGTGTTTGTTTGTTTCCCCCCCCCCCCCTGGATTTTGAAATCTTCTGGGCAAATTTCCAAAAGGAAAACTTGATAAGCAATTAGAACTTGCAGTAAAGTTGTATATCAAAATCAATGGTCCATCACAGCAGTTAGGCGATATTAAATTCCGATTATTCTTTTCAGAATAGTTTCCACCAATGCGGACCAACGGCCTTTACGCATCACTTGACTTCTATTGCTCGTGAAATCCTCAACCCCTGCCAGGCCAGTCATCAAACACACTACGGCTCCAGCTGTGGAGGCCGGTTCCTTCCCACAGTCCAGAGACGCATGATTGGAATCCCGAAACTGTCCAGACGCGTGAATGAGAGGATGAGTGGTTGGATGGCTCGGATGCTGCGCTGACTCCTTAAGACTTTAAAAAGATCCGGAAAAGACTTGTGAAACTATCATCTCGCACCAGTTCACAGCTAAAGACCAGTTTTTAGAGTTTTAAGTCTTAAGTGAGAGTAAACACATCCAAGGACTTTGAAAAGACTCGCGAAAAACTGCAACTTCTTTTCCCGTCATGCAGGTACCAGGTTTCCTGTCGGAGCCCATCTGTTGGTTGTCGATTCGGTCTTTACGGCGACGTAAGACAGAGACTGAAGACAAGAACAAACATGTGTGATGTTATCGTAAGTCCCAAGAGTAGGCGACGGCTGAGCTACGACTGTAAGACGGTTTTAAGTCTGCGACTGTAAAATCGTAAGGTGTAAGCCCGGCAGAAGACATATGATCATAATAACGTATACCTTATTTATCCCTCATGGGGAAATTCCTTCTCCGCATTGAACCCATCATGGATGAACCATGAGCAGTCGGCTGCTGACTAGCGGCGCCAGGGGAGCGGTTTGGGGGGTTCAGTGTCTTGCTCAACAACACTTGGACACACGGGGACAGTGGTTGTTAACCGGGGTCCGATGGAACCCCAGGGGTTCGGCGAGTCGGTCTCAGGGGTTCGGCGGAGCTCAAGACACACACCCGAGTCATATGATTTGTGATGACAAGCCCCCGTCATTGGCCGTCATTGGCTGCAGGTGATCACGCTACGTGTCTTGGCCTGTCAGTGCCGCTGGGAGCCTGTTCTGGGCTTTGTACCCATCGACGAACCGATCCTCGCGTTATTCGTACGAAGTTGCCGACCTGATCGTAAAGCAGGGAAAACCACACGGCATCGGTGAAACACTCATAAAACCAGCTGTGTTGAAGATGGCGAATAGATAAGATAAGTTATCCAAAATTCCTCTTTCAAATGACACAATCAGCTCCAGAAAATAACATTTTTTCAACCCATAAACGAAAACACAGTATTTTTGGATCCCACTGAACATACCTAGTTTTGAATTTGAAGAAAATCACATTTTCTTTTTGCTATTGCGAAGGGTTCGGTGACTGTGCGTCGGAAACTGGTGGGGGTTCAGCACCTCCAACAAGGTTAAGAGCCACTGCACGAGGAGGAGCCGGGAATCGGACCAGGAATGTTCGGTTCCAGGGCCGATCGCCGAAATGAATGAGCCAGCGAATGGCTGCGTGTCTACATGTGCCGAGGATGGACCGAATGAATGAATGGATGAATGAATGCGATTTCTATTCGCGTGTTCTGCACTTTTAATGGCAAGTGCTCTATAAACATATGCATTCTTCTTCTCATTCTTATGAGATGTCCCAGTCGTATCCTTTGTGAAGTTTTAGGGATGATGGTTTGAAAAGGAATTGGCAGGAGCACTGCAGGTCAACACGTGCGACGGACGAACGAGCGCACACTTGAGCCGAGCGCCCGGAGCTCCGCACGTCGTCTTGAGAAAGTGCAGACACCAGAAGTCCTGAAAGCGCGGTCGGCTTCATCCGACGCAGCCTCGCAAGATGTGAAATAATTCCGAGTCCACTGCGTTTGGCCGGCCGCCATTTTCCATTTCAATCGGTGAATCGGCGAGACGTCTTCATTTCCGCGTTCAAATCTCCTTCCAAGTGCTGAGATGAATTCAATATGCCGATAGCAACTTTCCTCAACTTCCTTCTGCCGGCGGCTGCGCTTCGGTCGGTGGAGCTGTTGTCCCTCCAGTCGGAAGGTTGTGGGTTCAATCCCCACCGAACACCCAGTTGCTCCCGATGAGCTGCTAAGCATCGGTGTGTGAATGTCTCATGAAAAATCTTGTATGTACCCGGTAGTCCCGTATATGGAGAATTTAATGAGGCTTCATGACCTTGACGGAGACCGGAGCTGGTATCTGCTTGCCTCCCAACGTACCCTCCTTTGAATATGTGCTGTTTTCTCAATGTCTTGGTTTCTAACTAGCTCATTGTCGGTTCCGTGGGGAACAAGTGGAGGTTCCACGGGGGGTCGGTCCTCAAGGAGGGCCCGACTGTCCCGCCGAGGTGTAAAAACACCACACCCTCGAGTTGAGTCTTTGTATCCCCTGCACATTGCTCTGTGCTCTGTGAGACTTGTACCTTTTGGGGCCTCAAAATCAACATCCAAAGACCATTAAGATAAGATAAGATGGAACTTTATTGATCCACAAAGGGGAAATTCTTCTGTTACAGCAGCGCAACAATGGCAGTGTCAATAGATATGAATGTAGATAAAAACAAAGGAGACAGTTAAAAGATCGCAAAATATATCTATAAAAAAAGAAGCAACAAAAGAAAATAGACAGCAAAATGGGCAAAAACAAAGATAGAAGTAGATAAGGGAGTGGAAAAAAAAACAAAAAACAGCAAGGGTGAGAATAGACGACCAAAACGGCAACAACAAGGGCAAGAATAGAAACAGAGCGACAACAACAATGACAAAAATAATCAGGATGCGAATGAACGTTCTTTGTTATTCACCAACTTCCTTAAAGAAGCCTCCAAAAATTCCAAAGCAACTGGACGAATGTAATGAAAGATGCTTTTTGAACTGGAAAGTGTTGGTATAAGTCACAGGCGTCAAACTCTGGCCCGCGGGCCATATTTGGCTCACGGTGGAATCATATTTGGACCTCGAAGCCATACCAAATGACCGGCGGTGTTCGAGCCTACAGCGCATGACCCGCTCAAACTACAAACCCCAGGTTGCTCTCCTGGTGCTTTGGCACGACAGGACCCACTAACGCCCTCTCCTCTGTTGAAAGTAGTCATAGCGACCTTATGCTAATACCGGCACCGTGCTAACCCTCCCAAAAATGGTGAAGAGAAAGGCAGAAAACAGGAGCTTTCTGAACTATTATCCTCAATGAGGGTGACCAAAACATCTCACAGGAGACGTCTGACTGATGAACACCGTCGCTCGACCCTGAGGATTCCCTCAGCTCAGAGCCTGAGACCAGACATTGAGGAACTAGCATCCGAGAAGAGATGCCAGGTAGATCAGAGTAGATCAGTGTGTAGCAAACCGAGCTATAACTAACGATTATCTTATGCACTTTTTCTTGCTGCTCCAAGACATGGCCTTGAATGGTTTCACGTCCATTGAAGGATATTATTATTTGCTAATTGGTTTATTATTATTTTTATTGTAATATTTATTATTCACCTGTGGAAAACGGTTACTGTTGAAACTGAATTCAGAAGGCAGCAAATAAAAAGAGGCCTACTATTTTTATTGAATCTTTATTTAAGGAATGAAAGCAAATGCTGTTTTTCTTCATTTGAATTCCATCTTGCATGTGTGCAATATGAAGTTTTATATTGTATCGTATTCGGCTTTGCTTGCTCCGTATTCAGTTTTTAAGCCAAACTTGTTTGGGTCCAGATGAAAAGCTTCATTGATGTATCCGAAGGAAGATTTTTTTCAATATCAATGTTGGCCCGCGACTTTGCTCCAGTTTTGAATTTCGGCCCACTGCGGATTTGAGTTCGACACCCCTGGTATAAGTGGAGACCTTTCATTAGTCTCTCTAATGAAGGCTGAAATTATAAATATACACCGAAATAAATTGCAGGAGATAATTGACTTTCTTATAAACGTATGTTTAATTTTCATTTGCGTTTATATTTTTTCATTCCCAGCGGAGATAAATGGAGTCGGTATGGCGTCGCCGGGGGTCTGCGCTCTAACGCTCTGTGCGACGTGACGCAGATAACGCAGTGCTCTCGGTTGAAAAAAGACCAGCAGAACGACAAAAAGCCATTTGTCTCACAAACAAAATGTGATAAAGCGTATTAATTTCAACAGAAAAACAAGACGCGCAGATGTGGCACTTTATAACACTGACGTAGCATCTGGGCGAGGGAGGGGCGGTAGGGGGGTTGGTGGATGCATCATGAAAATGAAAAACACCACCGTCCGTCTTTCTCCTGGCCGACGCTTCTGTTTTGCCGATCCATCAGAAAGTGAAGTAAAGTTGGGCGAATGGTCTTGGTCTCTAATTGTATAATACATGTCCGGTAACGACAAAAGAGCGGTCATTGATCCGCTGCAGACGATGACTTTCGTCCTCGGCCGCGACTGAAATTAACTTCATTTGACTATGAGTTTTGCGGTTTCCGCGCCCTGACACGGAGCCGCCGCGTGCAGGCGGGAGGAAAAAGCTGCTCGTATCGGATTTTATTTGCGTACACATATACGTATGCAGCATGACTGTTTTTGTTGGTTGATCCTGAACTCAAACCTTCTCATACCATCACTGTAAATAACTGTCTCCATGCATTGGACTGGGTTTGGCCTTCGTGGGAATTTGAAATCTAGTCGATGCAGATAAGAGTATTTATAAAACTCTCAAAGCCTGTTTCTACTGCAGCGCTAAATGAAAGGTAAAAGCACATGTGCATGAAGCAACACACACACACCGCAACTTGCGAAAGCCGCTGTCGGACAGAACATTTTTAAGAAGCCCAGCTCGATAAGATTAGACAAGATAAGATCGTACTTTATTGATCCCCATCGGGAAAATTCAATTGTCACAGCAGCGCAACAATAACAATGCCAATAAATATGAATATGAATATGAATATAGATGGCAGAGATCATTAAGAGGACAAAGACAACAGCAAGGATAAGAATAGATAGCAGAGTGGCAACGACAAGGATAGATATGAATAACAGAATGACACCAGCAATGACAAAATAATAACAATAATAATAGTAATAGTGATATAATTAAATGAATGAATAAGCAGGGCTAGGATGGAATGACAACAACAAGGACCAAAATAAGGGACAGCGCTAGAATGGCGTTCCTGCCCTCCGCCTCCAGGGGAACCTCTGACAGGCAGTGAGGGAGCACGGCAGGGGCCGGTGTGATGCTAGCATGTGATGCTAGCATAACCCCCCCGGGAAAGACGAGGAATGTGACGTATTGGGTTGTGTTTGTCTGCTCTAGCCCATTTCCGATAGCGTTTATTGGTTTTGTGGTTGAGGCGTCTTTCTCTTCATTGTGTCAATAAAGTACTTCCAAACAGGCAGCGCAGTATCACGGCCTCGCCCCCGCTACTCTGGGATAAGTTAAGTCTCGGCGTTATGTGTACTTAAGTGCACTCACTTAGCGTGGACAGCGTGGCGAGCGAAGTTGCCACGGGGCGTTCGCGTTCTGCGCGGCGGGGATGAGAACCGCCGACGCTCAGACGGGTTGAGATTGCCTTCGCTCGAAGACCTGCTTCTTTCCATTATGGCTGCAATTTGCAAGAAAACAGCGGGCGCTAAGAGCTTTTAAAAATGGCGCATCGCCAGTCAACAAGTTGCTATGGAACCGTGGGAAGACCCCGCCTCGGAGGCGGAGCTAAAATGGTTTGGAGGACAGGGGTGGGCAAACTACGGCCCGCGGGCCACATCCGGCCCGTTGGTCTTTTTAATCCGGCCCGCCGAAGATCGATAGAGAGTTCACACTCGATGAGAATGATTGAGTGACTTGCAATGACAGGCGTTTCACCACCAGGCGGCGCACTTGGCAGAGTGCTTTGATTTTGCAAAGCCCAAGCCACTTCCTGTTATCGCTCCTCTGCTGCTCATGCAATGTCTGCTGCAGCAATGTCAAAAGAAAGAAAAGGAATGGACGCCTGAGTACTTTTTTTTCAAAAGGCTGTCAATGTGGCCCCTGAGCCGAAGAGAGGAACATGTCAGCGGAGGTTCTCTGTCGTCCAGGTCACGGTGAATTCTTGTCCAAATCTTCTTGTCCTGGCAAATGGACTTGAATTTTCGAATCAAACTTTCTCAAAAAAAAAATTTTCATTCGAAAGTCCTCCACCGCTCCCACCTTTTTCCTTCAGCGTCTCTTGGATTTCAGCTGATCGCGAGCTGCGAGCGGAGCGCCCGGACGCCGTGGCATTTCACAGACGTTTTCGCCGCAGACGCGCAAACGCCGCCTCCGTCTGTATCCGAGCCGATGCAAATATCATCCCAGACGGAGCAGATTCTGAGAAAAGTCCCCCCTCTTGGGCAGGTTTACCACAAATGACGGAAAAAACAAAACAAACAAAAGAAAATAAATGGGCGGTTGAAATTTGCCTGGAAATGCATTTCTCACTTGCCTTTTAGACGCTTATAAAAGAAAAAAAAAAACACTTCTGCGGCTGAAATAAGTATTAAAGACATGTTGGTAATCTTAACCTCGCCTCCCACGACCTCCGTGTTTTTCTCGCCGCGCAGAAATGAAAGGAAACGACAGTCGTGACTCTTCGCGCTTCAAAATCGTCCATTCATAATTAAAAAAGATCAATTAGATTGGAGCTAATTCTAAAATATGTCGGGCAAAGGGGGAGGATTCGTGGTCGATGCCGAGCGACACGCACCATGTTATTATCCTGACGCTCGGCCGGTTATTACCTGTTCCCCGTCCAGAACCACAGCTTGTTATGTGTGGTCCGCTCGGAGCCGCAGGTTTTAGCAAACCGTGTTTGTAGTCCCGCTAACGTAGCTTAACAAGGCCGCCCACACACACACACACACACACACACACACACTCACGAGCCCCATATTAATTCCATACAATATACTTAACACGCAACCTCTAAATGCCACAAAATACCAGCAAAATGTCCCCCACCTCATAATTTTCATTCTCCCCGTATCGCAAATGTGAAACACGCAGGGCCGGGGCGGGAAAGCAATTATCACGCAGACGTGCGGATGTCGACACAGAACTTTAAGAAACGGCCGAGCGTGCACGGAAGCGCCGTTTTAACGACGGACAAAGACTTCCAAATCAAGACTGCCGGAAGCAGCGACCACCAGTTGCATTTCGCAGTCCGTGGTCGAGAAGTGATCACCTGGCAGCGACTTCCTGCTTTAATAACAGCCGAGATGGAAAAGCTCACCGGCTCGGGGTGAGAAAAGGTATCGAAGTGTATCTCGCTTCTGACTGGGGAAAAAAAAAAAAAAAAAAAAAGGGAAGAAAACAAATTACTTTGGAAAATAATGCAGCATTTTTTTCATTGAGGCTGAAAAAAAAAACAAAATATGAGTAACTTCGTAAAAATAAGTGCCAATTAAATACATATATTATGGTCACACATCCCACTTTTTTGATTTTTTTCCATAGTTTTCACAAAAGGTGTTATTATTCTCAGCCAAACCTCCTTTTTGCAGAATTTTCGAATTTTATCATCCAACTGTTGATTCAGCTTTTGGTGAAAACCTGTATATTCCGCGATACGCGCGATACGTGAGGTCACCCAGTGAACCGCACGCGGTGGAGGAAGACGCCCCCAAAACCACCGAGAGCAGCATCGCCGTCGTTGTTTCTCGGGGCGGCGGTGACGTTCCGATGACGGCGGTAGCGGCTCCTGACAAAATGACCGTTTGCGATGATGACGAAGGTGACCGTTTAAATCGGTAAACAAACAGGTGACCGGACGATTGTCTCGTCAAAATGACATTGCAATACAACTTGTAAACCAATAGGTGGCGACATAAACACAAAGACGTTCCCTCGAGCTGCATGAGCGACAAAGAAGCGACGACTAAGATTGTTCACCGGTGAAACTATTTACGTTGATCATTCATTCATGGAAGAATTGTCAGTTTACCTTCAGATATCTGAATATGAAGAGAGAAGTTAGTTCGACCGATGCCCGAATGACGAAAGCACGTACGCTATACGGCCAAAAGTACTCGCTCAGCTGCCTCGACGCGCATTCGAACTTCAGTGACGTCCCAGTCCTAATCCGTAGGGTTCCATATGACGTCATTCCACCCTTTGCAGCGAGAACGCCTTCTTCCAGAAGCGCATTTGTGAGGTTGGACGAGGAGGCCCGGCTCTCAGTCTCCGCCCGAATTCATCCCAAAGGTGTGCTATCGGGTTGAGGACAGTCAAGTTCATCCACAGCAGACTCTGTCATCCATGTCTTTATGGACCTACCTTTGTGCACCGGCGCACAGTCGTGTTGGAGAAGGAAGGGGCTCCGAACTGTTCCCACAAAGTTAGGAGCATGGAATTGTCCAAAATGTCATGGTGAAACCATACCAAGCACCAGCGTTTGGACATTTCTGTGGATGAACTTGATTGACCTCAACCCGATAGCACAACTTAGGGATGAATGAGAGCGCAGACTGAGAGCCGGGTCTTCTCGTCCAATTCATGTGCGAGTCAAGGCAGGCGAGCGAGTACTTTTGGCCACACGGTGTGTGCGGGAGGCCTCGCAGGGAACGAAATACACGCGCCTGTTTTTAAATAAAAACAACAACAACAACAAAAAAAAAGGGATTTCACATAAGAATCTACGAGGGAACCCGCGGCGATTTCAACCTGACTGAAAATCGCGGAGCGGCGCCACACTCTGATTGGACGTTACATTCAGAGGCAACGGCGGGAGGAATGGGATTTTCAAAATTCCCCTCCTTTTTTCGGGGTCCCAGCCTGCTGCTCGATGCGCTCGTGTGTGTGTGTGTGTGTGTGTGTGTGTGTGTGTGTGTGTGTGTGTGTGTGTGTGTTTTGTGTGACCTCAGCTGGTGCATATGTTCTTATTACTTTTTTCTCCTCTCCAAACTTTAACGC
>CAAKHD010013145.1:274027-286316 GCA_901007705.1 Fistularia tabacaria | reverse complement strand
GAGAAAAACAGAGAAAGTCAGAGGGAGCTGCATTGCGCTTTTGTAGACCTAGTAAAAGTATATGACAGGGTGCCGAGAGAGGAACTCTGGTATTGTGTGAAGAAGTCTGGAGTGGCAGAGAAGTATGTTAGACTGGCAGCATGTATGCTGGCTGTGAGACAGTGGTGAAGTGTGCTGTAGGTGTAACAGAGAAGTTCAAGGTGGAGGTGGGACATCATCAGGGAACAGTTCTGAGTCCCTTCCTCTTTGCAGTGGTGACGGACAAGCTGACAGATGAAGTTAGAGGCGGAATCTCCTTGAACCATGAGGTTTGCAGATAACATTTTGATCTGTAGTGAGAACAGGGAACAGGTTGAGGAAAATCTGTAGAGGTGGAGGTTTGCCCTAGAAAGGAGAGGAAAGAAGGTTAGTCGCAGCAAAACATAATATATGTGTGTGAATGAACGGAACCCGGGTGGAACGGTGAGGCTGCAGGGAGTGGAGATCAAGAAATTGGATGGATTTCAGGTACTTAGGGTCAACAGTCCAGAGCAACGGAGAGTGTGGAAAAGAGGTTAAGAAACGGGTTCAAGCAGGTTGGAATGGGTGGAGAAAAGTCTCAGGGGTTCTTTGTGATAGAAGAATTTCATCGAGAATGAAAGGAAAGGTTTACAAAACAGTGGTGAGACCAGCGATGCTGTATGGTTTGGAAACAGTGGCACTGAACAAAAGACAGGAGGCAGAGCTGGAGGTAGCAGAGATGAAGATGTTGAGGTTCTCTTTAGGAGTGACCAGGATGGATAGGATCAGAAATGAGTCCATCAGGGAGACAGCTCATGTTAGATGTTTTGGAGAGAAGGTCAGAGAAGCCAGACTGAGATGGTTTGGTCATGTACAGAAGAGGGATAGTGAATATATTGGTAGACAGATGCTTGAATTTGAGCTGCCAGGCAGGAGGGCTAGAGAAAGGCCAAAGAGAAGATTTATGGATATAATGAGAGAGGATATGAAGGAAGTTGGTGTGAGAGAGGAGGAGACAGAGAAAAGGGTTAGATAGAGGAAGTTGATTCGCTGTGGTGACCCCTTAAAAGGGAAAAGCCGAAAGGAAAAGTAGAAGAAGAACCATAAGGGGTGTTGGGCAGTTTCCTCAAATATGTATTCAATTGATACAGACACAGTGAGAATTTTCTTCCAGTTTTTTTTACAAGGATTACAATAAAACGGGTAAATCTAACCAGCTCCATTAATTGTCAAAACATGGAAAACAAGATAACTTTTTTAAGCAACCCTGAATAGTCTGCTTTGGGAATTGTTGAATACGTTATTTATTTTTGTGTTCACACATGGTCTAAAGTCAAATAATTGTAAAAAAAAAACTATATATCCCCAAGTCTTTATTGGTTCATCATCTCATCCTCAGTTTCATTCTATCAAAGGCAATTCGTTTTTACATTTACAAAGTGTTCGTACACAGTTTTCAAATGTAGAGAAGACACACACACAAATGGTATTCAATGAGAGGTGAGTGCACGAAAAACCTTGTCTACCAATCATAATCACAGCAGTTAAAAAAAAAGACATAACAAGGTGGGTGTTGGATGAAAAGATTGGAAAGGGAGATATTTCCATGATATCTGACTGCTCCAACTTGCAAACAGGAAGTGATATACCTCAGGGAGAGAGAGAAATGTACCAACACGCCCTTTGTGAAAGAATGTTAGTGAGGCAAAGAAGAAAACAAACCAAGGCAATCATGAACATCACAGGAAGGAGGGTGTCAAGGTTATGTGTCTCGCTGGATTTGCACAGACATGCATAAGTGTATAATCAAGAGATGCGACCCTTCCCTTGGTTACTACTGCATTGTTTGCGGTTGGTTGTTTGAGTTGGAATCATTTTCCTTTTAGACTCAGTTTGTGACATGAAGATCAAATATTTGAACAATCCCAGTTTCGGCATGCAAAGTTTGGATGAAGAAATAGTGAAAACATACCAAGTTAAATAATTTGTGCTGTGTAGTATGTGAGAGAGTTGATTTTTAAAGTGGTGCTGTGGACAATTATGGTTCACTATTAGCACCATAAGAGGTGAAATTAGGTTTTTTACCTCTGGACAGGCGTTCCAGCCTCTGATCAAAAGTGCTGAGATGGGTTTAGGTATGGAGTAGCCAACAGGAGGCCGGATGTGATGGTAGGCCATGTCTGCGGCCGCAGCAGCTGAGGAGGAGACAAAAATACAATGCATATGTTGAATTATGAGAAAATATTTTCTTTTACAGCTGCTCGTTAAAACAGATGTTGCACCTTATAATAAATATCTAAAGATTTAAATATCTAAGAATTGACTGTGTTTGTTGGCCAATCTTGCTTCCCCCTTCTTTCCTGTCAACCCACTATACCGCCAGGAGCAATAATAAAAAAAATATATATATTTTTAGTGGAGGTTCCTAAGTCTTTAAAACCTGTGCATATCCATATGGATTCTCAGAAAAGACTTCCACAGATTATGTGACTCTTGCAATAGCCAATTAAGGCAGTTCATGAACAAACAGAGAAAAATACCAGGTTTTAAGTGAGCAAATGGAATTTCTCCAGTGAGCAGCTCCCACAGACAGAGGGCGTAGCTAAACATGTCCGCCTTCACAGAGTAGCGGGTGCACTGGGTGAAGACCTCAGGAGCCATCCAGCGCAGGTTCTGCAAATAAATAAAAACACATGCAGATGCATGGAAAATTACTGAAAGCATCTGTCTTGTCTTGATTTTTGGTTTGCAGATTAAGACTTGCATTATACCATGGTAATTTGAGATATCAGGTATGAGTTTTATAACAATGCACCCACAGAAGCACGCACGCACACAAACACACACACACGCACACACCCAATTACTGATATAAACAGATCAGCAAGAGCCACTAGTTCCTCCCAGCAGGCAGTTCTCAAGAGATGTAACACACTAAACTCCGAACTGCAGGGCAAGCACTCTGAGCAGTGATGAATCAGCACATTCAGACAAGACTTGCATGATGGCAGTTTTCTTATTTGGTTGTTAATTGGCTTCAAAAGGCAAGAAATACTTGATCCAAAGTGTTTTTTTTTTAAATGGGAGCAACAAGTGGTGCAAGTATCTGACATGAGGCAATGCAAATTGCTATATACAGTTTGTGTACTATGTCAAGATGGCCAAAATCCAAACATGAGATGACACTGACCCCTGGTTGCTTGGTCATGTTATCTTCATCCACAGACTGTAGAAATCTGGATTCTGCAGAGACATACACCAACAGATGTGTTTCATTTCATTGAGCACTATTCACAAACGATGAATTTACCAATGAATGGCCCATTCAGCTTCCAGTCAGTTTTACACAATAAAGTTTGTTATACCATAACAATAATATATCATAACTAAGTAACATTTCAGATACAATTCAGACAATTTTGTACTTCCTTATAGTTATTTCTTTAGTTTTGATATGTCTTAGGCAGCATGGTGGCGCCTCTCAGCAAGAATGTTCTTGGTTTGATTCTGACAGGGAGCCCTCTCTGTGTGGAGTTTGCATGTTCTCCCCGTGTCTACGTGGGTGTCTTCTGGCTTCTCTGGTTTCCTCCCACAGTCCGAAAACATTCAATAGGTTAATTGGAGACTAAACATTGCCAAGATCTGTGAATGAAGGAGTAAAGGGTTGTATGTCTCTATATTTAGTCCTCTCATTGACCGGGGACTGGTCCAGCGTGAACCCTGCTTTCCGCCCAATGACAGTTAGCATAGGCTCCAGCTCAACCCCCCGGCCCCATCGTAACACTGAATGCTGGATAAGCGGTATATATAATGAATGGATGATTAAATTTCTCATTGCCATGTTTCATCACTGAATTGTTATTGCATTATATAATATTAATTTTATCAGGGTTAAAAAATGTATGGTGCGGTCTCTTCTACCTGGATATCTGAACAACAGTTATAACACAAGTTTTGAAAATGAGTGTGTAGTTTAGACAGTTATTAGCTAACCCTTGATAAGTCCACATGAACATATCCTAACTGCGCCCAATGCTGACCAATATATACAAAAAGATCAACATATGTAACAAAGCTGATTGTGGGTTTATACTGACAGTGTCTTAAGCAGCTCAAATATGCTTGGTTGGCCAATACTTTTGCACTGGTAGTACCAGCTTGTTATGAGCTAAACAATAATAATTATTTCAGGTTGTATTGGTCTCTGAATGAACAGGCCCAAACCTAAGAAATTCATTTGGAGAGATGTGATTCAACGTTACTGTGAAATACCTGGTACATGCAGCTGTTATTCAATTTCAGCTCGTCAGAGAAAACAAGATCTGACTTACCTCCAAAATCTGCCACCACAGCGTGTCCATCTTCATAAAGCAGAATATTGTGGCTAGAAGGAGCACATGTATTATTTGCAATAACATGAGCGAATTTTACCCCGATATAGCCCCACCACCTGTGTTATTATTCTGGTAAATACCTGTTGAGGTCCCTGTGGATGATAGGCTGGGTGAGGTTGTGCAGGTACTCCATTCCCTTGGCCACGTCGATGGCGATGATGAGCTTGGACTGCAGATCAATAAGCCTGTCCATTGACACATCATTAAAGCAGCAGCCACTTAGTGTAAAATCAATGGTCCTTGCCAATCACACAGAGCACTTTGCATAGATCAATAGGAGAGTCTATAAAGACAGCACCTGAGCACCCAGTTAGCAGAACACGTAATGTGGATCAATGATGATCCCTGATAAGGTGGAAAGCAAACACTCCAAAGGAGGATAATACAACTCGAGACAGACTCCTCTGCTGTGCAACATGTTCTTGTCAGTATCTCTTTCAAGTAATTTCCTCTCTTTTTAAGATACTGTCAGTCAAAATGGCAGTTACCATATACACACACACACACATATAAATATATATGTGTGTGGGGGGGTGCTTTTTATGTATATATGTGTATATATGTGTGTTTGTGTATATATATACATACATAAATACATACACACACACACACACACACACACACACACACACACACACACACACACACACTCACACTCACACTCACACTCACACTCACACTCACACCCACATACACACACACACACACACAAGTGTGTGTGTGTGTGTGAAGTTTCTAACCTCTTTTGTTCATGCAGCAGAGAGAACAGTGACCCTCCGGAGATATACTGGGTGACAATGGCAAACTGGCTGGGATCATCCAGACAGGCTCCCACAAACTGGATGATACATGGATGATTGAGGCGACAGAGGATGGAAACTTCTCTGCAAAACATGTCCACGTCTGACTTTGAGCAGTAAGTGTTGGCTCTATAGCTTCATAGGGGAGAGTAGATTAAGAGATTGGTTTTCTTTCCTCTATTTCTATTATCCAGGGTTTCTTCAGGTGTGTTTTTAACGGACATTTACCGTTTTATGGCAACAATTTTGTTTCGGCATTTGCCTCTGTAAACTCTTCCAAAGGAACCTGTGTTTGGAGCACATTTAAAAACACATATATAAGGTTGGAGACATTTACAGTGTGAACAGCAGTGGTTGAAAGGAAAACTGGTGAGTAAAGACTGAATTACCTGATCCTATTATTTCATTAAACTCTAGTTCAGAGAGCTGGAGCTGGAAATGAGATGGGAGGGTTGCTCGAAGCAAAAGAACTTCTGCTTTCTCTGAAAGGAATAATTAATACATTGAAATGACTCAGTACCATTAACAAGAAGCTTTACAGTAATTAAACAATCTAACCACCAAGTCATCACCCTTTAGTCAATAATTATTCTACACCTTGTTTCCAGGTTAATCACTGGAGAGTATAATTAGATTTCCATTTTGATTACAAATTATTCAAAATCCTCTCCTGCCAAAATATACTTTTAATGACCACCATGTAATTAATAGAACAATGGAGCAAATGAACAAAATTAGAAGGACAATTAGTCATTAGAGACTAATTTTAATTCCGTTGCAGTCCAAATATTGATATATTTTCAGACAAAGAGGCCAAAGTTCAATGAGGTTTGAGTAGCAGAGATTGTTCTTTGTAAACATTACTGTAAATGACTGAGACTGTGACTTTGCTTCAAAGAAAGGCAGCTGATTTTTAAATTTCAGTCAGTCGTATTGCCCCATGAATAGATCCATTTGCAAAATCATCCATATTAAAAACCGTGAGGGAGTTAAATATGGGCTTCCTTAGTTATTATTGACAGGTCTGTCATTCACAACGCCTGGAATGCAAATAGTTGGTTCTATTAATTGCTGTTCAGTTCATCGCCGTGCAACAAACAAGATTTGTGTGATCATGTCTGCTGCGATGTGAGATTCGTGGAAAATCTGCTCTGCCTCACTTCACCTCAGTACCTTTAGTCATGCTTTTGATCTTTCCCAGAGGAGACGGGACAGAAACATAGGACCCATCTGGAGGAGAGTTGACATATTCAGACACTTCAGTATGAAAACATGCTTCCAGATAATACAGTTTTAGGGGTAAATCACCTCCTCCTGGCTGGGAGTACTCATTGCAGGGGGAGTCATCTGGACGCTTGTAGTGTTTCAGCAATGTGACAATGGCATCATGACCTGAACGACAAAAACATTGTGATTGACTGTGATTATTCTTTTTCTCATTGTCAAACAGACCTTTTTCATAAGCCCACTTCAGGCACGTCTGCTCGTCCTTCTCCCCACTGGACCTGCTGGGATCACAGGCAACTAGGTTCATGTCTGCACCGTTGTCCAGGAGGAACTGCACCAGGCGAATGTGGCCATGGAAACAGGCGCTGTGCAGGGCTGCAGTCACAGCAGACAGCCAATAATAAGAAAAAATCTGAACTGGGTATTTGCATTATTAAAACAAAGGAGTTGTGCTTGTTTGGAAGGATATAGAAAAATCACCTGTGTGTCCATCTCTGCCCTGATGGTTGATACTCATAGCATTCTGGCTTAACAAGCACTTGACCATCTCCAAGTCTTTACCATACGTGCATGCGCTTGGAGATATGCGTGACAAGATTAAGAGAATGCATGACAAGATAAATTGCTCATGATTCAATGGTTGCTGTGAGCAAGTGTTTCCATGCTCTACGCATTACGTGTTTTGGAAAAAAGCTGTTGATAAAGAAGGAAAAGAAAATACCTGTGAAGTGCTGTCTCGCTGAAAATGTTCTCCTTTGAAAGACTTTCTGTACCAGACAGCTCGATAATCTCTTTCACTATTGCAAATTTTCCATTATAGCAGGCCCTGATGACAAACAACATTCAAAGAAGCATTTCAAATCTACTTGCTGTCATGGAGGAAAAGTTATGCTAATACTGTGACATATTTACAAGTGTAGGGGCGTGTCCCCGTAGATGTTGACGGAATGAGCCTGCACATCAAAGTGTCCCCCAAGGAGGAAGCGCACAATCTCCACATGGCCAAAGCGGGCACAGAAGTGAAGGGGAACATGATCCTCGTTGTCCTGAGCGTTCACTACAGAGGATTTAGCAGGTTAGAGGATGATAATATTGTGGTGAGTATAGTCAGAATCAGAAATACTTTATTGATCCCAAAGGAAATTGAGTGGTCTTTGAAAGAAAAATAAATGAATAGGAAGAGATGAGCAGTAGTAAATAAAATAAAGATAAAACAGACCATAAACTAAAGAGTCTAGCTCCAACCACATAACATCACTGGCAATAGGGATTAGTTTATTAAATCTGTTTGTGTCAGCCCCCCTCAGGCTACTGCCCCAGCATGCAAAAGCGATGTAAAAGCATACAAAAGCAAAGTAAAATATGGTGCTGGCTACAACAGGCTCATGAAACATTCAGAGCAGAGTCCGGTAGATGTTGAAGAACCACAGCGGCCTCAGGAAGTAGAACCGGCTCTTGCCCTTCTTTTAGATTGTATAAGAGTTTTTTGTCCAGTTCAGTTTGCTATCAATGTGGATGCCAGGTATTTGTATGTGGAAACTGGGATAGGAGGTGATTTGGATCTTTCTAAATTCCACTCCTTTGTCTCAGGTACGTTAAGCTGCAGATGGTTCTGCTTGTACCAGGAGACAAAGGAGTCCACAATAGCCTGTTATTCCAACTCATCATCCCCTCTAATACATCCAACCATAGTCGAGTCATCAGAAATTTTCTGGAGGTGGTAGGACTCAGTAATCAGTCTAAAACGAGAGGGTGAAGGAGGAGAAAGGCCGTCCCTTGCGGTGCCCCAGTGTTGCAGACCACTAATTTAAGATATAAAAGTATTTGTTCAATCCAGTTAAAAAAAGGACAAGCAAAGAATTTTCCTTGTTGCTATGTATCCATCTTGATGGATTTGTTGTGAGTGACAAGATTTTGGAGGATCAGCCTTAGAGATGCCTGGTTTCATTCGTATATAATGTGACTGAATGGTGTTCCTCTTGTGCTGAAATGTCTCCTCTGAGATCATGGCTTGGTTACTCAAGATAACCAACAGACTTGGGTATTAGCAGGTCCCTGTAGAAATATTCACATAGAAAGAAAATAAATTCAAATTAAAAACCTGTTGAAGGTATAGTCCACAGAACACTATGGTTACTTAAATAAACAAGCCATCATTTCAGAAGGACTCTTTGTTTTCTTTCCAGCAACTTCTTTCAATTTTTAATTTTGAGAGAGGGCTACCATTTCCATTGCTTTTATTGTACTTTGTGTCCAAAAATCTGCAAATTACTCAGACGTTATGCAGATGGGTAAATATCACTTCAGAAAAAGCGAATCATTTAGATTCTATTTGCTGATTGTCAGGTCTTACCATTAACTTTACCGACCTCCCCCATCAGAAGCTTAATGATGCTGAGAAATCCCTTTGCTGCAGCCAGATGCAGTGGACGGTCACCCACCTCACCACCTGCATTCACATCCGCCCCAAACTTCAACAGCAGCTTCGCAACCTGAGAGGCCAAGATAGGAGGACTAATATTATATGTAGATTAATTGCAGGCGGAGAAGGCCGTTATTAAACTATATATTTTTTTTCTGTTAATGTTTTGTAAATACAATCAGATTTACCTGCTCATGGCCATTATAGGAAGCAATATGCAGTGGGGTGAAGAAAACGGCATCTTGGACATTAACACAAGCCCCATTCTGGAGAAGTATATCTACTGCCTGGAAAGAAAATCATATCTCTACAAAAATGATGAAAAGGTCTCTGGTTTTAGTGAATGTCCTCACATGTGAGGGTTGGCTCATTTCTCACCTCATGATGGCCAGCCAGTGTAGCAACATGCAGGGCAGTGAGGGCACCATAGCCAATCTGCTGCACATCTGAGCCCCCATGGAGAAGTGCTGTTACCAGTTCAGCACTGTCCTGTCATTTGGAAGCAAAACAGGCTTTGTAAAACTTCCAACATTATCTTCAGGAACGTCAAGATGTCAAGCTAAATGATGATGGTTTGACAATCAGCAGGAACTGGCTGTATCATCACAATGTGTACTTGCACTCCACCATGTGGTAAAACTACAGCTTTTCATCAGATACACAAACACATGTGGCAACTAATGCATTTTCAAAATATCTAACAATTGTGTTTTTCACTCCATATTTTCCTCACCTTGTAAGACGCCAGGTGGAGTGCACTGAATCCATTCTTAGTCAGTCTAGAGGGACGCAAACCTTTATGCATTAGTGTGCGGATGTGTGTCTCGTTACCTGGACAAAGAGGTATAAAATAAGGTATTTCTATAATTAAAAAATTCCTGTTCTCATTGAGAAAATCAATAAATTCACAAAACATCAATATATATTGAACTTAATTTGAGTCCTTTTTATATCGAAATGTTTAATTCATAATTTTTCACAATTCTGTTACTTTTTTACTCAGTTCACTTCTTTTATTTTAATTTTTCAAAATTAGGTGACAAAAATCCATGAAAAAATAGGCTATGAATATGAAAGGCAATCAGAAATCGTTGAAAAAATTTAAACCAGTGCAAAGTATAATTTTAATTGACGAAATTAAGTGAATGTCCAAGATATTGCTCAAAAATATATAAAACTTACTATAAAATGTGCAAGGTAATATCCTCAGAACCAACACCATATGTACCATGAAATTATATAAATGACCTTGAATTACATATTTGGTTAAAATTCATGACAAAAAAAGTTATTTGAGCAATTGCAAGAATACAGCCCGGGTGTACAAAAGAGTAAAATTATTTCATAAAGTATTTCAAATATGTATGTAAAATATCTAACAAGTCAAATCAGGGACAGTATTAGATTTTTTTAAATACAGAAGCTTTTAAATACATTTAAACTGCACCTCAAACACAAGTTATTTGTGTAAACTGCAATTGATTTGCCATATATATATATATATATATATATATATATATATATGTGTGTGTGTGTAACTAACACCAGATATTCTTTTGTTTTTGAATGCCATTCAGACCTGCATGTTTTCCAATATGCAGAATCTAAACTGTTCAAGCTACAAAGGACCCAAAGTCTTGCCTTTCACATCTATGTGAAGCTAATTTGTGAGTAGTCAAATCCAAAGGTCAGCCACCCACTCCAACATATTGTTGATGAGTTATTAGTTATTAATAGAGCCTGGTATTCATGCATACCTCCACACACGCAGCAGAGATGCAGCAGGGACAACCCCTTCTCTGTTCGGTAGCTCAAGTTCACCTTCTGAAAAGCCTTGTCACAGCTGAGCATAAAAAAATCAACAGTGCCTGGTAAACACTAAATGCAATGATATATATGTAAGCAAACTGAGCAGATTACAGGCAATGAAACACAACACCTCCACACACTACAGAATATATCTGCTTATAAAGATGAAAGGTTTCACCTGAAAGCAAGTTTCAGGTCTGAAAGGTCGCTGTCTTTTAGCTGGAAGTCATCTTCCAACTTCTCGATGATGACGGAATACGACTCACCCACCTTTTTCTTCCACTCATCTTCACAAGCCCATCATGATGATTGAACAGAATAATTCACTTTAATCAGTATAAGAAGAATCAATCTGATTCAACAGACTATGAAATGGTTGAATGAGTCAGTAGAATTGGTAATCATGTCAAACAACGGCTTCTTTGCAAAAGTTCAAAATTTTACAAACCATTTCTGAGCAGGCACATGACTGCATATTTCAGTGTTATGATTCCATTATTGTCCCCGCAACTACAACCTCCACTTCCGATATGCACTATTGTTATTCCTGTACACACACACAGATACACACAGATAAACACACTAATTCACAGTGCTATTACCTGTACATGTCTGAGATGGTCTTGATTTGTAATTTCCCATCGATAAGGTTTGTTAATATGTGCTCTACAGTTTGGTGAGCAAGCAGTAATAAGATCTCTTACAGTGCCACAATTGCATGGGTCCAGATAAAGGGGGATCATGGCTGTGGTCTAAAAATAAACACCTTTGAGCGGAATGCTTAACAACTATGACAACTGATCTCTTCTGATGTCAGCAAGCTTGTTACAGTGACTGTGTGTGTGAAATGGTTTTGCCTTGTGTTGTTGGGACTTCCAAAGTTGTTTGAACTGTTTCTGTGACCAAATGATCAACATTCCAATCAGGTTATCATTATATGATAAAGACCTGTGTTACGTTTAAACAAGTGTCAGTCAAGGAAATCAATGAAATATTGGTGAATGTTACTGTAATTTCCAGACTTGTTCTGTCACTCTCGTTTTACAGTATAGTACAGTACTGCCATATAGCAAGAGCAGCACACCAAGATATAAATAATGACAACACTAGCAATTCTCACAATGCAAAGCAGCC
Organism: Fistularia tabacaria; assembly: GCA_901007705.1. Classification (NCBI taxonomy): domain Eukaryota; kingdom Metazoa; phylum Chordata; class Actinopteri; order Syngnathiformes; family Fistulariidae; genus Fistularia; species Fistularia tabacaria. The sequence continues at coordinate 274,530 of CAAKHD010013145.1, read as the reverse complement.
ACTGCTGACAGAGAGTTTGTTTGGGCAAGTTGGGGATATGTTGGGGATATGAACTACTTGAGTGTAGTTTACTTTTGAAACCAACCAAAAACTTAAAATGACAAGATATCACTACTGCGATAAATCACAAAATTATGCCAAGAGAAATAAACACAAATCTCTGTATTTACACCTTGAAACAAATTACTTTTATTTTTTTTTCAACTCTGGACAAACCGTGCTGGAATAGAAGACAAAATGTTTCTATGAAAAATGCATTAAGTTAACATAATTTGATAAGGATGATGTAAAAAAAAAAAAAAAAAAAAAAAAAAAAATAATATTTTTTATAAATGTTAAATTAAAAAAAAAATTTAAAAAAAAAAAAAAAAAAATAAATATTTTTTTTTTTAAAATAAATTTTTTTTTTTTTTTTTTTTTTTTTTTTTTTTTAAATTTTTTTTTTTTTTTTTTTAAATTTTTTTCTTTCAAATTTTTTCTCACCCACAAAAAATAAATTTTTT
>CAAKHD010013145.1:254002-274007 GCA_901007705.1 Fistularia tabacaria | reverse complement strand
TTTCAACTCTGGAAAAACCGTGGTGGAAAAAAAAAAAAAATGTTTTTATAAAAAATGCATTAAATTAAAAAAATTTGAAAAGAATGAAGTAAAAAAAAAAAAAAAAAAAAAAAAACAGTTACATGTGTATTATATGAATGGTCATATTAAACAATATATCTGAATCAACTGAATAAAAATATATGGCTGTTGTTGCTGAAAAATAATTTGAAATGAAATAAGCGATTTTGAACAATTATTTATCTCTTTTGAATAATTCCGATAAATAAAGAAATAATGAAACTTTAACTGCTACTTCTTCTCTGAAAGATGTCATGATAAAGATCCTTCCTGAATTTCATCATGAACTCTTGGTTTTTACACTGCAAGGATTCTTGCATAGACATTCGCTTTGTGTCTTTGGGAAAATTGAACATAGAGCCATGCACAACAGCCTGGAGCATCTTTAGAGACATTAAGAATGACGTCTGTTCATCAGGGCAAACAGGAAACAGACAAGCATTCCACAAACTACAGCGGGAAACATCACCAGAGAATCTTAAGTCTTCATTTTCTAGCCCCCAGAGAGCCAGACACTCAGGCAAGCCAACCCCAATAAGGCTCAGGTTTTCCAAGGCTGAAGCAGCTTCTGCGCTGTGCTTCAAGTTATCGTTAATCCCAAAGGCTGCCGTAACAAATCTGGTACCTGCTGGCTGGTTGACACACAGTGAATGCATGAAGACCCCATCAGGCACAGTCAGGCCTGGACTCACCGAGCAGCCGCTGAGGATAGAACCCCTGCCTATTGAAACTCCGTGTCCCACCCTGGAGAACTCCACTACTGATCCACCTCCCAAAGAGCACGTAGGACCAAGGATGCTGTGCATTATGCAGCAGTCACAATATTCATCTGTGCTTTCACTTCCAAGTAAACTGAAAGCAGACGACTGGAGGCCCAGCTCCCTCCTCAGTGGCTCGTCCTGCGTGAGGTGGAAGATGTATTCTGATGTGGTTCCAACATGATAAAACTTGGAGTTATTAAGCAAAATGACATTAAGAGGCATTCCTTGGAGAAGACCATATATTTTCTGCCTAATTTCAATGAGGCTGCTCTCCTCAAACGTGACATTAGCGGTGTTGCAGGTGTAGTCAATTGTTGAATGGGGGCCAAGAGCCTGGAGAAAATCCCCGTATGCGTCAATCTCACATTCCAAAGGTCCCAACTCTTTCAGGAGACGAAGAAGAGACTGGACAACCTCAAAGTCGAAGTAGTAAGTACTGTCAGTGTAGACAAACTCATCATCTGATAAAGAAAACCTACTGCTTGGGCTCTTACAAACAGCACCACTGTCACGCATCTTATCAATGCTTGGTTTGTGAAGAAAACGCAGACAGGAAAGGTTCATCATTTCTGAATGTGCAGCCTTCTCGTATGAGCTCAAAACAAACACACCATGAGTCGTTCCAATAGACAGTGGTGAGGGGTGGGCTAGCGCTGTGAAGCCAGGTTTGTCAAACTTTACATGCTCATCCTCTGCTATGCTGTAGAGCTCTATGTCATCAGCACAGGTCACAAACACACCAGGCTTCATATGGGATGGAAAATCTATGTAAATGGCTAATTTGAGTTCCAGCATTTGGTAGAGAGGGTCACCCAAGGGCATAACAGTGAAGATCTTTCCAAGAGCACTAGCGCTGGGCAAGCGCTGACTTGAGCCCCCTGGAAAAAAGGAGAGTTAATGTAAAAAACAAACAAAAAAAACCAACAAAACACAATTTGCAAATTAAAAAGCTCCAAGTTGAACAGAATCTGCCAGTAAGCATTTGCTTTGAATTGAAAATAATAAACACATATAACTATACCTAATTACATTGGTGTGTGTGTGTGTGTGTGTGTGTGTGTGTGTGTGTGTGTATGTATGTGTATATGTATACGTAGACACACATGCACATATACATATGTATGTGTTTGTATATAAATAATATTATATACATATAGACATATAGAATTATAGAATCTCAGTGCTTTCTTAAATTACAGAAAAAATATTCAGCAAAACAGCCCCTAATATAATCAAGGGGTTAGCTTCACCTATATAAGCATGAATTCAATGAAAGGCAGCGGAAAACATTCATTACATTTCCTCTACTGTCAGAGAAACGAAAGACCTGCATGGATGAGGATGACTCTCATCCAGCTGAGAGCCTTCCCATAGATGTCAGTCAGCTGCTGCAGAGAGTATAGAGTGGAGCCTCCGTTACCTTGAAAACACAATGATTATAATCATGCAAATATTTTCTTTAAGACAATAACATGGCTTTGAGCAGTGCTGTCTGTAAAAGCTGCTCTAAATGTTACAGATTAGGACCGCTGAATTAAAAGCCCTTTGACCCTCATCATCCCCTGGACGAGGGTGAAACCATACAAATAGGGCTACCAACATTTTGAATGTGAATCTAGTAACAAAATGTGACAGCAACAAGGAACTAATTCCAACCTTTCTGAAATGTATCAACTTTTAATATTTGCTGATTTATAGACAATTTTTTTCCCCTGCTTATCATTATTGTCTGCATTGTTACTGATTATTAGGTGATCTTTTTTGCTGAAACTGTGCCAAATTTAAAAGGTAATTTCAAGACAGTTTCGAGTTTTTTATTTTTTGATATTCTAAATAAATTAGGACACATGATAAAACCAAATATATTTTCAGACAAGTAGTTTCGTGGTTATCTCTCTTGATATTCATGAAGCAGTGACTGTATGTCTCTACGTGGCCCCAGAAACTGCCGGCGCCTGGTATAGCCTGTGTATTCCTCCTCTCCCCCCAGTGTCACTTTACTCTAGGCCTCTCCGGACCTCTCCGCATTTAGAGCCTCTTGTCTGCCTGCTCACCTATCTTGTACCCGGGCGGATCGGAGAAGACCTCGTACTGGATGAGAGGAAGCTCCTTGCGATCAACTTTCTCCTTTATCTGAAGTTCATACGCTTCTCTCTGGGTCTCGTCCGCTGCTGTCACGACCACCACATCCCAGAATTCCCCCTGCGGCACCTCACGACCTTAAGGGAAAGCATGAAATTTATCTCCACATGTATCATCAACATACAGTCTTAATGTTCCCTTATAAACACATACCTATATTAAATATTAATGAAGCTCAGTATCAGGGGACACTTCTCACTGTCTGACACTGTTGGCGTTAAAAAGGAAAACTTACCGCGCAAGGAGTCAAATTTCTTAAGTTTTTCTCTTGTTGCAATCTTCAACCTTCGGCTACACTGCTGGTTCATACTGTCACACCCAACGTATACCTTATATTTGCAGCATTATACAGAACTCGGTCTCATCCATGGAAGGTAGTGATCCTTGTCACTTCCGGGTGTTATCACGTGTTTTCTTCTTCTTTGGTGGAGCGGGCTGTGTTTACAAATTGTTAGGCAGGAGGATTTGGAGCTCTCCGATCCACTCTCAAACAAAATAGCTAGCAAATGTAAATTTGATTATTTTACGATGAGCTTATCTTTTTTAAATATATAATATCTATATGCTTATTGTCATGGAGACAGTTTTAAAGCGTTTGCGTGTCAACCGAGCGCATCCAGTTTGGATTGATTTACTTGATAGTTGGATGATTGATTAATCAACTTTTTATAAATGAGTTTCAAAAAGATGTTTCTTTAAAGAGAGGGGGGGGGCAGATGATCCCGACCCTCTCAGGTTAAGCACTGTGGTACAATCCACTAATTAAATTTGCTGTTTTATATATGGTTTCCTGTGGGATATAAATGGTTAATCAGACAAAATTCCCGCCTGGCGTCAACAACAATTAATTTGTTTGCAACATCCAATACTGCCAACCCCGCATCACACAGGACTGGAGCCAATCCTAGCTGGTACCGGATGAGAGATTCATCCTGGACTTCCCAATTTCTCCAATTTGTGCACGTCTGTGAATCCGGTTTCTTCTTGGTTTGATTTGTTTTCCTGTCATTAATAGTCAAAAGATTCAGAGGTGGATCTTAATGATTCACTATACTGTGGCATACACTAAGGGGTGTGGCCCTCACCCCGGGACTAAGGCGTGGGGGTCGTGGTTAAACTGGGTATATATTGGTAATCCCGAATGTTCTGGTGTGTTAATTGTTTGTTGGTGTGTCTGCATTAAAGTTTGGACTCCTCCACATACCACAATATGTATAAAAAGAAATAATTCTATCTTTTTTATTTGTTCCTAATAAATACTGGAGGAATAACAGAAAAACGTATAATTTGAATTTAGGCTAACAGTTGCATAAAGCCTGTTCATCACATCCAGTTACAACAAGAATTTCTAATTGATTTTTCCCCCTGTCTGGGATCATTAACACACTAAATACAATATTGTACAATAGAATACTCGTACAGAATGCCTCCTCTACATCCCCTGAGCTGCACTGTAGGTAAAGCAGATGCTACATTTCTTGAATCTCCATGACAACAATACTTGGAAATGGCCAGGGATTGGTTGTCTGCCAAAGACTGAGACAATTCCCTGGTGCTACATGATATAATGTAGTCAGGACAGCATTTACATCAATTCTTAGGACTGACTGAATATTTGTCTACCAAGCAAAATCCTTTTCATTTCTCTTTTGAGCACACACTTCACCTGAGCAGCTTTCAGAGACAGGGGTAAAAGTTGTAACAATTAGATGATCCTTCAATACTAGGCTCCTATTGCAGGGATTCAATGTTTTTAAGTTCAGTAACATCTCGTTTTGCAGTTCAGTTGAATATATCTAATAACAGGTTTTAGTGGACACCATGGTTCTAAAGAAAAGCACTCTTGCTGACCACAATAAAGTGTAGTGTGGCACCCCAAGCTGAATTCTCAGATGTTTGTCACTATGATTGCTTAAAAAATTATTGCAAACTGGTTGTGAGCAGATCACAAGTGGGTTGTCAAAGGTGTGAATAGAGGCTGAGAATCCTGAGCTGCAGGGAGTGGAAGTGTTTTTCTTTTGACAGTTGTTATACAGGAGGCCTTATTTACATGTGCTTTATCACCCTATTTAAAATTCTACATGTGAAGAAATTACTGGCCTGCTCTTTTGCTTTTCCTCCAATAGCATGAATACAACAGGATGATAACTGACACAAAGAATATCTGGAGAGCAAGTAGCGTCTCTTATTGTATCAACACAAGTTGAGGCAAAGAGAGAAGGATTAGAATTAACTGTTTTACACCATTGCGACACTAAAATCAGCATGATCCAATAGTCACATTGGCAGACAACAATCCAAGGTCTGATTGCTTTATTGTTTCAGCAAAATCAACATTCAATTACCACATAAAATACTTTCAATTCAGGATTCCTCTCAAACTATACATTTATCTCTCAGAATAAAAACTGCATCATATAACACTAAATGTTCATCCTGGCTTGATCATATGTCAAAGTAAAAGTCTACAAAGTTTAAGTCGTGATAAAAAAAGAAACTATTACAAACAGACTGATGTTATCTTAAATACATACTGGCTATACCATTGGGGCGGTGAGTCGCAGGGGGTTAAAGTGATTGTCCTTGGAACCGAACATTCCTGGTTTGATTCCCAGGCCCTCTTTTCCTGTTGAAGTGATGTTGAGCAAGACGCTGAACCCCTAACTGCTCCCCTGGCACCACTAGGTGGCTGCCATCTGGTTGAACATGGTTCATCCATGATGGGTTTAATGCAGCGAGGAATTTCCCCACAAGGGATTAATTGAGTACAGCAAAATTTAAAATAAATAAATAAAATAGAGTTGAGATCAGTAACAACAGATATTTGGCTAAAATTAAAAAAAACTGCTGACCCCCCAAAAAACAAACATTGATCTTTAAACTATTATTGTACAGAAATTCAACCAAATGATGTTAGTTAATAACAAATAAGAGGCTTAAAATCCGAGGGGCTCAGAGTGACTATTTACTTCATTCCTATTAATCCAATAAGCTTCAAGCAATTTTGGAGAGGGGAAAAAAAACAACAAAAAAGTACACACTGTCTTTACTTGGCCCTTACAAAACAATTCTTGGCATTTTCTGAGAAGACAGAAGTCATACAGTATAAACTGTTGTTCATTTTGAGATGAAAGAGTTATATTCATCTGGAGCTGTCCTTGTTGGCCTCCAGGAAAAGGCTACAAGCGGAAAAGGCACTGTAAAAGGAAGAGGAAAGTCCAGCGATGTCTGTGGAGATGTACTGGAAGACACCTGGTGTGGCCTGATTGTAGTAGGTGATCTAAAAAAAACAGTATAAGTTGCATATCATGAAGTAAAACATACTTAATATATTCTTTAATTTGTGATAGCTTAGTATGGATTATCACTGTGCCAAGAAAAACTACAAAAGGCAAGCATGCCAAACTTGGGCAACCTTCGTGACAGCAGTAGAATCTTCACAGATTGTAAAGCCGGCGCAGAGAACCTCTCCCCGGGTGTAGTCCTCTGTTGGGGGGTGAGTGGGCAAGGTGACAGATCTTAGAGCAATGAGATACGGGTCCCTGAGAGGGTTCAAAGAGGAAAGGATTGTTAAAGAACTACGAAGGAGCAAGTGAGGTGTATCACTAAAATCAGTACAGTGTAACAATGTGATGGAAGGTGCATCAGGAAATGATCAGGATACAGAAAACAGACACTGTGGTGAAATGCAGTGACTCGCAGATAAGCTCCAAAGTGAACTGTGTTTCTGGTGTGAGCTTGTTATATGGGATGTGATAAAACCTGGGATCACATGGCTTCCTCCTGGATGCCAGCAAGATAAAATCTTGGCCTTTGCCCCCTTTACTGACAGACGGTGTAGCGATGTGATAAAGAGTATCCTCCTCATCTGCCTGGGTGATCACCTCACATTCCCTGCAGAGGTCAAAACATGTTTTCTTAATGAGGATATTAAATAGGTTAACATTTCACACTGCACTGCCACTTTAAAATGGAATAAAAAAAATAATAGCTGAATATCTGCATATTTCCTCAATTTCATTAGAATATACATTATGAAATCTGTTTAGCTATAGAGAATCATCATGTTAATTATAAAAGACACATAAATCAATTGTTTCAGCAGTATAATAAATTTCATTTCTCTTTTATTTAAATGTTTATGAAAGGCATTTAAGTAGCTTTATAAGGCATTTAGATGTGATAAATATCACGCAAAATCATTGACATTTTAGTTAGATCACAGTTTAGTGGAAATTTTAAAAAAGATTAATCTTCCTCATCTGTTTCTTGTAACTGCTTATCCATTTTTTACATATTTATGAGCAGATTTATTTGCTAGTTTTCTCATGGGAAATGTAGAAATTGTCAGGTGATTTTGACTATATTCTTATCATATAGTCATGTTGCATTCACTTGAATCTGAGATATGACCCTTAATATTGGTTATCAGCTTGCTTATAACAAACCTCATCTGGTTAGACCCATATCTGATTTGGAGCTGAACAAACCATTTCTGTCAATGCCTAATTCCAGTTGGAAATATTGGGAAACACTATTCACAGCTTGAGTAACTTTTGCCAAAAAAACTACTCCTGTGTCCTGGGGACACAAATTTTACAGTCTATTTTAAACAGGACTATGCATGTCTAAATGCACAGTATGTTAATTTTTCTCAATTTATGAAAAACACTGAGCCTTTCCCTTAGACAACTGACTAATGAATTGTTTTGTGTCCTTTTCAGATAATTTCAGAAAATAAAGCAGTACTTAATTTCTTTTACATTTTTGAATTGTTGGAGGGAAAAAAAAGAAAGGTTACTCACTTATAATGCTGATCCCACTCCTTCCTCCTCCTGAGGTCAGACAAAAGGTGAAATGTCTGCTCTGCTGCAACACTGACACACATCTCCACTTTGAAACACAGGATCTGGTTTTCCTCCAGTGTGTACAGACTGACCTGGTGCCAATTGAAGGTGTGTTTAAAAACAACAAGAATGTTTTCTACAAATTTCATGTTTCTCTTTCGCTCAACACTTAATGCCTGACATACATAAGTTACTATTCTCAGCTCCAGTTCTCTAGGAAAATTCCTTTGGACAAGGGGAACAGATACTGCAGGATTAGGCTTCAGGCAAATACACTCAACTGAACTGTCCAAGTTAACTAAAGCAATGTGGGCTGGCTATTAGAAGTCACCGTGACTCTGCGGTTCGTCCGGAATAATACAGATCAGAATGCCTGGTGGAATCACAACAGCTGTAACTCTTTACCGGCTCCATCCCAGATGATAATACAAACCACACTGACCTTATTTTTCTCAGAGGTTAATACCCAGTTGTTTCTGGCATCCATGAGTTTCAGTGCTGATACATTATTGTAGCTCAAATACATCTGCAACAACAAAGAAGTGTCTGAGGCTTGGATATAGAGGCAATATTTGACAAGATTTACAGAGAGAATCCTGGCTTCCTTTTACCAAATGAACTGCAATACCTGGTTACTTGGATCCCAGGGAACAGACAGAGGCACTTCATTTTGCTTGCAGGAGATAATATATTTCCTGTGAACAAGGGGGGCAGTGGTTGTTGATATCCAACAACAACAAAAGCATTATAAACACTTTCTTGGTAAATTCTCACATATTTTGATACCAAATAGTTGAAGGAAGATTATACTGGAGGCAGGGTCCTGAACAATGAGTGTATTATACTGGACAGGCTCTGCACCAAAGTCTGCTCAGCCGTGATGCAGTGGTCTGCCAAGTCATGTGCCGTTTGGAAGTATAAACAATAGATTCTGTGGCAAAACACTGGTTGGACTATGCTGTGATGACACAGATGCAACGTTAACCAGAATGCTGTATACATCACATTTACAATACGTTTTGTAAATGTGGTTCTTTGCAAATTATTTTTGATTATCACCTATGTAGGATTGTGCTATTTAGGTTTTTCAAACCTAAGATGATCTTTCAAGTTACTTTGGTGATATTGTATTTTGAGTTAGGCCTGAAGGCATACCTTAATTATTTGGTTGCATCCACACCATTACATGGATCAAGGATTTTCCTTTTTTTTTTATATATATATATATATATATATATATATATATATTCCCAATCAAGAGTCTGTTCGAGCTGAAATGTGGTTTCCCAATATAACTGAGAATTGAGGGCAGATGGCAATATTGACTGTCCTGGGGCAATCTGACCCAACTTTCACACTGTTAATGATATATGTATATCCTCAGGAGGAGGCCAATCTTATCTCTATGATACATCAGCGAGTTTATAATGCATGATAGTTCAACAGTGCACACTCACCTGTCCAAACGAATTTTCTTTCTGGCAATGGCTTCTTGATAACGTCTTTTCCCATCCTGTAATACAATATTTTCAGAATATATATTTGATTATGAATTTTTTGTTTTAAATTTGCACTTATACCATGAAATCATATAGATTATGAACACTTAGCCATTTCTCTTTGAAATATAAATTTTTGGTACTCACTACAAAATCACTCATATACCAGTGAGACAGAAATTTGGCAAACTCCTTTCAATAAATGCAGTCCAGAAAGCAGAAAGCCATTTCACTTCAATAAAATACCTTTTTATTGTAAATGACTGACTTGGCCATATCAAATAAAACTGAAGTATCACAAGATGGAAGATTTATTCAACACAAAAAAAGACTCCATGTACAATTTCAAAAACTGTAACAAAATTACATACTTAGCATTTTATCTGATGCGTTTTTGCACCATTTTACAACAGCAATTTTGAACCTGCATCAATTTCTTTGATGGCATGAAGTGTCGAGGGAATGTAATTTACAACACAGTTTGGCCTGCAACAAGACACCTGGGAGACTCACCACAGGCTCAGGCCGTATCCGTGGCAGTGTGCGTGGTTTCCTATCGTTGTCCAGAACCTCAAAGGTCATAAAAGCACTATTTATATGACGAAGTGGTTCACCACCCTGGTAGGCCTCCGCACACACACCCACCTCCATACTGGACCATAACATGGGTTTCCAAAAAGACAAGAACAATATGAATCAAACACACATAGCTATAGACTGAACAGGCTAATAGTATAATAGAGCACATTGTCATGATTTTGTTGAAGGAAATCTTAATATTTACAAACCTGTGCTTGAAAGCATTGTTTACAATGGCTTTCAGAACCAGTCTGTCACCGATGTGAGATGGTCCTCGAAAATGGAACATGTCTATGCTCCTTAGTGTCGGATGAGCGTTACATAGGCGGCTAAGAGAGACAAAGAGGGGCAATGTTTATGTTTATAGCTTGTCTTTTAGGAGTTAGAGGAGAAGACTGATATTAACCATTACCAGGTTATCATGATGCCAATGACCTTAACTTAAAATAAGGACGGGTAAAACTGGGACTTGACATCTAAATCTGGACACTAAAGGAAAAAAAAATTGTCTTTTAATTTAAAATAACTAATCAATAACACCTTGCTGAAATTGTTGCAACATTCTCCATCCAGGCCATGATCTGACCCCCAAAGGTGCTGACTTGGTGGTTAGCATGGGGCGGAAGCACCAGCTCCACACTTTCCACTCGTGTCCGTTCAGCTGGCACAGCGTTCTCATACTCCCGGCATTCTCCTGGAAAACAAAGAGTTTGAATCAGTCAGATCTACGGTAGCGCAGATGCTTGTTATGAAACCTCCCACCTACAGCACCTACCCAGTTGAGCTGTGCTGCTGCTCAGCAGGTCAGTAATGATCTCAGCATGAATGAGCCTCATCCTCCTCCGCTCGGCCGCCAGGCTGTACTCCATCTGCTCCTTTTGTGTGCGAGGAATCATCTGTTTCAGCTGTACCTGTAAGAATATGCAGATTTCATGAGATCCCAAACGAGTACTGCAAATGCGCATTTGTGTCTGCCTGTGACTGTACCTTTCCAGCTTCAGTTCTTCTGGCAACAAATGTTGCAAAGGCATGACAAACCTTCCACTGCCTGTCAGTATACAGATCTTCACAAGTCACCAAAATGCCAACCTGGAATAGAGGACTCAGCATCTGTATTTGCCTGAAATTAAATAATGGTTCACTCTTATGAAATCGAATAATGTCCACTCACCTCCATGCTAGATGTAAAGGCTCTGTTGACCTTTGCTATGATGGTGACTACCTTTCCCACCCTGGAGCAGACAAATATGCATGTTTTTTTTTAATTCTCAATAAGTGGCAGTCCTTACAAGATCAAAGCACCCTTTGTTAGTGTTGAGGTAAAAGGACTAACTTTACCCGATGGTATGTTCAAAATGAATGTCATCCACAGATGCAGTGACACAGGAACAAGCTGCATGTCTCTCAGCTAAGGGAGGGAGAGTTATCGCAATCATTTGAGAAGCAAAGTGCCACAAATTAAAACCAGAAAAAGACAAGTGGGAAAAAAGGCAAAGCCAAAAAATGTAAAACAGGTTATTTTTAAGTAGGGGATGCTAAACCACAGTAAGTTTAAAAAAGATAAGTTTGTCTCTCTGTCTCTCTTTCTATACATATATATATATACATTGGTTGTCTCTGTTGCTGTCAATATTGGCACAAGAACACATCTTTAATGAATCTGAATATCAATGATTAGTATTAGTTATGTGCTTTGTTTCACTCTCATAGCCTGTAATGACATTGACTATGGAGGGCAAATAACAAAACAAAAACAAAAGAAACCACTGAAGACACCTCACTGAATAGTAATTAATGAGAATGTTTCAGACTAAATGGTTGGCTGAATTTCTGTTATGATCACCTTGATGATGTAAAATAATTGGAGGGGGGGTTCTTATACACAGTATCAGGGAAACTCTACTAAGTGAGAGCTTTTGTGATTGTTTCTTACCAGAGAGACAGGCTGTGGAGTCCATCCACTTCAACAGCTGTCCAGCACTCAGCTCCCCACAGTGATTGGCATGACAAGGCAGCACTATCTGACTCATCTTCACTTCAGTGGGATTTCTGTACACTTCATTGTTCTCCAGAATGAAGTCCAGGTCCTGCTCCAGGCCTGTGTTGCTTCTCTCCGTCGTCATAGCTCACAGCTGCAGACAGGAAACACAGTCACAGTTGAACGAAGACAGTGAGTCACACACAAACACACATACACGGCTTTATTTGTTTTTTGAATAAAACTAATCTTATATTTTGAAGCATATCAATAAATGTTTCAAAAGGGTCACAATATTTTCTCCCACAAACTCCTTTAATACATCGCAAAAAGCAGCTTGACTTAGGTTCATTATCCTCCTAAAAAAAAAGACAACAATTGAGCAATCCCCACAATTCCGTAAACTGGTTCTAAGGCAAGCTTAATTTCCACTACTTTATTTCGAGTGGTTAAGAGCATAAATGTGTACTTTTAATCATGCTTCCGAAATCACAATAAGCGCAATTCACCCTATTTTCCTGCGTCAAATCATTTCAAGGTGAACACAATGTCAACTCATGTGAAATCTTAATCAACAGGTTTCAGCTCTCGTTTACAAAAAATATTTAAAAAATACAGTAATAGCATACCCAACTTCACTGTCGTTTACCCTTACACGCTTTCCTCTTTTAAAACACTTTTCATGTAAAACAAGTTGCAACAGGAACGTGTTGACACCCAGACTTAACAGTGAAAACTCCCGAAGTACCAGCCACTTGGATTCTCAGCTATCCAACATCAGTAAATTAAAGTTGAAAACAAAACTTTCATTTATGGTTTGCAGAATTGGGATAAGAAACTCACATTGCGGATTGAGAGGTCCTTCTGCGTGTCCGGTGTCCAGGAACTGAGGGCACGGCACAACCGACGGCATAGCATCGAAGACAGGAAGGGATGCAACATCATAAAAGTGATTTTCTTTTTCCCCAGATATTTTTTAAAGAAAACGGCCGCTATGTCGCGACGCATTTCAGTATAAAAACATGAAGTCATGGGTTATTGCGCGAATAGTTCTGCAGGGCATGCATGCTGCAATCACCTGCTTACCCATAGATCGTTGACACTGCTAACCTTCGAATTGACTTCGAGAAACAAAACACGCCCAGACACTCGCCCGGAACTCCTCCGGCACTTTCTTTGAAAAAGTGAAAATACGATGCGTGTTCAGCTTTCAGCCTTACACGCTGCAGGCGGTCGCCCTTGCTTTCCAAATTGATGTCAACGCTCGGCAACGGAAATAAACAATGTAGAAATGCTTACTCACGGGTGGAAGACTCGTCAATGTTGTGGTGGACGTGGTCTCTAAGCATGAAGCCCGACTGAGAAACAAAGACCCGCCACCCGGACGGAGGGTCGTTTTCTGTCGCTCATTTCTCCTGCGCACAGATTGTCGATCCAGAGTGTGTCCGCCGGAGGGGGGTCTGCCCCGGGACAATTCACTCCTACGCTCAACTTTTAAGGTGGAACTTTCACTCGACTACTTTTTTGGCAGCCCTATCCGGTATACTCTCAACTTCACCCCCCCTCCCCCGCTTGGAATAAACTAATAAATTATTCTGATCTGGCACCAACGTTTCTGAAACTTTTGGCAGGGCTGTGAAGAGGCGCTAAAACCTCTGTCAGCTCCTCTTAAAAAGGGAAAATAAATCACCCCTACACATTATCTCACCGGGTCGAACAAACTACAATAATAGGAAGATCGGTGCAAATGTTGTTGATGACAAATAAAATTAATTTGCTGTAGATAATCGGTCTTGAAAGAAAACAATTAAGTGGCAGACAACTGAGCCGCCATGTCAGTCATGCAATATGGATATGGAAGTGAATACCGCATTATTTACATTCTTGGATACAACTTTGTTGTGTAGTTAACAATTGGATCGGTTGAGTTGATGGCAACAAGAAATCGGCGACTTTGGCCCGTTGCTCCTCAACGATATCGCACATTGGATGCAACAAACAAAGTGAAAACAGTAAACTGAAAGCTTCGAGAGGCAGACCTTAAATCCAGTGACGTAAGCTCATTGGCCGGCGGGGACGTCACTCACAAAAAGCCCCCCCCCCCGACCAGGCTCGGTTGAGTCGTCGAGTGAGGAGGAGTGCGGTTGGAGTGCTAGAGGGTCGCGACTGCGATGATCGGACAGATGAAATAGAGGAAAAAAACGGAAGAAGGCATCCGTTCTCCACACAGAACAATGTTCCCAAAAGGCAAAGGCACGCCGGTGCCGTCGGACGGCCAGGCGAGAGAAAAGTAAGCTTACAAACGTTCATAATTGTGTGTTATTCGCCTCGCAAGTTGCTCCCTCCTGCTCTCTGTTGTTTGCTGGACAGGCTAGCAATAGACGATTTCCTCCTGCCGAGAAAGGAATTGAATGAACCGCCTTGTCTGCTCGCCATTCCTTCTCCGAGCTGTGCTTCTGCTACCTTTTGCTTCTTGACGCCTCCGCACATATCTCGACCTGAAGAGTGTGTTTTAACCTATCGTTGTGTTACATTCGGCGCTAATTCGGTCGACAGAGGAAACAATAACAGCGTCTTGCTCCTCCAGTACATTGTTTTCTCGGGAGCTCTGGGGCAAGCACCGTTTTTATTTCCTTGAGCCCCATCAGTGCCACCAAGATACAATACTGGATGTTTGCTAATCCACACAGCAGACTGGTCGTGTGTTTCCTATGGGTCGTATATCGATGTTAAACCTTAGGGTTGCTCTAACACTTTCCTGTAAGTTAACCTTATTGCTGTGAGTGTTTTCAAGGCTTGGGTCCCCGTTTATTTATTTTTTTGCTTTTGGCATAGTCTGTTTGGAAGCCATTGTTCACAAGGCCCTTTCCCAGGTCTAGTCCATTGCTGTGCCCGAAGAAGAAAATGTAACCTATTTTCCCTCCCCCCGTAACTGCTCATGTTTGTGGAGTTAGAAATAACTCAAGGTTCCTTTTTTTTACAGGTTGGCTCTGTATGTCTACGAGTATTTGTTACATATAGGAGCACAGAAGTCTGCACAGACCTTTTTATCAGAGGTATGTCGAATAATTGAATAATTAACCATGATACCTTGTTTTCCCATAAATGCCCAGTACTTGGGGTTAACATTGACATTGATGAACTATATAATTGAAATCCTTGCCAGATACGATGGGAGAAAAACATAACGCTCGGAGAACCCCCCGGATTCTTGCATTCCTGGTGGTGGTAAGTGATCATGTTCTCATCTCCCTGTAAAAATGTCCAGGGGTTGTTTATGTGGCATTTTATGCTTCATGACTTGTCTCGTCCACAGTGTATTCTGGGACTTATATTGTGCCGCACCAGAGAGGCGAGAGACATGTGACCACTCCAGTGAAGCAAAAGCCTTCCATGATTATGTGAGTAATGCTCACAATAAAGTGCTGGTGGTCTGGTGGTATACCTTTAAAGCCTGGCTCCTGTCTGCGTATTTTGGATTAGATATGCAAGTCATTTAATTTTCACAACATTAGCTCCATATTTTCTCTTCCTGAAAGTATGATTGGTCAACTTCACTTGTCTCTGGGTCGAATGATGTGCGCAACAATGAGCTTTATGGGCTTCTGGGAAAATTGTGCTGATATCAGCATGTCCTGAGTCAGACCTGTCGGGTTTTCTCCCCCAAAGCCATGAGGGGCTACCTTGCTTTAGCTGGAAAGCAACTATTCTTTTTTTGCCCATTTTAGCCACATATAATTGTGAAACTTTGTACTTATGTTGAAATTCCCATCATTCACTTAATGCAGAGGTAAATTTGGTGAATTAAATCAATTTCATAATGAAGGAAAGTATGGAGGTCTTTTCACATCCAGAATGAATAATGTAATACATGGGCAAGAGCATTTCTTATCTTATAATTGCACTTTCATAGTCATATTTTACATATTATAATTCATTCTGATAATCATGGAGTTTTAGGTTCCCTCCATGTGTCCCCTTTTATGTTAACATTCAGCAACAATCTATCATCATTGGATTTCTGATGTTTCCATTGTTACATTTCTCTATCCCCATATGAAAATGAAAATCATTAGACATGCATTGTGTCACCAAGTTGTTGAGAAGGAAAATGCTTTTTGGGCTGTGCTGTTTGAGCAGAGCTGAAGGAAGAGCTTAAAATTAAGTTATCTCCCTAGGCTGACATGCATTCGGCCCAGTTTGCAGGAAAGGCAGTGATGTATCAGACAGGAAGGGGTTAAAATTGAGATACTGGTCCTGCTCTTGGCAGATAGTGTTGTCAGGGTAACAGGCCCCCTGATCTGGCAGGTGACCTGGGAACCAAAGGAGAGGATACAGCGTCGCTCTGGCCTTTCAATAACAACATTTCTTAATATTATTTCTCATATACACAAATAATGATTCACTCAAACCTTTATTCCACTTGTCACCTCATTAGAACTGACTGTTATACACTTTTTACCACAGCTTGCTGTATTATATTTACAGTGCAGGGGCGAGTGCTTATCTACTAATTACAAAATATTGCGATATTTGCTATTCTGATTCAGAGATGCCTTAATAACAGAGATATTTTTTTTCATACATCATAATCACCAAATATTAACTTACTCGTTTTAATGCATATTTAGCTTTCTAAAAAGCATGCTCAATATCTACATTTTTAACTGTTGAAAGCATTAATTAGGGAATAGCTTACTGCACTGGTGAGGATCATCGAGAGATTCTGCACATTTGGCTTTCTCCAACATCTTTAGGTTGTCCTTCACTCTGATGTTGGTTCTCGTCGTGTTCATTTGTGGATATTTGGGGTCAGGCAAGTGTGTGGACAGTACTAGTCCTTGGACCATAGCCTTTGTGTAGGTGTGGGGGAGGTGAGTACTGCTGTGTTAGTCTGCAGCGCTCGTAAAGCCCTGGTGTATTCATCCTGGACCTTATGAACACTCCCCAAGGGACCGCGTTGCCATAGCATCAGTGGTTGATTGATGGCTGTCAGGAAGCTGAGGGGCAGATTGGGAAAGAGAGGGGAGTGGCACTGTGGCATATGCCTAGCATCCACCAGGAGGAGCTGGGGGGATAAAGAGAGGGGGTTGGGATGCAGCCGTAACCACTAGAAGTAGCTAAGGAGGCAGAGAAAGAGCATCTACTCAGGATCCAGAGAAGGTTTTATGATGCTTAGTGACGGTTAAACATTTACAAGCTAAACATAGGGGCTGGCTTCCTTTTGATTCCAGTGGAAAAATTGAGGCTGTTAAGAGCCCCCCACCCCCATTATTCCTCCTCCATCTCCTTCAAATTCCTGCCCGTGTAACGTCTCGCTTTTTCTTGGTTTCCTCAATTAACTCCTGTTATTCTCAACCCAACCACTCTTTTTATCTAAACCCCTCCACCAATGTGCTTCCACCCTTTCTTTGTTTATTCTAAAGGGAACATGAGCACAAACTGCCACTTTGGCCTTTTGTAACCTTCTTCATTAATTCAAGGTTTCAAATAAAATTTGTTTCGCTGCTTGTGTGCTTTTAAGTCTATGCATACACCCTGAATCATGGTGCGTTGGTTTGCGTTTTGGGGGGTGGTTCTGGCTTAGAGGGATGTCCCCTGGGAAGTTGTAAGGAAGGCCCTGGACAAGAGCCTCGTAGCCTGGGGCTGGCCTGAGACATCTGTCCCTTTCCTGTAGCACAGAGTCTGGAGAGACGTGCCTCTTTTAGACTGAAATCCGCATCAGACTGTTTGGGACGGCCCTGCAAACACAGCTGAAAGCTTTAGTGGGTCATGATAAGGATCTAACCCAACATGCCTTCGAACCAGCCGTGCACGTTTATTTGCTGTCTTGGCAAAGAGTTTGTAACTTCTACAGAATAGACTAATACCTTAGATGTAGCCATGTCTCCATTATTTACTCTTTTGGCAAGCTTTTTTGAGGAATAAGCTCTTAAAGAATTTTTGCAACATAGTTGCAATTATTTGTTGCGACTTTTCATGAATGGCTAGATATTTTTACCATCATCAGTTGGTTTGAGCTACATTTTAAGAAACACAGCTCACATTTCTCTTAATCAACAACATTAGTTGTATATATTTTCTGGTTTCTTTAGCTCTTATGATAGCAAGATAAGGTTAGGTTACACATACATGTGGATTAGGAAAACACTGACCCAAGATTTTGACATTGCAACAGCAATTATTGAAGGGATTTAAAGAAAGGAAAAACAATTAAACCGATAATTTGCAAATTAAAGTAATCATTTATTGGAGCCTGAGTCAACATCTGCCAGCAATTATACAAAATTATTTTGGGAGGAGTTAAATCCATGGAGCAACCCAATTTCTTCGAATTTTTCAAATCCTACAACAAAGTAGGATGCATGAGTGTCTAAAAAGATTGGCTTTAAGATGTTTTGAGTAACACCTCCACTGCACCCTAGGTTACTCAGACCATTAACTTTCTGCAACCAAAGTCAAACAGTTTGAGTGAAGCCGATCGGATGAAACAAACAATATTACTGGTTTTACCAACGGTTTTAAATGTGTAATTATTTGGGCTGTAGATTTACATATTATGTTAAGTCAATGGTTTCTTGCTTCCCTTCCAAAGAAATAAAATGAAACTTAAATTTACTAGTTTTTCTGCCCTACTCTATTCTGTTCATTTTTAAAAGTTGAAATGTAAACTAAATTTCTCGGAAACAATCAAGCATACTTAATGACTGTCAAAACTAACTAGAATGACCATGGGACTTAAAAAGGTGAAAGATATTTGTAATTATATTTAATGGGTGTTTTCTTTTGTATGTCTGTTGATTCAAATTTATGTATTCCTATACAGTGTCAGTGTTGGATGGTAAAATGGTGTAGGATGTATCTGAAGTTGCAGTAAGTTGTTAATTATACAGGTTATTCCTTCATTGCTTGCACAAATATTATCCCTTTTTTATACAGCGAACCAGAACTAAAGGTGCAATGTCAAACTACTTATGAGGTGTACTGCATTTGGAAGGTTTTACGATTGAAATGTCATTTTTGAAGTGAATCATCACCGTCCGAGCAGACACGGTGCATAAATACACACTTTATATTGTATTTTGTACGATGCGTTTTGTATGTGTATTTTAACACTTGATTTTACGGTGCTAGATTATTTCACTTTAAAGGTTCAGGCAGTGACACAAGGCAAAGAGGACTTGTCGTTAACTGTGACACATGGACACCGTACCATACTATAACCAGAGCAATATTATCTCTAATCCTTCATGAAATTATTTTGAATATCTATAATGTTGTATTTTCTTTTTTAGCTGGAGGGGAATGTGACATGAACATATTTTGTTCAGACTTCTCAAACAGTTGCAGGAGCTGACAGAACATTCTGGTGTATATGTTCTCTGTAGATCTTTATTGACATTCAAATCCCTGGCTTTTGTTCACCTTTAAAATTTTGCAGTCTGCCTCGAGTGTTTGGATTTTTCCTTTTTCTGGGGGGGTATTTGCAGATTGAGCTAGCTTGCAAAACCCATACCCCACTTTCTCTGATGAATCAGTGGATACCAAATGACAAAGTTCTTGTACATTGATGTCAAATAATGTAACTGTATGATTTGCTATTTACATACGATGTTTAACAAAAGGTTTACAGGTGATGGATAATTTAGTGTACCTAGCTACAAGTTTTTGTAGCCACCTAATGTCGTTCAAGTCTGACCTTGATAAATGGAATTGGTGACTGATGAACATTCATCGAGACATCTTAAAAATTGGTTGTCAGATTACCAAATATTGTCCTCTTTATTCTGCTTTTTTTTCTTCACTATCCTAAGACACCTTGTAAAGAGGCTCCATTTAAAAATTGTGTGTTGCCGTTCATATCCTGGGGTTGAGACCTGACTTGTGTTTGTGGCCTCACTTCTCTCCCTGTTGAGGTATTTCACAGTGGCCCTGCAGTGGGAGCCTGAAGAGATATAATTAGGGAAGGTGCAGTCAATACCATGGAGTGTCTTGGCTATTGACCAATGATGTCTATAGTGCTGTAATGCCCCAGACCAAGATTTGTAGTGTGTGTGTGTGTGTGTGTGGGGGGGGGGGGGGGGGGGGTGTGGGGGGGGGGGGTTTGTGCATGCTTTTTTAAAAATTATTTGGGGGTTG
>CAAKHD010013145.1:234604-253982 GCA_901007705.1 Fistularia tabacaria | reverse complement strand
GGTGGGCGTGTACAGAGGTGTGGGTTGTGTGGGTGGGGGGGGGGGGGGGGGGGGGGGGGGGGGGGGGGGGTATGTGAGTGTAGGTGCTTGTGCATCCATCATTATAGTAATAATTCCGGGTGGTGTACATCCACACACTTATAATACAAGTGAGCTTTACATTAAGAAAATTGAACTTAAGGGAGCACCCCTCATTCTGTAGCTATTCTCTGGAAGCTAAATGCTACAGCTCTGAAGGCATTAGCTCATCTCATATTGCTTCCACTTCAGGGAAGAAAAACTCGGTCAATTAGGAGTGTGTGACCAAAGCAAATGGCACATTAGTGAATTAGGGCTGTGGTTTGAGCAGGAAATCGCCCAGTGTGCCCCTGCTGTGTACCAGCACTTTGGAGCCACTGACTTAGTGAGTCCCTGTGATGCTTATCTGCGCTACTAGACCCTAGATCGGCAGAGCTCAGAAGTCATCGATAAGAAGCCCATCAATGCGTGCAAATCAGGTGGCTTTCCCTTGGGGTTACACAATTTTTGGAATAGTGAAATCAGCTGAAATTGTTAATACAATAAAATACCTGTTCACTAGGTATGTTCAGCTCAGGCCTAAATGAAGGTAAGTGCATTTGAACCCACAACACATTTTGTCCTAAGCCAAGGGACAGCCCCCCCCCCCAAAAAAAAAAAAACCCAAAACAAATAAAAGTCCATTCGTATCTATGTTTGTCAAACATTTAAACCTTGGTCCAATTGCAGAAGTCTTATCCTACAACTGGCTGATTAACTACTTGACAAACAGCAGACTGTCTTAATGTTAAAGACCTACTTTGTACATTCATGTAATGTTTAAGTGGGCACTCATGCGATTTATTGTAGGAAAGTGATTGTTGTGATTCAATCAATGTAAACTATTTAAAGATCTAATGATAACAGCAGATATAATCAGCACAGCTTTCAGGTAATGATTTCCAACCAGAAGTAACTCACCTACCAAGTGGCCATAAAAATTCACTGGTAGCATTTAATCAAAAACTCAATTTGTTAAATCGTCAAAGGTCCAGTGTTGCAAAACCAAGAAAAGATGATTTAGTCCAAGTCTTGTTATTACATTAACTCAAAAAAAGCTCTTTATATCACGTCATGAACACAGCATAAAATAACCACTTTTTTCCTGTTTACTCACAATATTCAAGTACTGGAATTGAATCTGCTGTCTTGGTCAGCCTGCAAATGCACTTTGTTCCCCCCTCTGACTCACACCTCAGACAGAACAGCTAATTTAAAGACAAACTGTTTGAATGTTATACTATGGAACACTGTATAATTTTACACACACTGGGGCATAATTCAAGTCTGCATATTTTAGCTCTGTATAACCAAACCAAATTGTCACCAATAGCAGGATGTGTGTTCTGCGACAGTGTTGTGGAATTGCTTTCAAAATGGGTGTAATGATAGTCTGTGGCAAACACTATGGTGGACCTAAAGTCTCTCTGACATATGAAGGGAAAATATTTTCCTGATAACATTGAGGGAAATCCTCCCAAACTATCACTTGATTTAAAAGCTACATGATATCCTAGTGTCACCCCTGCATATTCAAGAGCCTTATTCAGTAAAAACCTTTTTGTCTTGTAGCTCCATCCTAAATGTTCTGTCCACGTATTTTACAAACAATGTGCAGATTGTCTCTTTAGGCTCTCAGACATCCAGATTATGGTTAATACTTGTCAAAATCTTCTTGTGGTAACTAGACTTGATTATCTTCCCTTGAAGACATTTTTGTCACCTCTTATCCAGGAGGCTTCTTCAGTTCTCAGCCTCTCGGATAAGAGGTGAAATGTCTTCGAGGGAAGAAAGTTGAAGCCCGGTTTCTAAATGAAGATTTTGTAAAGAATTATGTGCAGATTGGTTTTATGGTAAAGCTCAAATATTGTTTAGTCTGCTTAGAGTAATGCATTCCAATGGCTCTCTTTACTCCAGAGTGCAGCAGCAGCTCCCAGTCCCGTGATGGGAGGAATGCCCCCTGGTGATGGCATGCCAGGAGGACCAATGCCACCTGGCTTTTTCCAGGTCAGTTTCCAAACCAATACTAAGTGTTACATACAGGATTGAGACATACACCTTTATCAATGCTTTACATTAATAAATTCACATCAACAATAAAAGAAAAAAATAATAAAAAAAACAACTTGATGGATGAATTAATTTTGTTGACTTGACCACTTTCTATAATACTGTCGGCTTTTTTTATTTATACCGAGTAATTTAATTGACTGCCCTTACTGCATTGGTTTGTGCTTCTCCAGAGTTTTTCCTCACTCTGCACAATGAAGCTAACATCATAGTTATTCTGTTTGCCTGAGGCTCTCCAGTGCTGTAAACAGGCAGGCGTGGCCTTGCCATTTACACTAATGGAGAAATCGAAAGGTGCAGCACCTAGTGTTAATCAATATCTTCATGAAGATAAACTCTTGGCACAGCAGGCAAATATAAGGAACTGGATCTCAGAAGAGGCATACTTGTGCTGCCCCCAGCCCAATTCACTGTAAATCCACAAGTTTTATTATGACCAGAAGCCAACAAGCGGTGACTGCTTGTATGATCATGATGGTAACACGCACTTAAAGCTTTCCATACCGATATGTTGTAGGAGGTTCACGCAGATCTCTTACACTGTCAAATCAGCAACATTAGCAACACAGTGTCAGTGTTTAGTATTGTTAAAAGCTAATTGAGTAGTGGTTAATTGATGCTTGTAATTCAGGAAAATTAACACTGATAACATGCTGCATGCAGCAGGCTTCTTAATGTCTTGATTGACAGGCAAAAGAGCTCACATCCTCTCCATATCTTTGCCCCCTTCCTCTCATTCAAGGCTAACTCATTTGCTTGCTCTTCTCTGCTTAGTTTCTCATTTCCTGTGTTTGGTACATGAAAGTGAGCATCTTGTGTTTGTAAATTTTTGTACTTTTGGGCTGCTTTAGTTCTCGCACTCCAACCGTTCTCTGCACCGCAGTAACTCTGCTTCTCTCCCTTTGCCCGTCCTTCTAAATTCTGTCTCTTCCTACCTCCTTTTGTCTTCCATTTCATCCTCTCCCCCCTCTCTCCTCCCTACTTCTCCTTTCCTCTTCATTTTGTGCGGTGCCGCAGGGTCCTCCTGGTCCCCAGGGCTCTCCGCACCCTCAGCCTCCTCCCCCTAACAGTATGATGGGACCACACAGTCAGGTAATGCTCCCTTGCCCACTCTCCCTCTGTGTCTGTTTTGCGGTCTGCAGCCATTTGGGAGCACTGTTTCACGGCTGCTGCTTCATGCTTTGGCATTTGTCATGGCTTATTTCTTTTTTGCTGCTTCCAGTATTGACAAAATTAGTAGTTGAGATTTAAGTTAAACAGATATATGTTACTATTTCAGATGGAAAACTTATGCTGCAGTGCTGTGGTTTGTTTTTTGTAGTCTTTCATGTCACCTCGCTTTGCTGGAGGCCCAAGAGGTCCCCCCATCCGGATGGGCAACCAGGTAGAGCCTGCACACACTCTGGCATGAGAATATGACTTCTGTTGAACAAAGCTTATTTATTTGGTCATTTTGTTTCATTCCCTGTAGCCACCAGGTGGCGGGCCAGGCCCTCATCCCATGTTGCCCAACATGGATCCCACACGGCCGCAAGGTGTGATGCTGAGCCACATTATCTAACTTTTAATAAAATCTGTAGCCCCTGCTTCTCTCCTTCTCTGAACTGCTGTTGTTCTTACAGGACATCCTAACTTGGGGCCAATGCAAAGAATGAGTGGCCCTCGGGGAATGGGACCTATGGGACCTGGCCCCCAGGTAGGTTCACTTAATCTCAGTACCTTGTGATCCCTTGCCTGTCAAAATAACTTGATCAATTGTATCAAAGTTTCAATGAATATTCTACACTCATACTCATTTCATGTGGTTGTAAAAATTGGCAGATCAGAGATTTAAATTGATTTATGATTAATGTATCCTGATGTATGTATTCTTTATCATTGTTTATTAATTTTAAAATATATATATATTCATTTTTTTTTTATTTTATTTTTTTTTCCTCAATGCTCTCTCAGAATTTTGGTGGTGGAATGAGGCCGCCACACAACACCATTGGTCCTGGCATGCCAGGGGTCAACATGTGAGGCTTCCCTTTATTTCAGATTTTTCTCGAAACAATGATTTCAGCCGATATCAATGCATTGTAAGGAAGACTAACAGTGGCTTTAACATCTAGGGGCCCAGGGACTGGTCGGCCATGGCCCAATCCCAACAATGCCAACTCTGTGAGTACAAATACACACACAACACGGTTGAAGTGCAGGTTCAGATTTCGGTTAGTGCTGCGGAGTACTAATATGTTTGGAGGTTCCAGTCCAAGAGGTAATTGTTGTATTGAGTGTCACAGCTTCCATAGAGGGCCTTAATCCGATTAAAATGATGAATAATAACATTTTGAGGCACAGTTAAGTGTTTGTATTCCCATTTTTGGTCTGTAATGTTTGTGTGTTTGGTTACAGATGCCTTACTCATCACCATCTCCCGGAGCGTATGGGGTGAGAGCAAAACTTTTCTCATTGTTACAGAAATTTAAATCAATATATATTCTTTATTTATTGAGAGAGAAAATTTTCTTGTTCACTAAAGGGAGCCTCTGGAGGAGGAGGACCCCCAGGAACACCCATTATGCCCAGCCCTGCAGGTGAGACATTCCCCTACATAATTATTTTATTCGTTATTTTCATTTTCATGCAATTTCATAACAAAACACATTTAATTTTTTTCCAGACTCAAATAACTCTGGTGATAATTTGTACACTATGATCAACACTGGACCTGGCAACAGAAATAATGTAAGCTTCTTCTCATTCTAGTTTATTTATTGGGCAACTGTTTTGATATTACTGTGTGATTTGAGTTAAATAGCAGTGCTATTAGAACTTCATTTCAGTAACGGTGGTGCTACAGTTAAGAAATGTAGGAAATGATGGTATGAACAATAGTTTGTGTGCAATTTTTCGTGAGGTTGGCTTTTGCTGTATCAATGTGGCCAATTGTCTTGTTTCCCCTGTAGTTCCCTATGGGCCCTGGCTCAGATGGACCCCTGGGCGCCATGGCAGGGATGGAACCACATCACATGAATGGGTCACTAGGTAACGGCAGTCACTGTGATACACTTTGCCCACTCAACATACTTGCGATGGAGAATAAAACCTGTATTTCTATTGCTCTGTTTTTAGGCTCTGGTGATATGGATGGAATGAACAAGGTAAATCTTATAACAAAACATAACGGGGTCTCTTGTTATAAGTTTTTAAGCAACATTTGCTGTGCTCAATCTCTCTAGAATTCCCCAAACAATTTAAGTGGCATTAGCAATCCTCCTGGAACTCCGAGAGATGATGGCGAGCTAAGTGGAAACTTCCTCCACTCCTTTCAGAGTGAGAATGTAAGTATTGCTTCACTCTCCTTCCTTCCCCACCCACTGTGGCCTGACAAGAGTTTGAGGTGTAGACTTCATGATAGCTTTTTGGTTTGCTAACAAGCACTGGTAAATGTTTTAATTGTTCCGTGTCTGTTTCTCTGCAGTACTCTCCAACCATGACGATGAGTGTGTGACCCCTCTCCTACCTACCTGACGTTATTTGCCATCATTCCGAGGATTTGAACTCACTATAGGACATGGCCAAATACATCAGCACAGAATCAGGGACAGGCGCCATATTGGTTCCACATTAACATCAGAATGCTGATTGGAGAAAAAAAAAAAATGGCTGGCGACTACTGCTCCTTGCTCAAAATGAAGGACAATTTCTCCATTTATCACTACCCTAAGTGTGACAAAACCAGCTACTGAAATGCATACATGACACGTTTTATGTTTTTTGGAGAGTTCCAACCCCTTCCTTGCCCATCCAGCCTCCCTAACCTGAGGGTGAAGAGAGGAAAAAAATGTTTGAAGTTTACCTCTTGTACTTTTTAAATATTGCTTTGTGGTGCAAGATGTGCAGGAAATGTCTCCGCTTTTGTCACTTAAAACACTGGAGAGTGTACATATGCATTGTGAGCTTGGAAAGTCTTTGTCTTGTCATTTTACCTATAAAACTGTGTCACAACAGTCTGCGACATGAAATAGAGAATTTGCTTTTAACTATCTTGCCACCTTTTTATTATACACAGTATTCAACCGCGAGAAGCCTGGGTCCTGACCAGGTGGTTCAAACTTTGACAGGATCTGACCCCTAATCAACCCTTCCTGCCTCATGTTTCCATTTTGCCGAAACAAGATTGAGGCTAATTAACCCAAATAATAATATCTACCAACAAACAGAAAATGAAAGTCGAAAAAAAGCATTGCATTGCAATCCCTCTGATATCTAGTTGTAATTGTGGTGCATTTGGAATTTCTGTTTTAGTCAAACATGTTCCAAAATTACTATGTCAACCCATGAATCTAGGCTCGGCAATGAGCCTCAACCCAAGTCTGGCAGTTTTTCGAGGGCCCCGTTTAAAACTCCCTATGCCAGGGACATGCCAACAGGAAGCTTTCCACCACAGAAACTCAAGGATCCAGTGCAGATGACAAGAAACACTCTTGCAATGCACTTAACGAGGGACAAATCCATATTTGTCTGCAGTGTCTGTACTTCTGAGTTACCCCGAAACACTGCTCATGAGGGAGGGCCTGCAAAAGCCCCCAACTTCGTCACTATGGAGAGATGTGAAGATTGATGTATCACTTGGCTCTTCTTCTGCCTGCTGTACAGGGATAGTGAACTGATAAAACCAAAGTTTGACAACTTCATGAATCTGAACGTCAACAGAAACCAGCAAGGCAGAAAGGGGCTGATAGGGGACTTCCTGTTAACGTTTACTTGGTGAGTGGCCCAAGATGCCATTGTGTATAATGCCTTATTAACAGTCCTGAAAGAGGTCCCTCAGGGTCTAACCCTGCCGTCTGCTGTTTCTCCTGCAATGAATACCTGCCTAATACTATAATATTCTGACCAATATCCACCCTCTACCTAAAGAGGATAAGATGTGAAATAATACTGCTTCTATTGTGACGACCTTTCACAGTATGTAAGTGCTCAGATGGTTCTTACTATGTTAGATTGATCTCATTCCATCAACTTCAGTCTCATTGCTGACAGTGATACCAGACTGCCGTCACAGTTGTTTCCCTTAAATAGCTGGATTGCTGTTGGTGTTGTCAAGGGAAAACCGGACTTCAACATAAGAAGTGAATGCATGAATGATGAGAATCTGTGTACAACATACTACCTAGTGCTGCTCTTCTCTATGTGGACACCTGCTTTATAATGTGGTGTATATCTCTTTACCTGCTTGTGCGTAACACTCTGTGCTCTTCATCATCGTAGCCTTCTGTATCATTTCCAGTTTGGTTAATTATCTTGACATGGCTATGAATGAGCTGCCATGTTTAATATCCATAGCTATTGGTTGTTCATACTTCCCTCCTGTATCACTGGTCGTCGCTTTTACCCTGCTGTCCTTGCCCGC
This sequence comes from Fistularia tabacaria, assembly GCA_901007705.1. Lineage (NCBI taxonomy): Eukaryota > Metazoa > Chordata > Actinopteri > Syngnathiformes > Fistulariidae > Fistularia > Fistularia tabacaria. Next base: position 246,454 of record CAAKHD010013145.1, on the reverse strand, counting down.
CCATGCTTTTTTTTTTTTTTTATATTTTGATACAATCTTTGACTACGTATATTGCCCCAATTATTCTGTTAGTCAAAGCTTTCTAAACTGATTCTAGTAGGCATCAATATAAACTTAGCAGAGGTCTTGTAAATGTGATGAGAATTTTTTTTTCCCCATTTTTTTTTCCCTTGTGAACATTACGCATTATACACATCTGTCCTATGTTGCCTTTATTTGCTTATATTTTTTTATTTCAAATTGAGGAAAGATTGCTTGTTAATATAATTTTACAATAACTTAACATCTTGTGTTGGTTGTCATTTTTTTGTTGACTATCGGAGTTTCCATGACATTTTAGACTAGCAGTTACCATGTATAAATTTCAATTACACTTTAAGAAAGGTATTTCTCCCAGGCCCGACAAGGTGACACACAGGAAAATGTCTGTTGCAATTGTGTGTCCAGATCCAGCCTAGCAGCATAGATGTATCAGAGACATTTTTATCCTCTTTCTATTCACACTCATGTAAAAAGCAGCTGATCTTGGCAGGAATTTAGTTGGTATGTGATTTCACATATTCAGAGCTTTCAGCTCGGTTTAGTCAAGATATTTTCTGATTTTTTTAAAAGCATGTATGATTAAACAGGGAGATGCTAAACAAATTCCAAATACAAAAGAATCTGACGAAGCAGAGACTGAATGTGTCAGCTGGACAAGTACCTGAAGTACCTGTGAAGATCAAGGGTATAGGAGAGAACTAAACCAAATTAGTGGAAACGCTGATGCACTCTAACTTCTATGGAAAATCTACACAAAGTGCTTATGGAAGGCCAAGCCAACCCTGTAGGAATGTTAGAAAAATGGGGTGTAAAACATCCTTTTTGTAATACATGCTATCCAACTCTTGCCAGTGAATATTTTCTTAAGTTTTTCTAGAACGAATTGCCATATCTGGGGTTTCCTTTGAGATGGCAAGTCTTCGCAGCTACAAAACAGGGCAGTGAGACGCAAGGCACCTTTTTCTAACATCCCCCTGGGGAAAGATTATGCAATCAAGCAGCAGAAAGAGCTATTCCAAGACTCTGGCATTTTCATGTCTTCAATCCTACATACCCCTTGCAAAAACTGCCAGGGCCATGTCGCGTCTTAAAATAGGCAGAACACGTAATGCAGCCGTTTTCCATATATACCAACCAGCTTTGAAACTCCAAGCTCCTAATTTAAATAAAAGCTGTGACAGAACTGTTGGTGTCCTCTTTAAAATTTAAGTCTTGCAAAACAGTATTGGCCACCACCAGCTTATTTTGACAAACGTATTTATTTTTTTGCACTACAAACCTAATAACCCTGTGTACTAAGTAGAGGAAAGTCCTTAATTTGGTGCACCTTTGCCTCCTTTTGTTGTGATCCATTGTATATCCCTTATCCTACCTGATATACCAGTCAAAGCCAAGTTTGTTGAAATTACTTATGTATTTTTTTAAAGGGTAGTATGGATTAAAAGTGGTTTTAAGAGGGTGCAGGCCCGTTATTACTTGGGGGAGGGGAGTAGAGGGAAAACATTACATTGCCCTCCTGTGGTATTCAGTGGACTCTCCCTTCCAGAGACCTATGGCCTACAAGCTATGTTTACTCATAGTATCAGAGTATAGAGAACATGCTGGCTTTGTTTTCCAATTAATATTCATGAATCTTAAAAGAGACCGTGGTTGAGAGAGTCAGCAATTGTGCTGATTCTGGTCTGACAAGGACAACAGCCTGAAGCTGCTGGCTGGTCTCAACAGGATGTGACCGGGCTGAAGCCAAACCGCCTCTGAAAATTCAGAGCCACTTTGCTGATGTTATGTTATGAAAGGATTTACATCATAAGACTGCTTTGTTCATAACCAAGTCCTAAAAGATGAGGTAATGCTTAACACTTCTTGTTTGGTCTCAGGTATTTTTTTGTTGAAAAAAATAAGAGAACTGAAAAGCATGCAATATACATAATCAAAGCAGCGCTTTAATGACGCTTAAACAGATATGCACATATTAATCAGTGAAGGGATGAGGAAAGCAAAGTAAATAACTGAGAAGATACTCAGGTATGAGTGCAGCGCATAGACACTAGGTCCTCATTATAAATGGAGAGCGGTTAAACTCTAACACATACCACAAAGACCAAAGAAATGTAAACTTCAAAGATTTTATGTAACTGAGATAGTTGATTAGCCCAGATAAGACAGTTAGATATTAACCTGCATAAGGGCATGTATGCCATTCCTCTACTTGCATGACTCACAAAAGTACAATGTGTTTTCACATTTATCACTTCCAGACAAGACAGCAAACAACTACAGGAAAATGCGGTGTTGCTGTATGAGTGAACTCCCTGCGGAGGTCTTCTCTCAGAAAACATCAAATAATGAAAACCCTCAATTTTTTCTTTTTTCTTTTTTTAAAAAAGGGAACAGCCCTGTTGATTCAATGTACGTTTATCATTCTATTTTGGTGCAATGGAAGTTTTAAGAAAAAACAAATAGGATTCATAAATGAGCAACATCACAGTGTTATGTAATGAACAAATAAGGGCCTTTTTTATACCATTGATAAAAATTCATCTGAAAAATTCTAAAGACTGACAAATTACAAAAATGCGCCAACATAAATCACACATGGGTTAACTTGTAAGTCATCAAATTACAGCCACCAGAGGTTTTTGCTGTAATCATCATGGGAAAAGCACCCAGCTGCTATATTATGTGGCACATTTGAGATTTTTTTGTTAAGTTCCTTTTGAAGTGTTTTAGATCAATGAGAACATAGTTCAGCATAACTGAAAAAACTGAAGATGCCTTAAAGACCTGGCCTTCAAACTGGAATTATTGGCAAGAGAACAAACAATTCACCATAATTTGTATATTTGTGATACCTCAAACTCCTGAATGTGTTCACTTCATTTAGATACAGATTCTGAGGGCTTCATCCATCGCCATCAACAGCAAACATGGAGAGGTGTGGTCAAATTCCGAGATTTGGGACCTGAGATCACTTCTCAAGGCTCAATGCACAAGTGTATGGTGGATGGATCGCTATAAATCTATTTGAACAATGGTGGGGAGGAGTTAGAGAACTGCCTGACTTTCAGAGGTGTCCGTATTGATTTACCAATGTTGATGTCAAAACATTTTTCACATTTCAAATTCTATGATGATCCCTTAAAGGAGCTAGATGGCAGACATATTTGAATGAAACAACCCTCTTATTTCATCTTCTCCAGGAAGGACCGCACCTCCTCTGGCTTATAGCCCCAAGGCCCCATCCCTCCCTGGAAAAAAAGAGAAAAAAGGACAACATTTTAGCCACTAAGAGACACATCTGCTAACGAATAATGCCGGTTTCTGCATTTTTGGCACAGCATAAACCAGTTTGGCCACATGCCAAAATTCCAGTTTGGCTTTGTTGCTCTCAGGGCTCCTCCACACGCGATTGCGTGAGGACAGACATAAAGAGAAATCCAACCGTCATGCTGGTTTACTTCTAAGCAGGCAATTGCACGAGTTGTGAATGACAACAAGATGCGTGTCAAAGATACCCGCCTTAAGTCTTCTATGGAATTTTTGTGTTTCAGGTTTGCTGATCTCACCTTGTAGACAACTTTCCCAGCCTGCAGCACATAGAGCCGCTCAGGCAGGGCGCCATATTTTATTGTTGTGACATTATTCATATCATCCACAACCACTGGACACAGGGGATCTTCCTGAATCAGGATCTGTGCGGCGGAAAGTCTGTCCTCCAGACTTTGATGCTGGTTGATGTTGAAGTTGTTGGTAAAGGCCCAACCGTCTGAAACACAGGCAGCATGTATGGGATTTGACTGTAATGATAGGGGAGGCAACAGCACAATATCAAGGAAGCATAGGTTTATAATTGTTACATTATTGCATGACAGCTGCAGGGGTTTTATCTAAGTGAGGGGAGCTTGACTGCCACTGTTATTTCCCCATCTGTAGCCACAAAAGTAAACATTACATTTCATTTGTTAACACACAACTCTGGCTCCCCAATCATTTTCAACAGATTTTTAAGGGAATATTTCACAGGCATTCTATATGATTGCTGTATTTATGTTGTTTTTAACACCCAATAATTAATTGTTGCCTCATTGGTCAGTCAAATAAGAAATAACTGCTTCTTCAAAATGCAAAAGATCAAAACAAAAAGCTAAACTTCAATTTTGTCCTCCTCTCCCTTACAGGCCATACCTATCTTACGATTTGAGCATTGATATGATCGAGAACATAACACATCCCATAAGTAATTATTCACGGGGAATGTTCAGGTCATGTTCCAGGAAAAACACAACAATTCAGACCAAACCATGTTCTCCACTTTCATTTGATTCAGGGTTTTTTCAGGACGTACGAACCCTGTCAACTTTAGTGGCTTCTCCTCTGCAGCATCTCGCCCGTGTTTTTTTTCGCTGCACTTTATTGGAATTATCACAAACGCTTGGAGAAAAAAAAAAAAAATCCAACATGGAGAGGGCATTTTTCTTAATTTGACGTCTTTTCGAGTGCACAAAAGTTAATCCAGCACTCACCGTTTGAATGTGCCTCAGCTATGTAGATGACCAGGAAGTCGGCCACATCGCTGAAGTCCTTGATAAGTTGCTTGAACTCCTCAAGTTTGTACATGAATGGCGGTCAGGTGCAGCTTCCGAAGCTCAGCACCAGCGGTCTGTTGTCTGCGGGACACACAAAAGCTCTGCTATAAATGAGGCATGCGAGAGAAATGCAAATAGGACGAGCGGAAGCAAACAGGAGCGACCTTTCAAGAAATTGCAGACGCTGGTTCTCTGCCGGTCCATGGTGACCAGGGGCGCGTCGGGAGCCTGTCCTCCGCTGAACGCCTCCTGGCCCAGGGAGAGCCACATGTGCTCCGAGGCAGTTCTCACGAAATTCAGAGATGTGAATGTGAGACCCCAATCCTCGTACCGGAAGTTGGGATTCTGTGTCATCGTGATTTTTTCGCCCATCTTGAGGATTTGCCTCTTGGTGAAGTTTGGAGAGATGAAGTTCATGAGCTTGAGCGTTAAGTGGAGCAGGATCATGTAACAGAACATGATCGCCGTGGACAGATAGACGCCGCACCTTCGGAGAAACATGACTGCTCCTCCGTGAACAACTCGCCTTTCCATCCGTCTTTTAAAGGCACCGAGCGACATTATTCCAGGGCACGTCGGCTCCCGCCCACTCCCCCTGGTTTGATAAGCGTTGCATTCAAAGCCTCTCTACGAGCTCGTACTTTTCTACGACACAAGACTTTCCGTCAGGTGAGGCTTTCAACGCCTTCGAGGCTGGACGTCCGCTGTCCCGTTTTTTGCATGTCGGTGTTTGAGGATGGTGCGTTTAAGAGAAGCTCGGAACAATAATGATTTTTCTATTTTTTCCAATGATGGAAGTGTTTGACAAAGAGAAAGTAGGCCAAGAAATGTGCATTGTATATTCTTTTTTGTTTGTTTGTGTCCAAGGTACACCCACCCAAAACCACCCTCACGAGTATGACACAATTACTAAATTAAAAAAGAGATTGATGGCCATTTTGAGAGGGCTGATGGTTCAAACTGCAAATTTTCCCCTTTGTGAGATTTATGTTTCATTTGGGAAGAATCTTTATCTAGGAATCAAAATCTATATACAATCGCAACATGATCTCTGCTTCTTTGATCTGAATATGCAGTTTTTCGTTTCTTCCCGTCATGACGATCTTTTCCACTTCAAAGTGGATGAAAAGTGAATATTACTGAGGCTGGACATTGACTGAATGCTCAGATTTTACCAAGGGGAATAAAATATTTCCCAAAACAAGTGAACCTTTCACTGCTTTTGTCAGGAATAAACTTCACTTCACAAGGAGTTTAGGGCCTGTGATCAAAAGCAATAAGATTAAATCATTTCTTTGTATCCAGTGGAGATGTTGATGTGCAAGCAGTTTGTTAAAAAAAAAAATTCTAAAAGATTTTAAAATCAGGCGTCACGATGGCACAGTGGTTAGCGTTTCTGCTGGACCCTGGTTTTGCTCAAACAGGGGACCATCTGTGTGTAGTTTTGCATGTTCTACCCGTGTTTGTCGGGTTTGTCCTCCCACAGTCCAAAAACGTGCAGGAGATTAATCTGAAAAAATTGGGAAAGTTGACCTTATGAGTGAGTAAATGATTGTTTGTCTCTATATGACACTGAACCCAAAAGCACTCCCCTGGCACTGCTAATTGGCTGCCAACTGCTCATGGTTCATCCGTGATTGGTTAAATGCAGAGAAACAATGTCCCGCAAGGGATTAGTAAAGTATAATAAATCAATCAATCAATCAATCAATCAATCAATCAATCAATCAATCAATCAATCAATAAATAATTTCATGTGTTTCTCCACTACACACTTCCATTTCAGACTCTGCTTTTTCTCTCTTAACCAATGTAGGCACTCACTGAGCTCCTACCTCTTGTGGGAACCGTCCAGCACACATGAGATTCATCTCATTACTCATTCATTCATTCATTACTTTTACAGCAAATAAAAAGACCTGCACCTACCTGGGCAACACTATGGTTTTAGTTTATGTCACCTACCATCTTATCTTTCTACCCTATTGCATTTAACTAACACACCTTTTCAAGATTCTTTCTGTGAAATGAAACAATATGTATAATAACAGCATCTGAAGGGTCCCGATTCTCCTTTTCTTGTTTTGGTCTCATGATGAACTTTTGATTTCTCACAGTGGTAGGGGTGTCAGCTTGCCACGAGTTCTGTACATTGTGTCTCGGTTCCGTATCAGGGCTGGTCTGTGATATTTAAAGGCATTGGTGCATCGTTGTTGCCGCAGCTGTTCTCTCTATTCCCTCTCAATATGATGTGATGAGGAGTGCATTTGACTGATGAAATTTAGCTAAAGATCTCATGGGGAGACCACTTAAATGTAATGAACACTGATTATGACAGAGGTGCAAATGTGCTCAATTAAAGCAACGTAGTATTTCACAATAGATATTTCAAAGTTTGCAATACTTCGTTTGCGCGTCTCAGTCTGCTGCAGATCACTTCCTAGGCTCTTCTCAGAGCAAGATGGGAAACTGCCCAGAAAGATGGTCTGTGGGTGATGGTGTTTGAATACTGTAAGCAATACTTTGGATGACACTTGCTTTGTGGGTTCATATACATAACACTCCATTGGAACTCTATTTATATCCCATTATATGCCATGCTCTACATTACATTTGGGACGAGGTTCTCTTTCAGCCGATTTGTAAGTTCTACCGCACTTTGCCCATTTTTTTTTGTTTATCAAGCAATTTTACAATGCATAAAGTCTGCAATTTATTCAAGTTTCTATCTATCAATCTATCTGTCTATTTGTCTGTCTGTCTGATGCATACTCTGGGAGAACTTGCCACCTCCACAGAGACTATCCCCCTGTTGGAATCAAACCAAGGACCCACTTGTGTGTAGCAGCAGTGCTATCTGTGCCACTGTGCCACTCTCTCTTTCCCCCTCCCTCTCTCTGTATATACATAATATATACACACACAGCCACACATGGTGTGTTTTTATATGTGTTTATATATGCATACATACAGTGCTAGGGAGGCACAAGCAAGGATCTCTCTGAGCCTTTCCCAAGACCGGACAAATGCAAAAGGCTGTGTCAGGAAGGGTATCTGATGTAAAACTTGGGCCTAAAAACAAATATGTGAAATGAACCTATGAATAGCATACCGAATGGGTCGAGGCCCGACATGACAACGACCGGCATTGGTGCCGATAACTTACAGGGTACCAGTGGAAATTGGGCTATTATGGGTCAAAGATGGAGAGGAGGAAGGCGTGTTCAGAAGCAGAGAGAGAAAGGAAAGACAAGAGGACATGGTAGTGCAGGCAACAAAGGTGATGAAGAATTGCTGAGCAGGTTTGGTATCCAGGATAGGAACACAGAAGGAAAGATATTGGTAGAATTAGGGGTTACTCAACATAGGGTTACTTATAAGAGCGGAAGTAGGAGCACGCAGGTAGACTCCATCTTGTACAAACAATGTATTCTGAAGGAGATCTGTGACTGCATAGTAGTTATAGGTAAGAGAGTAGGAAGAGAATGTAGGATGGTGGTTTGAAGGATGACTGGTGACAGGGATGATAAAGAGGACAAAGGCAGAGTAGAGGGAAAAGTGGAGGAAGCTGAAAAGGGAGGAGTGTTGTATGGTTTTCAGGGAGGAGTTGAGAAAGGCTCTGGGTGGTCATAGAGATCTTCCAGATGACTGGACAACTACAGCTAATGTGATCAGGGAGGCAGGTATGACAGTACTTGGTGTGTCATCTGGAAGAAAAGTAGATAAGGTGACTTGGTGGTGGAATGAGGAAGTGCAGGAGTATATACAGAGAAAGAGGTGAGCGAAGAAGAAGTGGGACACTGAGGGGGCTGAAGAAGGTAGATGGGAGTATGGGGAGTTGCAGCGCAAAGTAAAGGTAGATGTAGCAAAGATAAAACAAAGGGTGTATGATAACTTGTATGCTAGGTTGGACACTGAGGAGGGAGAGAATGCTTTATACAGGTTGGCAAAACAGAGAGATAGAGATAGAAAAATTGTACAGCCGGTTTTGGTGATTAAGGATAGGGAGGGAAATATAATGACAGATGCCAGAAGAGTGATGAGAAGAAGGGAAGAGTATTTTGAAGAGCTGATGAATGAGAAAAATAAAAGAGAGGGGAGGGAAGGAGACATGACTATCGTGGACTGCATAGTAGCAGAGATTAGTAAAGGTGAAGTGAGGAGGGCATTGGAGAGGATGAAGAATGGAAAGGCAGTTGGTATACCTGTATAGGTATGGAAGTGTCTAAGAGAAGCAACAGTAGACTTTCTGGTTAGATTATTCAAGAGGATCTTAGAGAGTGAGAAGATGCCTGAGTCATGGAGAAGAAGTGCGATGTGCCCATTTTTAAGAATGGCGAGAATTATGAATTGTTCAGAATTGTGGTAATTAGAGGGAAAAAGTGGATGAACCATACAATTAAGTTATGGGAAAGAGTAGTGGAAACTAGAGTGAGAGCAGAAGTCTGGAGTGGCAGAGAAGTATGTTAGATTGGTGCAGGACATGTTTATTAGATGTGAGACACTGGTGAGGTATGCTGCAGGTGTGACAGAAAAATTCAAGCGGAGGTAGGACTGCAGCAGAGATCAGCTCTGAGCCCCTTCTTGTTTGCAGTGGTGATGGACAAGCTGACAGATGAGGTAAGACAGGAATCTTCAGGGATCATGATGTTTGCAGATGACGATGTGATCTGTAGTGAGAGTACAGAACAGGGGGAGGAAAATCTAGAGAGAGTTGGAAGTATGCTCTGGAAAGGATGAATGAAAGTTAGTCGCAGCAAGACAAAATATATGTGTGGGAATTAGAGGGAGCCAAGTGGAGCGATAAGGCTAGAAGATTTATAGATGTTGTGAAAGAGGACATGAATTTAGTAAGTGTGAGAGAAGAGGATACAGAGAATAGAGTTGGATGGAGGAGGTTGATTTGCTGTGGCGACCCCTGAAGGGAAAAGACGAGTAAAAAAGGACAAAGAAGAATACATACATGTATATCAATATATACATACAAACACACACACACACACACATATATATGTATACATATATACATTCATATATACATGTAAATATGAAATATAATTTCCAATTTTACTTTCCTGAAGGAAGAAATTTGCCTTTTAAAATACAACATAGAATAGAATATGCCTTTATCATGCAACAATGGGGAAATTTCAAGTCATTTCCATCATTCAATCAATAAGAATGCATGATGAGCAAAATCTGGTTCCTCTTGTGACAGAGTGCTTGTCTGATGTACTGGCCTGAAGGCGAGTACCAGTGTCATAAATATGACGGTCTGAGAGAGATTGGAAGCCAGTTAAGTGACAGGAAAAGGTTGTGTGACTTTTGGTCAGTTGGCCAGATGGGCTGCTACTTTCTAAATATGCTATAATTGTGTAATAGAAGAGTCAAACGGCTTAGACATTAGGACACTGCAGTAGCTCGGGCAGGTGATGCCCGGAAGGGGAAGTTGGTCTGAATGGTCAGATTTTATAAGTATCCATGACGGAGAACTTCCTAAAGTGCACATTTGCTGCTTTTTGTGTGGAGCAGTAAAGCTGCTTTATGCAGTGCAATTTGTGGTCGACTGACAGGGGACGACAATGGGGTTGTCAAATAAAAATGGTTAGGTCTGGAAAGGGAGGGGGTTTTCCAGGGAAAGAGATCAACTCACTCCTCTGGAGATTGCAATTTAGGTTGTGCAGACATAGTTGTTCCTTAGAGGGGTTCCAAGGCTTAGGAATGTAAGGATTTATATTACAAGTTGAGCCTGGGAGAGCCTTTAGACTACACAGACTGGTTTGGGGAATCCCATCATGAGCAGATGAATTGATAGGAAGTGAACAAGACATGAAGAACAAGTAGGGCAGAGATAAAGGTTTGGTGGCCAGTGGGAGGGATGAGGACCCAGCAATGTGCAGACCCTCTGTGGCAGCAAGGATTGCTCTCTCATCAGAGTGAGAGGCCTTGACCTCAGATTGAGGAAAGGCCAGGTAATTTTTGGGAGTGACCGAAATAAAGGTTTGCTGGAAATGTCTCTCTTCAGGGATAAGGATTCAAAACAGAGAGGAAAGACAGTAATTCTGTTTCGCAACCGGGTCATGGGAGGGGTTTTTAAGCAAATGCATGACTAAGTCTCTCCTGAGAGTTGCTAGCACATGAGCAGATGGCAGAGAGGAATTAATAATGTGACAGAGGAGACGTCATTGGCCTGAGGAAGGTTCGGAGGGGTAAGACCTCTGAATTTGTAAAGTTCTTCTACCCTGGCCTATAGCACTTTACCTGATATTTATAATCGGAACGTGCCCATTTCACATCTTCACGTAAAATGAAGACCCTAAAATATTTCTTGTTGTCCAAAGACAACTTACCATACTTTCCTTTAAAGCCAGTTGATGTAATTTTTCTTGGAATAATGTCCTCTTTCACCTATTTCCATGCCATGCGTCTCAGCTGTCCTCATGCCGACCGGCATGAGGTATGCATGATCAAATAAGCCAGTTAGCATTGCATGTCGTGTAGTGAAAAGAAAAGTTCAATGGATATCACCCTTTGTCATATTATTACATTGTCATATGAGAAGTTTAAGCAGAAGATGATTGTTGATTCTTGACAAGTTTCAGAAACTTCCATGCTTTATATATTTATTTCACGATACTTTTTATAATTGTCACAGTTCCACTAGCCTATACAGGGCTAAAGCCCGGCTGCCCTAGTATAAAGGGCGAAAGAGACTTCTGAGGGAATTTTGGCAAACAGTGGTTCAAATAATGCCTTTTGTAGATACATGGGACCATGACAGTGGATTTTTTTGACTGCATCCAATGTGCTTTTTTTGCAAGGATTGTAGTTTTATCTCGCACTGATAGTAATTAAAGTATTACATACCCTCTTTTTTCTGTGTGCACAATAATTCTTTTGCTCTTTCGTGGAAGACAATTTCTCTCAAAATTGTAACCAGTGGCTGTGGTCAATATTTCAGGCTATGTCACAGGATTCCCTTTTATACAGACAATCCCTTTCATTGACAGATTAATCACGTGTTGCTTAATTGTGTGTGTGTTTTTTTTTACACACACACACACACACACACACACACACACGCACACACACACACACACACACACACACACACACACACGGTTCTTTTTTTTCTTGCTGCGGCGGTCTGTGGCGCTGGGTGTGTGTGTGTGTGTGTGTGTGTGTGTGTGTGTGTGTGTGTGTGTGTGTGTGTGTGTGTGTG
>CAAKHD010013145.1:214390-234331 GCA_901007705.1 Fistularia tabacaria | reverse complement strand
AATTGTATCCAGTGTCTGTGGTCAATATTTCAGGCTATGTCACAGGATTCCCTTTTATACAGACAATCCCTTTCATTGACAGATTAATCACGTGTTGCTTAATTGTGTGTGTGTTTTTTTTTACACACACACACACACACACACACACACACACACACACACACACACGGTTCTATGTTCGCATATGAGGCAAAATGATCTATTTCAATCAATTGATCGGGATGTTCTCGTGAATCCACTAGATGGCGCTACAGAACAACCGTCGAGACACTGTCCCGGCTGGAAACCGAGCTCTTCGGAGAGAACCTGCTTATCTCTTGCTTTTTGAGGTGGGAAGACTTAATAGATAATTATACATTTTCAGAGGGAACTTTTTTTTTTTACTGTTTTTTGAATAAAAGAATGTCGTTTTATGGAAAAATTAATATTGAGTACAATTTAAATACAATTTCAAATAATATTTCTAAAGATCCCTTTCCACACAGGAAACCGTCAATTGACTTTAGCTTTAAACACAAATCAAATGGCCAAATGAAACCTCGAGGGTAATGCAGGTGTTACTACATGTGAGCTTGTGGTGGATTCTTTGATTTATTTTTTTTCATTTCACATCATCTTTAAAACTGCAATAATAAACGCCTGGGAAAGTCCAAATGAGCCAGTGATGTGCTAACTATAACCACGTCTTTATTAATGCGTTATTACATACAATGTATCCTAAATTGTTCTTTTCGCGTTCCATTCTTTTATTTTTTTAAGATCCGTTTTAAAAAAAAAAAAAAAAAGTGCGATGCAGCCGCCGGAATATATAGGATTGCCAAATCCCACATGCCATCCTCCCACAGAAACACGGACAGTGTTCATTGGTGTTTGGTTTTGAAGAGAGAGAAAGAGAGAGGGAGAGAGCAAGAGAGAGAGAGAGAGAGAGAGAGCTGGGATGCTGCTGACTTGTCTTCCCTAAGAGGATGCTGTCGATCACACTCGCAGATGCTTTCCCATTTATTGCATTAAACATGCTAATGCGCGCCATCAGGGATTTTTTTCTTCTCGAAGGGTAAAAGGTAAGTCTTCTCTCTCAGTGACACTCCATCAGATTGGTCAATCCTGCTGATCCTGAACTTTTTTTTGCAGATGTTTGCACAAGTCCGATGGTCGGACTCTTTATTAAAGTAACCGTTTCCCCTCCCAGGCAGGCGCCTCACGCTGGATGGGAGAGCCGACGCCTCGATGCAGAACTCCGCGCTGTTCGGGATGGTCAGCCGCTGTCAGACCCCGGCTTTCGCAGACTTCCCCGGCGGCTTGTCGCTGTCCGTGTACGGCAGCAAGGCGGACATCTGTGCGCGACGCGCCGGCTCCGGCAGTTTCGGATCTCAGATTTACCGGAGCCAGCATGACACTGCGGCTCACACGATGTATTCCGGGCCCAAGGGCCACGGCAGCGCGTCGGAGGAAAAGACGCACCTCGCCGCTAAAGCTGCGCGCTCCTGCTTCTCCGTCCAGCCGGCGCAAGGTAGGTCCAGACGAGCGTCTTCAACTGATGCGCCGGACGAGATCGAAGGTCATGTACAGTCTCTCTGTGTGTGTGTGTGTGTGTGTGTGTGTGTGTGTGTGTGTGTGTGTGTGTGTGTATATGTGTGTGTGTGTGTGTGTGGGGGGGGGGGGGGGGTGCTGAACAAAGGACATTCGGACCACATCGCTAAATGTTACCAGAAAGACCAATTAACAGTTTCAAGGTCGCTTAAAACCTTTTATCGAAAGCAATGCTTCCGCCATGTGGCTCCTCCAGCATCCTTTTGATGCAGCTGTGTGTTTGTGTTGAGAGCACTGTTTGCAGTTGTGGATTAGGTCTGTTTATTAAACCCAGAGCTCACTAGGATCCACCGCCAAATCATAAATAACACCAGAATCAAAGTCAGTCTCTGTACCATACAAAAGCCATGTGAGGTGATGAAGGTTTTTTTTTTTTTTTTCGGGAGGATAACCGCCAAGAAGTGAGCATTGCCTACAGATGACAACAAACCATGACAGCATAAAGGTCACAGGAGGATTACCCCTTGACACAATGATTCACAAGGATATCTATTTTTTTTAACGGTGACAAGAAGGAAAGCCATTCACACTGGGCCATTACTAATTGCGAAATCTTAAAAAACAACAATTACATCGATGAAATGAGCACTGTCATACGGATAGCATCCAGAGAGGAAACTGGGCTTTCAGTGTCTGTGCAAACCTGCTCCATCCTGTTTAGAGTATGTGTTGTTGTGAGAGGGCGGAGGTAATTACAGCCCCATCCTAAATTATGATTAGACGGAACAGACTTTTATATTAGCAATCATCCTCACAGCAAGAAGAGGATCAACGTATTTGATTATTGTTTCTTTTCGCCAAACGCAAACCATATGTCCCAGCATTTATGAGTTCTCTCCGAGCACAGTTGTGCCCTCAGCCCTCCATCCCCAGCATCCCGGGACTGGGATGAATCGTCTCATTGTCTTTACAGCTCTTTTTGAACTGGTTTCCCGTAAACTCTGGCGTTGCGTTTGTGGATTATGCCGTGCAGATTAACACTGAGGGAGATGCAAACATCCCCTTTTGTTTCACTCAGATATTTTATTATTTTCAGTGTCTTTTGGGTTTATGAATCGCAGTTGTTTTGCAGCCTTTTGTAGAAGTCTCTCACATCAGCCATTCTATAACCCTATCAAAACATGTCCCAAATTCATGCTCACTAACTTCTATGTTATATAACCACTACATTTTTTTTTTTTCTTATTAAATTTTTCATGTCGTTGAACTGGTAGTCTCCTTGTCGCAGCCCGTATCCTTCCCTAAAATGGGTTTTAAATTGTTTCACAGCCATTTTGTGAAGAGGATATTAAATATGATCTCAGAACTCATCGGTCTTTTGTATCATGCCTCATTTCACATCGCTCATGTTACATGTTCGGCTGCAGGGACAGAACGGGCGGTTTGAGCGTTTTTTTCTCTCAAATCAGTTGAAACTAACACAGAAAGATGTTCAGGAGACACCAGACCTCTTAATGTATATCCTGAGATTGCAAAATCCCAACGATTGCTCAAAGATGAATGTGATACAGCAGGGTTCATTGCTGATGGGTTTCTCGGGGGAAGGAGGTGGGGGTACTGTTGCGTACAGGTTGTTTTTCTTCGACAAGTTTGCCTTTCTCACTTGCAACCGAATACTTATTAATGAAGTGGGGGGTTGGAGGGAGGTGAAGAAAAGTAGTGACAGTGAGTGGAAAAAGTTGGAAGCTGGTAGATATAGAGATGAAATGTGTCGCACCGTCAGTCTCTCTTCTGTCCCTGCAAAAAGTCAGCACAGATTTGCGCAAGATTTAGACAGTCGCAAGTCAAATATTCCGATCTGGTTTCAACTGTTGGATGTTTATATGTCACTTAACCGTTGCTTTAAAGCTAAGTTTCCACAACGTGAATTCAAAGGATTTTTGCAAATTGTTTCAAACCACGTGTTTGAATTTTAGAAACTCTGGTATGCCATTTCTTTTTTGAAACCGTGGATGATCATCCCTACTCTGCAAGTGTTTGATGCTAAGAATATTAATGACTAAATGCAAATATAATTTTCTTCTATCTTACAAAGAAAAACACTTTATGCCTCCTTAAAGTAATGTAAGTCCTTCTTAAAGTGATGAAAGGAGATTTGTGTGAACTATAGATGGGCTGCCATGTTCGAAATATGCTGTATCTGTGTAACAGAAGTGTCCAACAGCTCGGCCATAAGGACACTGCAGTAGCAGTCACGTAGCCACGAAGTGATAATTTCCCTATTTATTTTGTGATAAAGCACATTTGTTTCATTTTAAGATTTTTTATGCCATTGATGCCTTGACAGAGTAATACAAATATAATTTATAGACACCTCGCCATAAGATAATGCATTTTTATATATAATAAGATTCAAACATTGGAATTGAAGAGGCAGAGTGAAAATGAGATGTAGTTTATCCGCTTCAGAATGTCATTGGTCATATTTCTGCTCAAAGCCACTGATTCCTGTCATGTTCTTTTATTTTCTCATTCCTCTCCAACCCAATAGTTTCCTACACGGGGTTTGGGAATGTGCCTTCAAAACCAAGTCATTTGGGATCTATTCTTGCAAACGCTCTGACTGGAATTATTTTGTCATATTGCTGTCTGGTAGTGCATATGTGTGTGGGTCTGTGTGTGTGCATGCATGTGTTTGTGTGTCTGTGTGTGTGTGTATCTACAGTATGTGAAAACGGGATGACACAGACAGCACAGGGACGTGTTGATACTCCCTTGCTGGTACTGGATGGCCATTAGAAAGGCCTTGAACTTGTTCAAATGAAGTTTTATGTCAAAATCTGTCACTGACCAATGATCAAAACAAAAAAAAATAAAGAAGAAGAAAGAGAAAGAACTTTATTGGCTCAGTTCAGTTGTACATACAGCGAAACGTCAATGAAATTTGACCACTGCATTTAACTGCAGCATATCAGAATTGCCGTCAATGCTGGTCAATGTTAGAACTTCAAACAGTTTATTATATCTATATAATTAATAGGAGACCAATAGATATTACCAGTTGGTTCATTTTTGGGGGGTTTGGTGTCAGTGATAGGACATTTGCACATGAGGGGATATTTATGCGTCGTAGTGATCTTGTTTTGGTTCCACTCCAAATCCAAATCTGGATTGAAACATTAATCCTGATTTTTATATCTGGCCAAAAGGAACACCTGTTTTATATCTTTGTGACATCGAATTGAGGTGGACACAGCTGTTTTTTTCGTTTCTTTTCCCTATTCAACAGTTTCAGTTGTGGTTGAATTTTATTTAAATGCAGCAGATTTATTGATAAAAGAGATTCTTACTCTGATTTTGGTCTTGAAGCCAAAAATCCACTATCTCGTGGGCTCAGATCTGAATATGCCTCCATAG
Source organism: Fistularia tabacaria (assembly GCA_901007705.1). Taxonomy (NCBI): domain Eukaryota; kingdom Metazoa; phylum Chordata; class Actinopteri; order Syngnathiformes; family Fistulariidae; genus Fistularia; species Fistularia tabacaria. The sequence goes on along the minus strand of CAAKHD010013145.1, from coordinate 229,384 downwards.
GCAGATGGAAACATCGAGATCATCAAAAAGATCGATGTCATGTCATTACAACTATTTAACTATGAAGTGTTTGTGACACAGTTGACTTTGGATACCTCGCTGGAGTTTATTCTTACAGTGAAAAAGCTGTTGAGTCTTTAAGTTCAATTTACTGAAATTTGTTTGAATTGAGGAGTGACCTGATATTTCCTGATTCACTGTCAGACACAGCCTTTGAGAGCGTATTTTACATTCTCATGGCGATGTTATATCATTTTATGCCACCACAATTCATTGCGGTTTCTAGAAGTTTGTCCAGGCAATATTAGATGCATATAGCTCACCTACCTGCATGAATACATTCCAATATCTATTCCATTATACTTGCCACACATGGACTTAGTCACATACACACACATGCATCCCCACACAATTTTTTGTGATGAAGTGGCTTTGGCACAAATGTTGAATTCTCTCTAACTGAGTTCGCTTCCTGTGTTTTTCCCAGAAGCGTTTGTAGACATGAGGCTTTAGGGTGATAATCTGCCTGTTATGACAAACAACCCTGCTTTGAGCCTTTGCTTAATATGAGTTTCTTAGTAGCCTTTGAAATGCTGGGGTTGCATGTTCATACAGAAACAATGCAAGTGCCTTTAGTTGATTTGTGTGATTTCTTCATTATGATAATATGATATTCTATATATACTTACATATAGATATGTTTGTGTATAAAGATATATATGTATATATGTATGTGTGTGGGGGGGTTGTTTGTGCCTATAAATAAGCTGTACTTAAACATTAACAAGTCTTTTTCTCAAGCAAAAAATACTACATGATCTGCAGATGGATCTCTAATTTCAAGATAGGATTAAAGAAGAAAAAAAAAAGACATTTCCATTCACAACTGATGAGTAAATATTATCACATAGGCATAAGTCTGGTACTTGTTTCTGGCTCCTTTAGCTTTTACAGAGAGAGACACATTGTTTATTCCCTCATATCACAGCTCGCTTGGAGCTTGTCGAATTAGCAGAGATTTACAGCTGCAAATCTTATGGAAAATGATCATGTTACTGAAAAACAATCTAACCAATTGCTATTTTTATTTCATGGTCACAGTCAAATTCCATGTCACGCAGCATCAAGTCACCCTCGGCAAACATTCTCGGTTTGCAAGTCCTTGGAATTGGCAATCTGTGTGAAATATTCACAATTTTTTTAAAGTAATTCATAAAAGGTAAACACCTTTAGCTCTCAGACTGTATTAGATACCTCAGAGAAGCCGCAGCAGAGACATTAGTCAAGGCTCAGGGCCTCAAAATTTACCCACCTGTGCTGAGGCTACGGGGAGAGCAGAGGCCCTGCATCAATCCACTGGCTCTCCTGCCGTGGCCTTCATGCCACCCGTCACATTCAGGGAACTGGGTCTTATAGCCTCTGAGGATTTGCATTTATTTAATGCTTCCATTAAGTCCTTGAAAAAAAATCGGTATGGGGTTAACTTGCATTCCAGTTGCTGTGGTTCTGTTATTGTAGTGACATCAAACAGCAGTATTTTGTGGACGGCGGCGCTTGAGTTCTTGAAGCTGTTCCAAATCAGCAAACTGGTCAAATTTTCTGCCACGACCGCGGATAAGGTAAAAAGTAGCTGGAAAACAAAAGTGAAATTTTCCCCAAATAATGGCCTCCTGCTCTCCCTCACAGCCCATATCCAGAGCAGGATGTGAAGACCCATGTTTGCGGTAGTTGAGAATGTTATCACTATTCAGTTTATTATCCTATAGCACAGGGATAATGCAGATTTTAATCAGTGAATTATGTGCAAGTGACTATCACACCTCAGAGGGTCATCTAACCTGCTCATGAAAATAGTAGCTTATTAACTTGCTGTTTAACCGTGTCAATCACAGTATAGTTCTCTTTTCTTCACTATCATTACACTCTGAAAATGCTGCTCGTAAAAAGTTTGGACAAAAGGACATGTATGTGCAAATGATTCTCACAGCCCTCCTCTCCCTCATCTTGAGAGGAAAAGCCATTAAATGGTGTGTTTGGGGGAAGAAGAGTTGGGGGCATTTCAGGTGTTCTTCTTCTTGGAAATAGAAAATGTGCCAACAAATAAGTTGCCCTATCAATGCCCTTTTCCATCTTAGAAGTTAAGTGTTCCACATCAGACAACAGACACTATTTAAAAATATCAATGTCCTCTTTGAGAAAGCGATATGAAATAAGTTCCTTTTTTTGGAGACTAGAATGACCAGATTAATGAATCATTTAACCTTTCTTTTCCTTGCGGCCTACATACGAAAAGTGGGCTTAAGTGTTATTATATTTTTTTTAGATCCAAATACCCACTATGGAAACCTTTGAAAACAATATTTGTCATTACTTACAATAGAATGCACATGATTATGACACATATGAAACAGGTTTAATAAATTCATGAATATAAATCAACTGTTAACACAGGCAAATGTGTCTGTCTATGAGTCAAAGCAATGTTCAGATTTTTAAACAGTAATTTGAACCTCCCTGTCTCTCCTTTATCACCTGTTTTTCTTTTTTTTTTTCGACCATATTTTAAGTGTCTCATCTGGAGTTGTATTCTGAAATGGCTGAAAATCAACGATGACTAAGTACTAAGATAATTTAGGCAGCTAAAATATCATATTTGGGCACAGCTTCAATCATTTTCTCTTTCCTTCGCTTGAAAAAGAAGGGTAAAAAACCCTTTGTTATAAGCAAGTTGTCAGCAGATCTTTGAAGAAAATGAAATCCTTTCACTGGTTTGCCAAAATATCACTATAGGAAGTTAAAGTCTCACTTAGTTATCATTGTTAGTTAATTTTAGAAAATGTTTGGTAGAATGGCCTGTTTCAAGCAGCTGTCTTCACAGATGTTGCGAAACACTGATCGACCCCTGCTTTGACCTTTTATTGAACTTTCTCTTAAAGTAATTTGACTGCTGAAATTGCTGAATAGTTTTTCAAACATTTACTGCAAAAACGGAGAGAAGTCTTCCTATTCTTTAACAAAAACCTCATTCCAAATTATGTAAGTTAGTTATTTTTAGTCAGTACAATGTCATTCATGACATCCTTAATCTTAGAGTGAATTTTGCTTTGTACATTTTACATATCACAAGCAAAAAAATCCCTTTGGATATGTTTTTGTATCACTGTCACAAACAAAACGGTCTATGCTATTCGCTAGTTCATCCAAATTGATTTTAAATATCCTGTCACACAAATATAATTGGCAAGACATTCTTTTCCACTTGGAAATGTATACTGCACTATTTATTACCAAGATTTTATATGGAATTTTTTATCCAGCATTTTGACATTACCTGTTGGCACTTTATATGTATTTGCAGTGATACTGGAAGCATTCACACAAGTCAGTACTTTCCCATGATGCAATTGGAGATTCTCAGCCCACGTTTCGCATGAGCTCAGTAGTGAGTTATGGGCAAACGTGAGGGTGCTGCCTGGGAAGGGTGTTGTTGGGTGTAATGTTTGCAGCATGTTCCACTGATTCATAAAGCCAAAGTCCAATGATGATTCTGTACCGGTATTCCCGTAAACCTCTGTCTGGCTCCAAAGATGAGGAGGGAATGCTAGGTAATGGAATGAGCGTGCTTCCTGAGTCACAGCTACCAAACTGAGATTGAGAGAGCGCTGCTGATCTTGCATCTGCTCGGCAGGATCGCCTCAGTCAAGCTTTGCTTGGTGCATGGATTATGCGTGTGGAAAAAAGATGAGAGGCGGAGACAGAGATAAATTGTTGCTTTAAGTTGATCAAGATTAGAAACCAAAGTGAGAGAGAAAGGAATCCAAAAGAGGTCATGGCTGACTCCTCTGGAAAGTGCTCTGAAGTTGCTAAATGTGCCCGTGCAAACAATCGCACAAACAATTCGAGCACCGCCGCCTCTCCATTGTCATTTTCATTTTTCACCCTCAGTGTCAGTCAGGTCAGATGTTCTCATTCTTATGTGACCAGTGTGGTATGACTGTGGAATCTTGCTAAAACCAAAGGCTTTCTGACTCTCAAGCCTGCACACTCTGCCAATGAATCCAAACAGTCACACAGCAAAAATATGATCTGGTTTGAGTAAGTGTCGAAATATCTCTGGAATACCAGAAAAATGTGCTCTGGGCCTCAGTCTAATCAAGAGAAAGCTGCAGAGTTGGCTCTGATATGCAATCATAAAAATGTATTTTTAGCCCCAACCTTGCCTTGAGAAGTTCTTACTAAGATTCATATACTACACTTTCTCACTGACGATGGAATAAAGCTGCTAGCTCCTGGGAATTTCAACCAGACTTTTTTGTGCACCATTTTAACTAAATAAAGCTAAGATAAAAAGATTTCTTTCCTTCTTCCTCTGTCTATCCTCCTGGACAGGAATGCCACAGCTGACCGCATGTCTATAGTCCCTGTTACTCATGCATTTTCAGACAGCAGCAACTCCTCTCGCAGACCTCTCTACGTATGACTTAGCACATGGGTGGGTTTTCGATTTACATCTCGGCTGTGCCACTTGCTGTTCTTGGCCCGACGCTGCTGTGCTTCATCAAAGAAAAATCCGCTCCACTCTGACTGTGGCAGTTAAGACGGCCGTCCACTGCGGCGCTGCCAGGGGCCCACGCAGCTGTCAGCTGGAATGAGTGATGGCAGTAGAGAGATATGATTCACAGGATCAGGGCTTCACTGATCTCTCAAAATAAGCACAGTGTCTCAGTCAGTGGAGGGTGCTGCTACACCATTTCAAACTTAGCAACCATCATCCTTTTTTCTACCTGTTATCAAGATGCGAGTAATAACACATGTACATTACTGTAAATGATGGAGATCTTTGTGAACGGGCAACAACTTCATAACCTCAACACTTTGGCTTCTGCAAGTGTGTACCGCGCAGCACTTTTTCACAGGGCTGCTCATGCTGGAGATTCATCAGTCAACAAATTAAAAACTGGCTTCAACCGAGTGGTCAAAAACAAATGGGCAAAAATGATGCAGGCTGGTTTTTAATGTCTTCATTAGAGCAGTAGAGAACGCGGCCAAGGAGCTTGAGTTTTACTCTCTTGTTCTCCCTCCATCTCTGCCAGGAAGCTGCCATGGGGCAGTGCCTAGTCAACTCACCCCACTATTGGCTGGCGCTGCCCCAAAGGACTATGAAAAACATTATAAAGTCTAATAGTGTAGTTTATATAGTTTATTATTGCTTGTTAATATAAGCTCAGAGTTTGTGGAAGAATGACTTATTCCTTGTGTGCAATGTGATTCAGCTCCTGCACTGCCTTTGAGTGCTTACTCTGACTAAAAAGTGAAAAAAAAGGCAACGTGGCTTGGTAAAAGAAAAAAAAGCTGTAGTCTCACTTTTTTGTAAAGGATGTGGGTTAGCATCAATCTTAAACTCGCAATTTTACAGATTCTTTCCCGAATATACATTTGTCTGCTCCTACAGACTCACAATAACATGACATTTCCCTCATTGGCTCTATTTTGAATGAAATGCAATCAGATGTTTACTCAGGTGACAAAATGTCATATCAGTATCTATGTTGTAGGCAGCAAGCACAGGTGATGATTTATCAAGATGTCATTGCACAGACAGCGCAGCAAACCTGAGCAGCGGAAAGCTGCATAGAGTGAGGAAATGGAGGATGCTGAGGTGCTCACTTCAGGTTAATACTTGTATATCCAAGTTGCAAGGAGCTGGGAGCATCGCCAGGCCGAGAATCTGGATGTTAATAAAGTTTTGAAGATCCCTGCCAGCACTGTGATCTGTAATGCTCAGGGTTATTTTTACAGACAATTATATTTGAAAGGGAAGGCTGTTCTTCAGTGGGCTAATATCAGAGCAAGAAGATGGTTTATGTGATAAGAAGATGCAATTTCCCATGATGTGTTGCTGTGCATTAGGGTTTTTTTTCATGGTGTGGGAATATTTTTTTGTATGAGAAATACCACAGTTGAACCGGAGCAACAAACAAGCAAACATGAAATCACTTTTTTTTTTCCTTTCCTTTTTTTTTTGTTGATAGTTACACTCACAAACTCTTAGAAGTTGGAAGCAGATGGAGATGTTGTACATGAGAGGTACTTCAACCAGGGGCGGGAAGACATTTACTATTACCGTAGATTGATTTCCTAGTTTAATTTTTCACATTGGGACATTTCAGGTTTTTCCTTTAAATCTTTTTTAAAGGCAGTCTAAGAGCAACTCAAGAAATCCAAGTTGACTTTGACTGGTCTTAGCTGTGCAGATGCTGCAGAGGTGTTGACTTGATTTCATTCTCTGGACCTAACAACCCCATTTTTCATGAGCCGGTTGCTATGCCTCTGCATTTCCATTGTTTTTATGTTTGTCCTACTTCCAACAGAAGAAACATCTGTTATCTGCTTATTCCCATAATATATGTCCACTTTATATGCTCAACATCAAACTGCATTTTAAAGATGGCTGAACTATGTTCATCGTGTTGGCAGTGTTTTCCTGTAATCCTAAATGAGGAAATAATTCTTCTGTAAGCAGTTTAGTTGTGGACAATCCCTTCTGTTCTTCTTTGATTTACAGTTGCCAAGATTAAATGTAGGCTCCCCTTTCTTTATTTTAACCAAGGCTCATATGTGCTGTGCAATGTTAAATGGATCCATATTACACTGAGTAATAGCCTCAGTATGCACTCTTCATTAACATGCTTAACATTCCCCTCAAGACCTAGAAGTCAGCTTCTATAATACACTCCTTAATACAAACATTATGTTGGACACTAAGGATCTCTTATGGGGCTCGTTGTTGGCAGTTTAAGTAGGGAGCAGATTTTAGACAGCGTGTGTGCAGTTGCTAGAGTTTGGAACTATATTGAGGACAGGCTGAAAAATGTCATTTACTCTACCCCCCCCTTTTTTTTTTTTTTTGCAAATGAAGAAATTAAGAGCGATTTAGACATTTAGAGCATAGATTAAACCGAAAAAGAGGTTGCATAAGAGATTAATACACTGTAGTGAAGTCAAGTTTGATGCAACACAGATCATTTACATGTTGCATGTTGACAAAACATGAAATATAATTGTTATTCTTTCCTATTGCGGTTAATAAATACTGAATAGCTGATATTTAGCAGCCTTGTTACATATCATAATAATTTGAATTTTATATGCACCAGAAGATGTGAAGACATATTTGTGCAAACATGAATAAATACACATTTATTTTTTTAAACCAAAGTATGAGACATTGGCGTTGTAGCGTCTACAACTGCCTGTTTAACTTTTAAGAGTTTGCCTCCTGGCCTGAAGATGGTGGTGTGGAGAGGTTATCTTAAAAAAGGTGCTAAGGAGAAGTGGGTATGATGTGAGCCTAGTGTTTTATGTTTCCCCCTCGCTGGCCTTTTGCTGCAGCCTAGTGTTCAACCTTTATGTTGAAGCCAAAACCCTTCAAGATGAGTTTTAGTCATCTTAAAAGTTATTTGCTGAGATTCTTGGATCCTTACGGACATCACGTGTCAGTTCACACGGCTCCAATAACCAATAATACCTTCCCATAGCAACAACTGTCATATATCACCAGGGGTTTTTGACAAGAATATTCAGGGTGAGTCCTGGGCTTTCTCCCCAGGATGTCCACGCTGATGCTGAGTCACAGCTTTAGTGGAAGATAGACTCAAAGAGAAAACAATGCTATTGCTCTCCACTCTCATTTTGGTTTAGCTAACTTTTGCCCTTTAGGTCAATGTAGCACACATGTTAACTAATACTGATAAAAAGTCTAATCAGGCAATTTCAGCCTGCGTGGCCTGATCTAATTGGCATGTGTTTGAAAGTTGAAATGAATTAGACAGCATCAGGGCCATGACAGCCAGGTGCTGAGCACTTGGCCGGGCTTACTGGAGCTTCAGCCAGTTGGAAAATGATTCGCAGAATTTATCTGCAACCTTCTCCCTTGACAAATTATTTTATTGTTCCCACACAGTTGGTTTTCATTTAGTCTCTTGGCTAATGATAGGCTGAGAGCATGTGGACCATTGTTATTCCTATCCTCAGCATAGATACTCTTACTAGAAGTGTGCAAGTATGCCAGTCAAAACATGAGAACAACAGATAAGTATACAAAAGTGCACAGACGGCTCAGCGAGTACACAACTTTGCATACTTAGACATGAAGCTGATACTGTAACAGCTGCATTTGAAGCATTGTAGATGGACCTACATTTCTACCAGGCAAGGAATTGCTTTTTTTATAAAGGAGCAGCTTTCCCCTTAACAAACTCAAACCAGCTCAAAAACCTTTTAATTACTTTATTCAGTGTGTCTCATGTACCCGGACTACCAGATATTCTGTGTGAGAGCTGCAGATGGAGAAGATAGAGTGAAACCCGCCTCGCGTCCAAGCCATGCACTCTACCTGACCTGAGCTCAGTACATCAGGACTAGCCCACTAATCTTTTACAAATGCTGTGAGTCTCTGAGTCTCTGCAACGGGGCCCTCGCTGAGATGGCTTAGTCAAAACAGCCCTGCTGGTCCTGAACACCACCTCAGCCTCTGGCTTAATTCTAACGCTGATTAACTAACAAATACCTGCTGCTTGTTCCACTGCATTACATAGCCTGATGCATTCCACAGCGATCCATCGAGTTTGACAGGATGTTTGCCCTCTGTGGAGGGACACACTGGCGCACTGTGTTATAATCTTTACAGGATTTGTTGGTAAGTTGATACAGTTCATGAGAAGTAAGTACAAGTTAACACACTGGTTTGGGGAAAGTTTTATTGTAAAATCTTTAACTCTACATTTCTAATGATTTGCTTTAGTCCTTGGTCATAAATGACAACTTAGCAGTTTTTACTCTGCTCTGTTGTGAAAATCTGTCATAATTTGAAAACGGGACATCAGAAACAAAACTCAAATGCTTTCTGTTCTCCTGAGGCATTTGAAGGCCACAAGCGGCGGTCCACATTTGAAAATCAGCATGGAAAAAAAAATCATACTGACGACCATAAACTAAATACTTTGTTCAATGTTTGGGTGTTTGGCGTGAAATGAATGTTTTTTTGATTATCACTGTGTCTCCCTGCCAACTACCTTGACAGGGAAAGCAAAACAAATATTTTTTCGCTGATGACAAAGGTAGACACGGTGAATGCGTGTCTTTGCATCGTGTTTTAATTTCACCGCTGTCTCATTCTCAGTCACCCTGAAAACCTCTCATTTCCCACGTTTTCATCAAAGGCCTGAGGTTTAACTGTCAAGCTTATTTCCCAGTTTGCCATACAGACATGCCTGAGCCTCGTCTTCATGGCTATCAGTATTTGTGTGCCTGACCACGTTTTCTGAACGCCATGCAACGGGGGCCTCAGTCGCACGGGTCGGCCTTTGTACATTAAACATTTGGCATGCTTGACATGCTGAATAAAACATCACTGTAACTTGTCGCCTTTGAGAAATGTCTGGATTTTCCAAACATGCTTGTAGAATTCAGAATAACATGGATGCTGAATGTGTTTAAAGTTTATTTTTGAGTCATGTTTATGCATCTCAAATACTTTAAGTTGCTTCTCATATCCGACTACTTGGAAATTACTGTGCTTGCATCCTGCGTTACCTGCTGGTAATTAGGAACTATAGTCACCCTTTTACATTTCTGGGAGCAGCAGTTTTTTGCAAAACAGATTACTATTCTGACAAAAAGCTGTTTTTCATTATAAGTTTAAAAAACGGAACTACAATAAAACTCAAAGGAACGAAAAATAATTTTGATTTTTTTTTTTTCAATGAAGCTTCGCATGCAATCACTTTCATTCGGCATCAAGAAAAGGCTGGAGTTTGCAAAATATTTAAGATAAATCTCTGTAAACCACAATTCATCTGAATTCGGTGGGACACGTTAGCCATGTCCTTGACAGCATATGCTGTAAATGTAAATGAACAGTTTACTACATTGCTCAGTTTTACAGTCTGTCATTTGACACCAAAATATGACCAATCCAGGCCACTGTACAGATGCCAGCCTTCTACAAGCCTCAGGAGCTCTGAGCCATGAAGGAGTCCAGAGAGAGAGGCAGAGCATCAGTGTATGTACACTGAAGGCTGCCAAAGTACACTCATTTAACAGCACAAAAAGACTTGCACTGAGAACCCGCATGTTTATGTTAGGGATGATGTAAAATGGCCAGAAATCATATTTCACATCAAATTGCTCTTTTAAGATGGCTTCTCTCAATTTTTACATGCAAGGAAACAAACATTTGCATTTCAAAGTTCTTCAAATAAAAATAAATGAAAAGCAAACCCTTTTATGGGTTTGGAGACTATATTGGAAAACAGGTCAGAGGCGAAATGAATATTTTTTTATGGTTCGTAAAAGACCTTCACAATGAATGCCAGGTTATGTGAGAGGCATGACACTTAATTCAGCCCTTATACTCTAGGGCCAAGCAAAGCCAAATAACACACACAGCAATGGCCAAGCGATCCAAATGAAGAATGATTTCTTTATTTCTGCATGTTATCATCTGATTAGGCTCCCTCCACCACAGACTCATCCAAAAACCCTATTAACTATCAACCTTTGCTTTTATAGAGTTTATCATGCTTGGTTTGACAAATAATCTGAGCCATCTGTATTTTTCTTTGCTGTTGCTGGCCACCTGGGCAACACACCAGTGGTCAGAACTGTGGTTTACAGCTTATTATTGTCCCTTTTTTCATCCTTTGTTTTTAATTGCAATTTAACATGTCTAGATGGGTTACATGAATGACTACTTAGTTTGCATTTCTTTGCACTCGTTAGCAATAGAAAATATTGCTTCTGTCTGTTAGAAATGTTGTATTTCAGTATACTTTTTATTTTCTTTATCACATATTAGTCACCCTAAATATCACTCACTGGGTTTAACATGAATATTCAGGATGTACAGTATGGCATGTTATGCTCCAAATATTCAACCAGTGGGAAAAAATAATTTGAATAAAACAAGTGTCACTCTTTCTTAGGGAACCATACAAATATGAAACATAGTAGTTCTTTTTCTGGTGCTAGTGTTTTAGCTCCATATAATGTTATCAATGTAGTGAAAAAGTTTGATTGCAATAGTTGATATACTGAAATGGCAGAAATAAATTATGTATCTTTTGTTCTACTATTTTAATGTAATCCCTGACATCTCACTGTTTCGTACTTAGTATTTTAAGTGCTTAAATCCCCTGAAAAATTCAGTAGGTATACATTTGTAAGTGTCTGGCTTTAAAAAATCTAAACCTAGATCTAAATGTGAAAACACTTTTATCCTAAAAAATTGTTTGCAAATAACTTCTATCCAAGTTATAATCAAGTACTCTCCTTTTGTTAGTTTGAATACTTTTGTCGTGTAAAATGTAGCATGTGTCTGGCACATAACAGCTATGCATAAACAAATATTTGTTGATTTATATGAAATTGGCGAGGTTTGTGTCTTCATGTGTGTGCATGGTGTGTTTGTTTGTGTGTGTGTGTGTGTGTGTGTGTGTGTGTGTGTGTATGTGTATGTGTATGTGTTGGTGTGTGTGTGTGTGTGTGTGTCTCCACTTAGGAGTATGGATGAGTGTTCATTCGCAAAAAACAAAGAAAAACATCTAGTTTGTGAGCAAGTAAATTTCAAGAAGATATCAATAAGTTCGATAGCATAGATGTTACATATTTTAAATTAATTTACATTTCTTATTCATTTTTTACGTTATTGTCCATTATTCATCCCTTCACTTTTTTAATGAATTTCTCATATACATTAATCATATTCAGTCTCATCTTGGGCCTTCTCACCCTCTATGATAAATGTTTTATTGATTTTCCTTCTGCAACACACACACATACACACACATGCACATGCTGTTGCTCCATCCTCTTGTGTATTTGTTGAAGCACTGTATTCACTCAAACCTCTATACTCTTTTGTGAAGTTTCCGTGTTTGACTTCACGTTCAGTCAGTGAGTGTGACAAACTTCAGCTTGAAATATTTTGGACTGCAAAGACAAAACCCGTGCCCCGCATTGGACATAACCCTGGACTGCCTCATGTGGTAAATGGACACAGCAAGAGCAGAAATAATAATAAAGGGAATCTTATTACAGCCATTAAACAAGAGAGGGGAAACACAGGAGGCCTTCAATTCCTGAACTTCTAAAATGCTTACACTGTGAGAATATATCTGCTCATAAAGGTCTTTGATGGTGGCCCTGTCCATTCCAACACACGGGGCTGCTGTCTGGATAAATAGCTGTATATTGACCTCCAACTGCACAAGATTGAATGTGTTTCCATAGGTGTAATTTGGTACCATTTTTTTGGCCTTCAATGCTCCGCTGTGCTTTTGTCCCTGTAAACAGGGGTGCGTGGGTGGGGGGTTGGAGGGGCAAAGTAATCCTGCCATCATATCCGAAGCCTGCAGTGGCTCTTCTTCAGATTAGGGATTAGACGTGAATGAAGGAATGCCACCTACGTGATGTAGATTTTCTGTTTTAGGCTGTTTACCTGCAGAAAAATGTTGAGAAAGCGAGAGAGAGAGAGAGAGAGAGAGACAGACAGAGAGAGAAAGAGAGAGAGAGAGAGTGTGTGTATCATTGGGGAGTGGGGGTCACCACTGCCAAAGCCTATGGAGGACTCCCCGTGTAATAAAAGAATGGTATTGCTGACTTCCGAAGGTATGTGTGGTTTGAAACTCAACACAGGTTTGCTCAGTGGAAAACTTGGAAACCTCTTATATTTATTCTGTATATTTATGAAAACCCCAATACTGTGGTGCCTTCACAGTCCACGCTGAGGTCCTACTTCAGTCCGGGTTCTGGTTGCAGTTGGCATTTTGTTGACTGCTGTGCAATCAAAGATGTTGAGCACAGTTCCTCACTGTTCAAACACACCCTGAGGAAAATGCTACTCAATGTTGCAAACAAGCAAGTGAAGTCATTCAATTTTTTAACTAAACTACAAAAATATGTCAGAATTATTCTCTAAGAATCAACATCTGATTATGAAACATCACAGTTGAGATCTGTGCCATATCAAAGCTTTGTTGATATACCCGGTATGGTATAATAACATTTGTAACACAGATATGAACAAGGATTTCATCCATCATGTATGAGAATATCAGCATACTTTTCTAGATTGAAATGTCTGAACCACTGAAAGCATGTAAGAACATGGTGACATGAACCAAATAATAATCAAATCAAAATAAATGCTTCCCTTCTCGGCACCCAAGAGAGGGGAAGTTCTGTCAAAGCAAATTGTGGATTTTTGAAAAAGTAATTTCCCTCAGAGCTGTATTGCAGGACCGAGTTAACCCTTAATTATCCTGACTAAGGAATATTGATTGTGGAGACTGTAAAGAAGCTTTGACTCCAACTTTAGCTGGAAACTTCAAAAGCCAAAGCAATTATGCATGCTTTGAAGATATCTGTTTCACAAAGTAACATTCCCTTATTTTCACTGCACTACAAAAACACAAAGTAACCTAGAAGTAGGAAATGAAATTGGATTCCTCTTTTTGGTTCCTGAAACATCTGTTTTGGCCATTGTTTTAAACAACAAGCATCCCCTCTGAGAATAACAGAAGGTTGTAGGCACCGCGCGTAGGTATCAAAATAATCATTTTCAAATATTGCTCCCATGAAACGTGATCTAATTACCAGGACTCATGTTCAAGCTCTCAGTCAGACCACCGAGCATCAAGGGAATTGCCCTCAACAGGGTTTTCCAACTATTAATTTATTCCCATCGCCCTCACATAACCTTGCTGCTTCCAAGCTATTACAAATATACAGTAATTGCTGCAAATTGATCACTTGTTTTACAGAAGTCATATACATCTCTCCTTCTGTCAAATCCTAATGGCAATGGCAATGGCGGAGATGCAGGGGAAGGAGAAGACTGTCTGTCAGAAGGGCCCTCGATGCATCTGCTGCATGGACATACTCTCATGTTCTGTGGTTGAGTTTGGCCACTGTCATTTCAGAGGTATTTCCTGCCATCTGTGTTCAATCGAATTCTCTCACAGATTTGGGTTTGTGTGTAAATATTGGGTGCTGGTAGAAACGGAGTGATGGAGAACTGTGAGTTTCGTACTGACAGCCACTTGGGCTAAAATGAACGGGCTGCCGAGACAAGATGAGCTCCACGTACAATCGCTCCTCGACGGGGGCTCCAGCAAAACAGAAAGAAATGTTTTATACATTAGATTAAGTATCAATAAATCATGCCATATTTCCCCCTCTGATTATATAGGTCAGTGCTGAGTTGACATTGTTAATAATGGAGCAGCTTAGACGGCACTTTGGTCCAGACTACTATTAGATGCCTCTGATGGTTGAAATATCCATGACCCTCATGGATTGTCATGCAATTAGGCATAGAAGTCAACGCGGCCGAAAAAGATGAGACCTACCGCTTTGAATCAGAGTCGGACTTATCTTATTTCCAGATTTTTTTTTGATGTCATGAACATAAAAAAAACAAATACTATTTCCTGTAGCATATTATATACTTTTCCAATTTCTTAATCCCATTTGCAGTAACAATCAGAGACATGGTAAAGTTATCTGTTACCAGAGTTAAATAAAGTTGTCTGTTTTTGTTCTGCTTACAAGCTGATGCAACATGTTGCTGAGCCCTTCAGTAAAAATAGCAGGCCCTTTGCGTCAGCATGTGACTCAGAATTTGAAAAATGTGCGTTTTTATCCATCATTTGAAATCCCATGTGTTTTATTTTAATCTTGCTGATATGACAACTGGATCTCATGAATTCAGTGACCGACTTGATCCTCTTTTGAGAAAGGGGAAATATAATATTCCATGAATCCATGCTATTTGAATAGCTGTATACTTACACTCACACACACACACAGACAAACACACACACACACACACACACACACACACACACACACACACACACACACACAAACACACTAGTGGTCTACAGCCGGCTGTGCGCCCAGAGGCAGGTGGGCGCCGTCGGGCAGGGCGAG